>VSDK01022166.1:353349-384145 GCA_009767595.1 Symbiodinium kawagutii | reverse complement strand
GAGCCCGCAAGCACACCATCCGCCCGCAAAGACGCCGACAGTGAGGTAGGAACCACTCCCAGAACCGTGCCACCAACAGCTTCCATAGGGACATCCTCCGTGCTCCGTGGAGTCTGGCACGCCTTATCATCCTTGGTCTGCAACTGGGCCATGAGCTCAGTGAGGGAGGCCAACTGTCCGTCCAATGCCTCCCTGGAGACAGGTTCGCACAGTTCGAACTCAGCAGGGTCTCTGCCCGCCAAGGTCAGGCTGGCAACTTCATCATCCTTGGTCTGCTGTGCAGCAAGGTCCTGTGCTGCCTGCATGTCCTCCTCCGGAATTTCGAGCATCTCGTAGGAGGCGACGGTCTCCACCTCCGGAAAATCCACCATCTCCATATCGGTGGGCAACTCCGCTGCCACTTCGGGCATCTCAGGAGTCGAAGATGTCGCCATTGCGATAGTTTGAAGGGTGCTGGCTAGCCTAAAGCTTTTTCTCAACCAAAGTGGGCACCCAACCAAACTTGAGCCAAAATGGTGAACCATTTTGGCCATATGATTTTGCAACACATTGCTTGCTCTACGCAAGCTCCAAGCAATAGCAAAAATATACGCCTACGTGTGCATGTATTCTATCTATGTATTTAGTTGTTCATGTGTTTGTTCATTATAGCTATTCATGTTCTTTTTCATATATCCGTGTGCATCTGTAAATGTATCTATACATCTACACAAACATGCACATATACAAATAGTTTTACTTCTATATACATGCACTACACAGTATGCATTTATGTTTGTATGCCTCCTTCCTTGTGATATGCTACTTCATCTTTTCTTCCGTTCAATGTGCTGACATCCAATGTGCTACTGCTCGCATCATTTCCATTGCGGTTACCCTTGATTGTTGAGCCGCTTCCTTCAGAATTCTAAACACTTGAGAGCCCATCCACCTAGGGATGCAAAGTCAAAAGTTTGCAAATGACCCGATTTTGTCTAAGGTCACCTTTTTTCTCGAGGACCTAATCAGAGTAGCAGTGCCTCAGGATAGGTTAAACAGCCAAGCCACCAAGATGCCCTTCGCTTAAGAAACCACCAAGCCAGGATGGTGCACGTCGGAAATGGTGCAAATTTGGCTGCCGTCCAGCAGCGGCAGCACCTTTTTTCCCACGGAGCAACGGCAATCCGATGCGCTTTTGCCCCATCACCTTCGAAATCCGATCGACCGAGATGAAAGAGAAAGAAAAAAGAACATCAGGAGCGAGAAAAGGTGCCTTTGTGAGATCCTTGTTGACAAATGCTGGGATTCCACATGATGCCATTGCAACACGACAAACTCTGAGTAGACAAGTGCAGTAGCTTCAGAAACCTCCAAAACCAGCGAACAGCTGATGAGCCATCCCATCGAACAAGGCCAACTGGACGCCGGAGGCTTCTGATTTACGCCTGGAGGTTTTGATTGTTATAAGCGATCAAACCACAGGTGGGAGACTGGTCAAGAATGGTTGACAATAGTAGTGAAGGGTAGCGTGTTCATGTATTGATGTCCTCTTGAGAGATGCCAACCGAAAATCCAACAAAATCAGGTGCTTGACAAAGCCTTTGAGTTCCTTGTGCTATCCCCAACTGGATCTTGAACGAACTGGGGTTGCTCGCTTTGCGTGGAATGATGCCTATACAAAGCACTATCAAGCATGCTTAATAATCCCTGCTACAACCAAGTTTCCCAGCGGGATACTATTATTAACAACCACCATTTCATCACTATCAACCACTATCATCCACTATCATCCACTATCAACCACTACCAACCACTATCAACCACTATGATCCACCACCACTCTAAACCATCAATCATTCACTTATCAACCACCTTCATCCACCACTGGGTTTACCACCCGAATCATCCACCAGTGAAGCACCGAACCTTGGAGGCCATCCCCAGGGCCACGCGGCCTGTGGAGGCACCCAGGCCTCCAACGGGCGTTTCAGGTCTTGGCATCGCCGTGATGCTGCGGGGGGTTGAGAATCATGGGGAAAATGGTGGTTTATTAGGGATTACTAGTGGTTAATGTTGGTTGATGGTGGGTTAATGGTGGTGAATGCTGGGTTTATAGGGTTAATTGTTACTTCATAGGTGGTCGAAAACGCTTCAATTTTCAAGATAGGAGGTAGTAGTGGTGAGGAATGGGCAAGTATGGTTGTGTTTCTGATTAGTGATCCAACATTAAGAACCACATGTGTTCAACAAGCGGTGCTTTAGCGATCAAAAGACAAAAAAACATTGTTTGGATCTCAGCTTTGTGCTGTCATACTGCAATACTCAAACACATTCAAATTCTACACCACTGCGGAAAAATTGTCCATGTCAAGTACAATCACTAAAGCGCGTTGGCATTCTTCGAACGTATGTCTTCCCCACGAGTTGATAAGCTGATTCTGGTGGTGATTGTCAACAGCAGATGGTCGTGTATCACAGCCCATGACTCAATGGATCGGTGTGTCATCGATCTAGGAAACCCTGGTTATAGGCGTTAATTAATGGTTAGTGACCCTTGTATTGTTGGTGGATGACAGTGTTCAGTGCCTGTATCAAACAACAATAGCAGTGGTAGAATATGAATCATAGTGTCAATCATCCCGTCTCCCAATTCTCGAGGAATACCCAAATTATGCACTTATCTATTTGCAACAACATATACATGCGGCATGTTGCTCATGGTTGGCTACATTGGTTCTGTTCTGTCAAATCATACCCATGCTGATTGCCAAATTAGCTTGGAAATAGTGTCGGTTCACTGGTCATGGTCATTGGTCCCCCTTCTGCAACTCTTGTTCATGCCCGTTGAATTCACATCTCCACTGGTCACTATTTCGCATTTGAAACCTTCAATAAGTGAGTTGAATACATCTATCGCTTCTCATCTCCCTGGTTCGAAATGAATCCCTGATGATATCCCTACAAATTATAAGAACTGTATCTCAAAAACTTTTCCCTGATAGCCTGATGCTTAGTCATAAGGTTGTGGGTCAATACCCTGTACCCCGAACGGTTGTTCACATCCCAAAGCCCTGACCATGCACTAGTCCAACAACTTTGGGATGTGAACGTAATCTACCAATCGCTAGCCGTGCTTGGCTATGACCCAGCTCGCCACTGTCAGCAACCATCAGTCCATCAGGTCGTTATTTATCGTTAGTAACCAGCCGGTTCATACCATCCACGCTGGAACCCCCACCCATCGACCGGGGTTGGCCTCCCTGGTCGAAGGGTGCGGTGCTGCTTGCTGTGGGGCCTGGGGCCGCGAGAAATCTGACATCTGGGGAATCTGGGATGCTTGAAACCGTGAAACTGATGGTTGTACCATGATCAAACAGTGGTCAAAGAATGGTAAGCAAGGTGGAAAACAATGCGATAAACAATGTGGTAGACAATATGGTAGACAAACTGGCAAACAATGCGATAAACAAGGTGGCAAACAAGGTGGTAAACAATGTCGGAAACAATGCGATTGATAAGGTGGTAAACAAAGTGGTAAACCTTCCCGTAAACGAGGTGGTAAACCTTCTGGTAAACAAGGTGGTAAACAACGTCGTGGACAATGTGGTAAACAATGTCGTGAACAATGTGGTAAACAAGGTCGTAAGCGCATATGAATTGCTCATGGATGGTTGATTGATGATTGATTCATGGTTGATGAATCGTTCATATTGATCAATATAATGGTGAATAATGATCGTTACTGGTTTTTTAGTGCTCAATAATGGTCATGAGTCGTTCATAAATGACCAAAAGAAATGAGAATGGCTAATGACTAGTGATGCTTGATAAGAGTTCATAATCCTTGATAACAAAGATTCACGATCATGATGGTGAATTCATGTTGATTATGGTGATAAGCATGCATAGTGGTTGAATGGTTGCCGAACCCCAAGATCAGCTGGTTGGGATACACCCACCACCTCAGCGGGCCACATGGGCAACTCCGTCGCTTCCCGGCCGGGGTAGATATACCCACGGCCTGGCTGCGCCTGGGATTCCCATGTTTCCCTTGGAACCAGTTACACAGAACAAAGCAACCAGCCAAGCTGTCTTAAATGACCATGTGGCCATGGTAGTGTTGCTTCCAGACATTCATGCTGGTTGTACCATCGATTCATGGCAATACTACCGCGATCATAAGCAACCATCAGCTATAAGCATCCCAACTGAATGATTAGACTACTGGTTGATCTTGAGTCCTCATAAAGATTGGCCACCATTCGCCGTAGTGAACCAGTCTTGAAATATTGGTGTGTTATTAGCTATTCAGTTTTGGGAAACTATAGTGGTTATAGTCATAGTCATAGTGGTTAATTATCAGTTTCCCATAGCCGGACTTGATCATTTGACCATAGAATATTGGTGGTTACAGTGGTTGATTATCGACAAGTGAAAACCAATATGGTTATTATTGACTACTGATTGACCACCAATGATTAACCATGTTTGACTCATAGTGGTTTGACCATTTGACCACTAATGATTAACCACAATGGTAAACCACTTTTTGACTCATGACACCGATGACTGTGACCAATGATTCCCCATTCTCCCTTCGGCCTCCGAAGGGGGCACCCAGGGAGCGTCGTCTCCGCCTGTCTTAGACCAGCAAAAGGCGCGCTCGGTTCCCAATGGATCAGGAACCCATTACGAATTCAGTCAGTTCTACCTTAAACTAATACTGGAAAATATGATCAAATGACAAAACTCAGATCTAAATACCAGCGCGAGTACAAATGTAGCTTGGCATTGTCAAAATTGCGTTTGAACAATGGAAGACGAGCCTCTGCCACTGTATCGACATTAATCACACGAATCAAATAAGATTTCAGGTGATGAAACCTATGGACCCCTTAGAATATCGGCCAAGAAAAGCATGGCCAGATAACAAAAACACAATCTGAATACTAGCGCCAAGCGCCAATGTAGTTTGACATTTATAGGCTCTCACATCTTCAGGTGTGTGATCACTAGTGCACGCATATACCCCAAGTAATTCACCAAAACCAATCTGAACCCACCTAGGTTATGAAAATTAGCAATGTATAGTTATGAAAGTTGTTGCTTCGTGATGGGCAATCATATATTCAGGGATATCGCTGATGTTCATTACATAGAGTTAAACGATGCTTCATGATAGTTGATCAGAGAATGATGCTTCCAAGGATGACCCATGTCAGTCATTCGTTCCGCAGGAACAACACATAAAACACCCTTTGGTTCGTAATTCTGATGGCCAACAAGAATCGGAGTCCACAGAGTTGGCTCCGACACATGATCAACCTGGCAGTTACGGCTGTACTTTTCTTACTGAGTAGTGGTAGGGCATCAGAGCTTAACTGTAACTTGCAGAGATGTGTGTTCAATTAACCAACGACTATCCGGAGATCCAGTTCATTAAAAAAAAACACATTCGATGGTAGATGACCAGCTATGCTAAAACTGATGGTACTTTATTAGCTGCTGGATCTACCTTTGTCATCGCTACTGGTCGGTCAATATGGTGTTCCTAGATATTTCACTGGAAATTCCTTGAAACTGGTTATCACCATGGAAACGGACATCTTTTGGTGATGGCGATCATGACCTCTGAAACCATGTCATCATTCTGCCATGTGCGACCAAACGTGCGTGATCCAAAATGGTTCCATCCTGAAACACCTACAAAATGAATTGCATTTCTCTGATCTTGGAAGAATCTCATGACATCAAACACCACAAGTCTCTGGCGTCGCGTCATGGATCTCCAAAGCTGGTCTTCAGGATGAACCCATGAGGGCTGCCAACCTCCATATGCAACCAGCTCGTCTTTGGCTCTGCCTCAGCGGAAGAAGCGAAACTCGAAAGCCACAAGGTTTGTTGGGAAGTTTAGGTTTGATATCCATAGATTTCGAGGAGGTTCTACATGTGGGGAAGTTCCATGGTTATAATCGATGTGAAGGTTTGATATCATAGATACTTCCAAAATACATGGCCCTTGACATATATCAAAGCAACCGTGGAACCAAGAAGAGGGTCTTTTGGACTGCAAACCTACAAAACTGACGGTTCTTGGCACCTCAATCAATCAGTTCAGTCTCCTGCGTCGGGGGGAAATTCACAAGTGCACGATCTTTTGCCAACAGATAGGGTAGCTTTGCATTAGGGTGGCCCATGTTGAGGAAACAGCTTTCATTCGGATAGCTTTACAAAAATGATCTGTGATCATCAGTTTGCTCGCGGTGTTGACCCCTCCAGCAGAAAATCGTTTAAAGAAGATACATCTGCCAAGGGTATTGCCGTATGAGATGAACTGAGACACGAACCACTGGGAAGAAGTTCTATGTTTCATGATGGAAATGCGTTTGATCCACAAGCAGATGGCCGTCTCAAAGTAGGGATTGCCCCAAAATCATGAATTCCCCACTCGGAGCCCAATAACTTGGATGGCCAGCCGTGAAAACTACCAGATTTCTACGCAATACGTAAGCTTGTATTTGCGGAGCGGAAAAAATTGTTTAAGAGGAGGGAACTTGACGGGCAACAATGTCGCTCATGCGCAATAGCCTTTCGAAGTCATGGTTCTGGTACTTTTGCTAGGCAATCAAGCCTCATGAAGCCTCTCCATGTTGCCAGCTGTCTATCGCAAAATATCACGAACAAGAGCTGCAAGAGATACAACTTTGAAAACTCTGCTCGGTTGTCCGGAGCTACAAAGTGTACTAAAACCGATCAAGAGTTCATTCTACTCCTTGCTTGAGCTTAGGATTCCAAGCGAATGTGGATAATATGATCACTCCGTAGTAGAATCACCCAAATGATGTTATTGCTCCGCAGAAAAAATGATGTTTGAAGTCCAAAGCAACTCAACCAAACATCAAACATCAACATCATCCAACATCAAGCAACATCAACCAACATCAACCAACCAACCAACCAACCAACCAACCAACCAACCCAACCCAACCCAATCTAAGCAAACTAAGCACCCAAATCGGCAACTCAGCTCCCCGACGCCAAGGGGTTGTGGGGTTGCTGGGGAACTCCTGGTTGTACCTGCCCAGCAGCTGCTGGCCAGAACAAGTTCTCCGGTTCTCCAGGGCTGTCACAACAAAGATCAACGAGAATCACCTGGTGTCATGGATGATCACCATATCATCGTTGGTGATCATGGAGTATGATGGATGATCATTAATGATAGAATTATCGCCAATGATCATGAATAGACTAATAGTACACAATAGTTGTCAACAACAACTGTGAGGGATCATACCTGTTTCATCGACAAAAAGAGGATGAACACTACCAACAGGTAGAGCGACAATCACCACCTGCACCAGTGACGAAAACAGCAACATGAAAATCTATCACCAAAAAATGTAAGTACCCTTCACCTACCATTTGGTCAGGGCGCCCCCCCTTTAAAGGGCCAGAACTGGATACCACTGGCTCCGACTGGCTCTCTCCTATCCACCAGCCACGTACAGAACCAATGCTTTGTGTTGGGATTCAGAGGTGGACAAGTCGGACAAGTACATTCCCGCATATTCAATAGCCAAAACCAGGGGTAGGTGAACATCCCAACACACGGACTAGTTTGGTCATCCCAACAGTTGGACTACTTTTGACCCCCAACCAACCGCTCCAACGACACTGAAGCACCGTGGTGCATCGTCCCTGGCGCCTCTTCACAATCTCATCATCCACCAGGCGAACGCCATCCAGCTGGTTCCCACAAATGATCCAATTGTCATGGACATTGTGGGGTCGTCCTCGGTGTCCCCAGGTGGTGCTCGTCCCAAGGTTTTTCAGAAGCACAGCACTCGGCACGCCAAGCACAACTACGGCCACAAGCACGATTTCTTTGCTAGGGTTGGTCCCCAGCAAAGGTTGGCGAAATTGTGGGAATCAAGCAGTGAAAGCTTCAGTCGGCATGGGTGGTTCCACATCCTTCCTGCGATGTGTTGTGAATGGTTGATGAAACACCTGCGATGACGGATCAACAGCCGCAACTTTCACCTGGGGATCCGGACCGAACAACTCCAACTTCTGACAGTTTGGAAACATGCGTTCCTTTTCGCTGCGCACGGTGGCTTCCACAGGATGGCTGGATGCACTGTGAAATCAAGCTATTTCTGGATCCCAACCACCACGATCAATAAAACTAGTTGCCCAAAAATTGCTGAATTGCATACCAGACAATTGTAGTTCTGTTTTTTGTTGTTTTTTGGGGGTACCCGCATCACTCGTCAATGTCTAGCCTAATTGCGCTCATTGTCTTTTTGCATTTTTCTCAAGACTGGGGACACAGACAGAGCACATGAAACGGCCATTGCTTCCAGTGAACAAAATAACTGCTTGTGCTTGCATGTTCTTCGTCGCTTTGACAAGATTGGGCAAGTTACTTCACTGCAGAACATTGGGATGAACGATTTGGTACAGGTTTGTAGAATATCTGCCATACGACTGCGACAATTTACTGTACGTATATATATATATATATATATATAGGCATCTCCAAGTGACATAGGAGGTGTACTTGAGATGTAGTTCCAAGGGGTGGGACGAGCCTATCTATACTTATATACAGATATGTATGTGTGTATGTGTCACAGCTATGGTGGCCTAATACACTACCATCGTTGGAAGTACCATATCATGCAAAATGCATAGTTCAATCATTGCCTCCAGGAAACGAAAAAACACCACCCAATCCAATCCAAATTGTTGGTGATCGACACTTGTGGATAGTTGCTACTGTTTGGCTGATAGCCACAGAACCATTCCTTTTCTTGTTAGCAGTGCAAGCTTTGAACTACCGCTGGTTTCTCAAAATAGGGGTACCCCCAAATCATTCAATACGAACCATTTATGGTAATAAAACCACGCATTATCGGGGTCCCCAAGCTGGCTTGAGAACACCCCCATATAATTCAACGAACGATCGTCGCCCAAGGCATTGCCCTCCACGGCCAAGCGGGCGGACGATCAAGTTGTAGATTTCGTCGGGTTTCCGAGAGGTTTCGCGCACCTCACTGACCTTGGGTGTCAAACTGGGAAAACGATGACATGGAACCCATGACCCCATTCAATCCCACCCTTCCATGCAACGGTACAGAGGAAGCATGTGAAAGATGTATTGTAGCTGGATGAAGCTAATAGATATCAAAACCCGTGAGAAATACTGTATTCAGACCTATTTGGGGTGACTTTCTAAGAATCTGCTGCTTTTGATGTCTCTTTAACCCACATACTGGCCTAACAAAGGCGCAACATGGGCCTAACAGAGCAGAGAAATGCAGAGAACAAAGCAAACGACCTAGCTGCAGGGACAGAACACAAGAGTCACAAGAGAGGACACACAAAGGGCACCGAAGGAAAGGCAACGCATTGCTGTGAACGAAAGGAACGGAAGGGATGCCCTGGGACTACGGTGAACACCCAAGGGAAACCCAGCACAAGGAGTCAAGCCTTGGCAACGGAGCCCCAGTGATGCCTCAACAGAAACGGAGGCAAAGTGCAAGGACTCTGCCATGGCGGGGGGGGCCCAAATGCGTGAAGCCAATCAACATCTGGGCTATGCCAACATGGACTGTGAGATTGGACCTTTGGGTTGGGATGGGGGTTTGTCAGACCCATAATGGTTGACAATAGTTCTTCAAAATCTTACATACTTCAGCGTCGTTTCGCATGTCTGAACTGCCTACCCTGCCACTGACGCCCTGTGTGGGCTTCAATTGGAACTAGCATGAATAGTGGGAAACACAGGTGGGTTGCTACCTTCTGTAGCCGGAGCCGGGAACAAATGAAAAACACGTACAACAAGCAGAGACAAAATGCATGCGCTGTGTTGCATTCATATTTTCAGAAGCTGCCAAACAGATAGGCTGTATCAATTTTTCTTCTACACAAACAGACAGATGCTCTTGCTTTGTCACCAGCCTGTACGAAGAGCGACTTGTTTTAAGTTGATTTATAAAACATCGATGTGTAGTGCAGGGCTAGGTACCACCACCAAATGACTGTTGGGCTCTTATTCCAACTGTGGTGCCAGACGATCACATCACAGTCCAGATTCCTGGCATCCCAAATGCCGTGGGCTCTGGGCCAAACATCTGGATATAGTCAAAAAATCTCTTCAAATCGATCACACATAACAAAAGACCATCCTTTCTGTCTGGACATGGGTTTCCCCTATAACTACATGTCTATATTTAAACATATTGTATATCAATACATCAAACACTCTACGGGCAATCTGTGGCTTTGCTATTCTTAAGTTTCTATGTTTATCGGAAATGTCAATCTGCAAAAACTGCATCTACATAGAATGGTATCGTTTGGAAGGTGATTGAGCTACAAATCTCGCTCTTTTCGGGCACTTACGCGTTTTTCCCACAAACAGGGGCACCAAATTCGACTGTGTGAGAACTCCAACAAGTTGAATATCAACATCTCACAGTCAGCAAGGGCGCAATGGCGTCACCGGTAAGGGTCCAACTTCCAATCGGCTGAATTGGAGCACGGTTCAGTGCAATATGTGCGAGAGGGAAGTTGCAAGTCGGATGAAGTGTAGCAACTTGGGTTATCATCCATGCCAATGAGAGTAGGTGGGGTTAAGTGCAATCTCTTTTAGCAACACACTGATAAAACTTGTCAATTGCTGGATCGCGTGGTATGAATCGTTCAAATGACCATAGCTCGAAATGTTCAATCTTCAGGCATGTTTTGTGGTGCCAACTTTGTGCGACGCAGTACACCATGGTTTTGAACCACGAACCAGAGTGTGGTTGGCTGTTCTCCCCCTTCGATCAAACAGTCTCAACTAATATGGGTCAGAATTGGCCATGATCAACGAGTAGCAGCCATTACAAAGCAGCATTCAGCATTGGCAACCACTATTAGCAATGATTACTTCCTGGTTCGTCCCCTTTCTCCAACTCGGCCAGGTTGGCATTTTACCGGCGACCAGCAAGGGTGAGCCCCTTAACCACCAAAAGCGGCTACCAAAACGAAGGCAACCGCAAGTGAAACAAGGAACACCTCATCCCCAAGATGAAAACGACCTGGGAGCGACACTGCTCCACATCCATTATCAAGACCAAGAAAAAACCTGACATGATCGTTGACCATTCTTAGCAACCTATACTGGTAACCAGTCACCATTACTGGCCATTAATCGCATCCCACGCAACCATTCGATTGACCATTTATGAACATCATTGATCAATAACCACCATTAACCATCATCACCATCACCATCATCAGTGACAATTGATATCCCAAATACTTCACGGAAATCAACCACTAAAAACCACAGCAATCCCCCGGACGGAGCGTCCTGTTGAGCTTTGGGTCGCCTTTGATGCCAACCAGACCTGAAAGTGGGCACTTTTGAGCGGAGTCGCGGGAGTCGCGGCTCAGCCGACTGATTCAAGGTGCTTGAAATGATTCATGGTGGCTGATGTTGGTATGAATATTCATGGTAGTTAAACCATCAATGATGATGATAAGTAATGGTGATAGTGATGGCAGTAGTTGATTGATGATGATGATGATGATGATGATGATGATGATGATGATGATGATGATGAAATTGATACTGATTGATGATGGCAGTTGATGATAAGTAATGGTGATTGATGATGATTCATGATTCATATGGTTTGATGATGATCAATCCTGGTGAATGTTGGTTGATGTTTGTTCATCATGGAAAATGATACTTATATTCTGATGGCTGTCTTTATGATTGCTCAATGATGATACTTTGACCTTGCATGTGGTCTCAGAGTGGTGGTTGTGCTCTATCAATGATGATACTTGGTCGTGATAATCTCCCAATCAAAAGTTACCCTATCAACACAATGTTGCCAATCTTATCATGACAATCAGCCAGTCAACCAACCACACTCTACTGGCAAATAAACTATTGCACTGTTTCATTGAAATAAAAAAACACACAACGGGACTGGTTGAGGCAGAAGCTATGTTTCTGACCCAATTATGTGATACCAGCACTTTGTCTGTGATGACCATCTGGTGATAGAGCTGTGCCTGACTGCTTGTGTAAAATATATGCCTGTGTTGATGAAGCACAGCCAAAATGATGGCACCATAATACAACTTTCGTCAGCAAAGGCACTACTTTGCTCCTTTTCTAGTCAGCTACAATTTCTGCTACTCCAGTGATCCACATACCTATCTCAATTGTTGCCATGAAAATCCTCCGTTGAAATTTAACGAAAATAACCAGTGCATGATAAAACAGGGACGTGGCAGCACGCCTCGGTGTCTCAGTCAAAAAACAATCTGCAGTGTGGGTTTAGGCTGTCAACAAGGGATTGATGATGATTGGATGATTAGTAGGTGATCAACCTTGATTAGTTGGGGATTAGGCATGAAAGGGATTCAACGTATTTCATAACTCACATACTTCGGAATTAGAAGATGCGGGGCCATTCAGAAAATCTTTACCCTCAACCCTCTAAGCCCCTTCACGTTTCATAGACTTTCAGAAAACCATCCATTTTGGGGGGGTTGACGGACAAACCAATGTTGGAGCCACCGTTGGCGGTCCTTAAATCGTTCAGCCGAACTATGTAAATAGGAAGATATACTGGGGATGTCCAAGAAACACATGCATGCATATACGCATGTACACGTATGTGAAAATATGAATGCATAAGCACACAATCTAGAATCCAGCTTGATGTCAAGCTAGAAATGTGTAGTGATGTCATTTCAGTGCGATGGGATTGCCGTCATAATTTCGATGAAACCATGCGAAACCCCAGCAAACATTTCTGGCAGGGCTTCGTTCTGCTTAGGACAGACTTGCTGAACAACCCATCCATCCTTTGAAAGTCTGAGCGTGTGGCAGTGCTCCTTCGCGTGATTGATCCTCAGTCAGAGCGCGGATGTTTGTCCAGTCATAGATGTACCAATGTTTACCCCCTCGCCGCTGGATGTCCAGGTCGGAATACAGGAAAATTCAAATGATTTGAATCATCCCTTGCCTTTTCTTTGCATGCTGAAGTTGCTGGTCTTGCGAACCTTTGTCAGGAATGGTGTATGTGTATACATGTGCCAAAACACATCGGTCGATGTTCATCTACCCACTACTTGTATCTCATTACACAAACATTAACATACACACACACACACACACACACACGTGCTCATATACACAATATTTGCATATACAAATATTAGTATCTCTATACCTCCATATGCTTAAATCTAGTCATGTACATTTGTGCATAAATATGTATATACATGTATAAATATGTGTGTGTGTATTGGTATATGTGCATCGGAATATATATATATACATTTATTCATACTCATGTGTGTATGAAAAATATACACATTATGTAGCAAATGTATCCATATACATATATAGATATAGATGTATACATACATATATATATATTCATCGATATATGTACTCTATATCTTGCAGTACATTCCTCTTGGATGCATCCATTTGCATGTCCACATCGTGTGCATGCTGTAGGTATCTGTCTGCCACGGCTGACGTTGAGGGCGGCTGATCACCTGGCAGCCAAGGATCCAGTGTCCAGTGCGTCCCGTGCGGATGATGCGCTGCAGCTGATTGGTCTTCACCCAGACGATCTCTTCGATCCTCGCGGCAGCTGTGGACACCAGTCTGCTGGTGATCTCCGGGAAGAATATCATCAAGGACCAAAACTGCTGACCGTCGTTTTCTTTCAATGTATACAGCATATAGATAGTATATGTATTGGTGGTTTCTCAAAATCTGAACCCCAAAAAAAGGTTGGTTTATTGCTATAAATGCTTTGTTACTACAAATGGTTGCATGTGGTTGTTATGCATCTGTTACATTTATGCAACCATCTATGCTATATTACATTACAATAGTTGTACTAGTAACTATTACATCTACAAACTAGTATAACCAACAATAACTTACAATAGTGTAACCAGTAACTAGTATTACTAGTTTAGATGCTGTATTACATTACTCGTTCATAGATTCGCATGTAGGGCTTGATAGAAATGATCCAACTCGCAGAACCGAGGCCCAAGGCGCCGCGGCGAAGGAATGGTAGTTCACTATAAGGGTTTATGGCATTGAATCCCTTGGTCAATCATGGTTAAACCTTGCTTAACTATAGATACTACAAGGGTTAATCATGGTTCAATGGACGATGTTCACCACGAATGATATCCATAGGGTCAATAATGGTTAACAAAGGATGATATCAATGATGAAGGCTAATAGTGCTGTATGATATATCATGGTTGATAAATTTGTTACTATATGGGATGAAAATTGTTCATCATGGACGATGTTCAGCATTGCCAGTGAGATCAATGTCATAGGGACAATGATGGTTGATTTCATGATGATGAATCACAAACTATTGATGATAAAATGGAGGAGGTAGTAAATGTAGTAACATGGATCTACCATTACAGCAACTGATGAACGACATCCTACTGCAGCTCGGTTTTTGAATACACTGCACAAATAGAGGAATCCTACATCAATAGAGTCGGTGCATGTGCAACAGAATCCAAACACACTTGTTCACTACGTTGACTGATGTCAATTCCAGTATGGCCAAATGTTGCCAAGTGTTGAGACAAACCCCTGTCTTGGGTGAGAAGAAAGTTCAAAGGCTGAAATCCCTTGCCGCGGTTCGGCTTGAAAAGAGCACCCCTCTCCTGATCAAGCACTTGTCACCCATCAACTCTGCATATGATCCCCTCCCAACAGCACCTTCCTTGGAGTCACCGTATCCCCTGCAGCCCACCATCCCCGGCTCATCCCATCAACGCCGCCAGCGCGTCCCCAGCATGGGCGCCTCTTGTATCCCCAGAGCTTGAAGCACTCCCGCGCCAGCTCCATGGCCTGGTGGAGCTGATGGAGCTGGTGGGGTACCAAGGGGGCATAGCTGGTGGATGGTGGAGGATGGTGAGCTGGATGGGTAGAAAGATGGTGAAGGAGGGTTAGAGCTGGTTGATGATGGTTGATGATGGTTGATGATTATGATGGTTGATGGTTGATGATGGATGATGTGGCTTAATCATCAAGGTTCATGATGGATAATGGTCGAATGCTGATGCTCAACTTATTGATGGTTCATGACGTGGCTTAATGAAGCAATGGTGAATGACGGCCTAATCAGATACCAAGGTTGCTTGATGAGGCTTGATAAGTGGCTTCATAAGGCTGAAGCTGATGGTTAACATGATCAATCCCGTATAATGGTGCTTAATAATGATCATGTTGGGGCTGAATAGGTGACAATCCAATAGTCAATCATGATTCATCATGGTTGATGACAAGTGGAGTTGATGATAGTGCTTCAAATAGCAAGCCCAAAAAGATTAACAAAATGAGTGATAACCTGGTATTATCAACTTTAATTGACAATACCTTGTTTTAAAAAAAATATTGATAGTTGACAATCAACGTGGTTAATGTGGTTAATAATCAACCTGGTTGATAACTATCAACTATACCTGGTTGTGTGGTGGTTGATGATGGTCAACATCGGCGGATCATCGGTGTATCGCTGGCTTCCTAACGTCACAAAGAATGGCTCAATCATGGATGGACAGTTGGCCTACCACTGGTAAGGTTCAAAGCTGGTTGATAGCCAATCCTGGATATCCTGGTCAATGGTGGTGATCAGTAATGGTCAACCGGTAACACTGGTTGAACATGCTTGGTTATGGTTGATACTGGTTGATGCTGGTTGATATTGGCTGATACTGGTTGATAATGGCTGATAATGTTTGACAACCAATCAACCAATGGTAGTTCAAGGTGTCAATGGTCGACATGTGTCAACCATACGCAATGACCATTGAACGCTGACTGGCTTACGACATCCCGGGCATGTTTCGGTTTTCAGGCACCTCTAGGCATGGACAAAGACGTTTCGAGTCCATGATGTGTCACAGCCTGTTGATGTGTTGATTTTCCCAGGGTTCCCAAGACATAGATAGATAATAGATTGCCAAATAGATGGCCACAATTTCTGAGGAACTTATCACCCAGGACAGTTGTTCAATAAATCATGCAACGCATTGGCTAGATTCAAAAAAAATCAAATAGTGGCTTCGGATGAGACATGGCAGTGGTTCAAAACCCCGTACCCCTGGTTCCCCTATCATTAACTATTGTTTTCCCTATAGTTTGTTGGTTGTTAACCCCTATTATTGGTTGGTTAATATTGACCCATAGCCAAATGTTGGGAAGTAACCAGAAATGGTGGTTGGATTTCAGCAACTCCAAGAGGGCTCCATGTCAAGCATTGCCACCTATGGACTACCTCAGCCATGGCGCAGTATTTCACCAGGTAGCTTCTAATTACAGCAACGCCAACCAACCAACCAACCAACCAACCAACCAACCAAGCAACCAACGTGTCCACACCAACCCGGGCTTTCGGAGATCACACTCTGGTGCCCCACGCGTCCAGTCACCCACAAGAAGATCATCCTCAGAAGCTTGTCCCGGAACGCGTCAGGATTGCGCTTCATAGTGGTTGATATTGGCTAACGGCGGTGAACAATGGTGAATCATTGTTAACAATGGTGACAACACCCTACTAACCAGAATCAACAACACTTTTCGGGTCTCGATATTCAGAATGACGCAGAAAGAGCGAGACAGAGATGTGTATAAAACCCTCGCTTGATGGTGTGTCCTCAGGATAAGGAGGACAAACGCAACCGAAATTGAAAAGTCAAAATCTTGCGTTTGTAAAAGCATTCTCAGGTAGTTTGTGAAAACAGAGTGAAAACCAGTGGTTGATCAAGGTTTGTTGGTGATCTACTAGCCAATCTGCGCCAGAATATGTATCAACTTATTGATCTCCCTCAAAATCAACCAAAACTTTTCTTTCGGAAGGAAACTGCCCTCGTGTGACTTTGCAATTTACCAGACCTGAAGACGAAATACGTCACCCCCAAAATACACGCCACTAGTTCGGGATTGTTGATTATGGTTCATTGCGGTTTATTGGGTTATCATTAATATTAACATTAATGGACCAATTCTGGTTAATTGTTCATTGAAATGATTGTGGTTCATGTGATAAACGCCATTATGGTAAAAGCTGTTGTCATCCTTTGTTTGCCATGATGACGGTTGTGATTGATCAGCTGGTAATCACACAGCCGCCCCCCGACTGGGCAGTCTCACCCGTGCTCGTGGATGTCTCCCACGTTCAGGTTCTTCACTTCTTCGTCAGTCAGGGTACCATAGGGCCTGGCGCCCAGAGATCTCAAGGGCACCAACAAGCGCTTCTGGGCAGGATGAGCATTGGTGGTTCTTCATAAACAAGTGATGTTGATGAATGATTGTTGTGAATCATTGTTGTAAATCATTGTTGTAAAATGTTGTAGATGACTGTTGTGAATGATTGTTGTTCACACTCATAAATTCTATACTCAAGAACAGCTCATTTACCCTGGCAATTTCTGGAACTTACAGGCTTGATGGGAAACAACGACAAACGCCCGCAGAAATACGCACGGGGGTCCCTCCGGATAGCTTCTTTATCAAAACTGTGAATCAAATGCCCAGTGTGATTCATCACCGGCCTGGTTAGGTAAATGACAAAACTATTCATGCAAACATACACAACTGGCTGCTATGCGGTCGAGGTCTGGTTTCCATATGGGATTTTTGGTCAGCCGTTGCGGGCTGTTTATTTTGAAACCAACCTCTGTGGTGGGGTAACTTAGCTTGCATACCCAACACATCCCGCAGTAGAAGCGTTGAAACTGTGTCAAATCATGGCCTCTGACACCGTTGATGACGACCAACGACCAAAAACATGCAGCCACTGAGAACAACTCATCTGCACCGATGAGTTCATCAACTCCCCAGTGCCTTATTGTGCCGCACACCGACTCACGGTGGCATCACACCGGGTCTCCACACAACTCCATGTGAATGTCCCATGGTGGATCGGCCATGACCACACTGATCAAACCTCAGCCAAGGGTCTTCTCGGCAGCCATGCTTTGACATGAAGGGTTATTTCTTGAACCTTAGTCTTTCTTGAAAGAGAGGAGCTCACGCAGCTTCACTGGAAATGACAGGAAATCACAATTTCCACCAGGAACTAACCCTGGCAGATTCCTGGTGCCCACATCCACCCGTAGACCACCCGTTCATCAGCAGTGGTCAGCTTTATCGGATGCGGATCGCGAACAGTTCTGCCCTTGTCGGCTCAATGCGCATTGCATTCCCATCATTGCTTGTGATCCAAAACCAACCAACCAATATGAGGAAAGGAATCCTCTTGAGCAAATAATCATCCAAATGTGTAGAAAGCAACCAACATATTTGGATGATGGGAATGATGGGAAGTATTGGAATGATGGGAGACTCTTACGCAAACTTGGATCCATTGCTTGGGAATCCTGCAGATTACGAAGCGCCTAATCTGAACCAGCTGGGGATCGATCTTCCCACGGTGGAGGTCACCTTCCCAGGTCTGAGGTCTGCCACCCTTGAAGATCGACAGCGGAAAGGTGCGCAAGTCGCAATGGATCCATTGCCTCGGCGGCACGGCTTTCTTGACGCACATAGGTGCTCCACCTCCCAGTGGTAGCATTTGGAACGTGTCAACCGACCTGCAACCATCACGATCATCAAACATCATTTCACCATATTGGGGATTTCTCGAAACAGGGGTACCCCCAAATCATCCAGTAATAGATTATCCATTTGGGGTTTCCAATTTGGAGAAGCCCCCATGTGGTCAACGATCATAAAGAGGCCTACAGAGTATCTAGATCGGCGGCTACCCTATGTAGTGCAAGGGCGCCAGGGTATTGGAAAGCAAGTCGATTGATGGTGATTTGTTAGGCTGCCTTTGTCACATGTTGAATCAATATTGTGCCCAAAAGGTGGACATGACACGGACCAACGGACAGTTTTTTGGGTTTCTACATTTTGTGCCCCATGTACAAAAGAGGAAATCTGATGGCACCGCAACTTTCGTTCCAACCACTGACACCTATGATGCTGAGCTGGTGGCGCTGGCAGATTGATGCCCTTCATCACCAACTCGTTGATGCGCTTCGTGTCAGTGCCCCGGTTATGAACACCTCAGAGGTGGATGCAAATCGGAACTGACCGCCGCCACGGAACGTCAACGGTACCCCCCAGTGGTCACGTGGGACACCCTGACAAGACGAGGGGCCAGACAGGCGAGAGGAGAGATTTTGCAGCGGGCGAGTGTGAAGGTTTTCGGGTGCCCCTGGCAAAACTTGGGCTCGCGATTGAGCTCTATCCCTACTTGAACCCTGGGCTCCAGATCAGCGGATGCTCGCTCTAAAGCCTCGGTACCCTTCGTTGGTCAATGGGCAACCGGCTGAGCCAGGGTCTGTGTTTGCGACATGGAATAGCTGATAAGCTGGTGGTAGATCACGGTAGCAATGGCTGCTTTGCAGATCTGATTCCTTCCCACCCCTTGAGAAACCAATGTCGAGAATCACCCCATGGTAGTGGCACTCCTGATTGGCCCCATCCAGGAGTTTTTGAACGGTGGTGACAACATATCATACATCGATGTGGTGGTGGCGAACGGAACCCGGTATCTAGATATGGGTCGGGACGGGCGGGGACAAGAAATGGCCAATGAGTATAGGTGAACATTTCAAGAAAGCCTAGAATGATAATTTCTGGATATCCAATATCCACTAAATGAAGCGGTTTTTGACCCACCGCCATTGGTAGTCTCAGACAAGAACATGTGTAGCCACTAATCCACCACTGGCCGATTGCTTTGGACTGCATCTACTACTAGTATTTGCTCACGGTATGTGTGAGCTGTTGTTGTGTATGTGTAGGTTGGGTGGATGGGAGTCAGTGATTGTTCAGAGTTCACAAATTGCCATCAGTCCCACAGGTCATTGTGCAATTTGAATCCCAGTTTGGTTACGTCCGACTCGAATAATGATTCAGCCGCATAGTGCATGGTGAACTACCATCCAATGTGTGCAATTTTGGTGCATCATAGTTCAGTCTTCTGCATCTTACACCTAGTTACTGTGTTGCTACTAAGTGCTTCCCCCTACTTCTCAGGCTGTCCTTACTTCTTCAGCTTACTTCGGATTTTTCTTTTGTGCATCAGACAGAAGCACTGATAGTGCTAAGCACCGCAACCAACAGCTACGCTTCATGGACTCCACACAGTCTCAGTCCCCCACCGCGTTCTTGCAGATACCTGGTCTGCTCAAGGGTAAGGTCCAGCCTCAAGCAGGGGAACGGCAGGCAGACCGTGAGAAACCACCGAATGTTCATGAACTTTTTCGTAGGGTCTGAGAACTTGCGAAGAAAGCAGGTTCAACCACCTGCATTGATCCATCTATGGCTGTGGGATGCCATGTTTGGATATGACCCACGGAATCGCAAGCTGTTCATGATCTGAGCCAATCACCAATATGGACCATGAGTCACCAGGTTCAAACACTATTCACCATTGTTACAGCAAGCATGATTATCAACCATCGTTAGCCATTCTCAACCACCATCAACCAACCATCACCTACAGTGAATGACCACTATTCACCATCCTAGATAATAAATCACCATCATTGATCATTCTTCGCCATGATTCACCATTATGCACCACTATTCATCACCAACCATTCTTGACCATTCTTGTCAATCCTCCACCATGTTTGAACACGTTTTACCATTATAAAACATGATTAGACCTAGGTTAGTAAGCTAGGTTGATCAGCTAAGACCTACGCTAAGACCACCGTCATTCAGCTCCAGCGTCCCTGAGTCGCTCGGCGCATAGTGGACGTATTTGCATTTCTCAATGTGGCGGCCTTGGCGACGCAACTTCGCCCCTCCCCAGGGAAATTGCGAACAGTAGAAGGGCTGCAACATGTGACACAAGCATATTCTTTGTGAATGAGATTATGAATGAATGAACGAACGAACGAACGAATAAATGAATCAATCAATGAATCAATGAATCAATGAATCAATGAATCAATGAATCAATAAATGAATAAATAGTACATGTACACAGCATGAGCACACAGACATGAATGTTCAGAAGGCCACCAAACAAGTTACGATTCAATCCCGGCTGTTCAACTACGCAACCTGGCAGCATTTCCAACTTTGGGGATCTTCAGGCACTGGCAGTGGTGGACTGTACGAGTCAAGTCGATGAGGTGTCTCAAGAGTAGTCACCACTGGGCGAGGTTTCCGCTAGTTGAATGGTGGTCATCCCTTTCCCATTGGTTCGTACTTTTTCAGTGAACGTTGTTAGTTAACACAAACTTTCAAAACTCCAAAGGAAAGATCTTTTCCAACATGTGTCTGTCCATATTTGTCCAGGATGCGTTTTGGCGCTTGCAACGGTTTTCATCTACACTCTGCGTCATTGAGAGCAATTGAGGGGTTTATATCTATGGTGCCTGATTTGTTGCTTCATGGCGCAGTCTGGGGCTCCCACAAGTGTCCAGGTAGGAGCAATCTCCCAGCCTCAGCCGTAAACCGCGGGTTTTTCGCCCTTTCCTCATTGCCTGGCTAAGAATGTAACAATGGTTAATGATGGTGAAATAGGGGTAATAATAGTGAATACAGTGGCTAATGGTGCTTGATCTAGGATAGTGGTTAATACTGGTGAATTCCACTTATTAGTATGACCAATCAAGGTTTGAATGTCCACATGTTTCAACAGTCACAAACCCCACGTAGAACCTGCTGTGGTACCACACTGCCAGTGCCCCACAGTTTTTTGAAGCCGCGGTGGCGTGCTACATCGTGCTACCAAGCAGTAGCACCCAACATTTCCTGAAATAAGCATGAGTGAATGGGATGCAGCAATCGATCACAAAACAAAGATGGTTGGGTAAAGCTGGGATTCCCATGGCATCTATGACAATACAGGCAAAGAGGCCTGGAACTGGTAGTGGTTCTGCCAGCATTTCACCCACTGCAGCTGATCTGGAACAATTCAGCAGCATTTTTTTTAGCTGTCTCACACATGAGGTTGGGCACGCCGAGCGATGAAAGGTCAGCGAAGTCCTTTTGCCAAGAAAATGGATGAATTCAGATCCGAATATCACATCCCAAATCCAAAAAACTGAAACAAACCGTCTAAAATCCGCCGATAGTCAGGTAAAATCGTAGCCAGGGCTACTGGTACCATCAAGAACCCTGCTACTGTAGGCTGTGATCTCATCACTTTGAACTTGAAGCATCTCGCGCAAATCCCTGATTCAGCTGGATATACAACCACCACCATCACCACCACCACCATCACCACCACCACCACGACCATCGTCATCATCATCATCATCATCATCATCATCATCATCATCATCATCATCATCATCATCATCATCATTCCTGGTCAAATTGACTGCCTGGTTGACTACTTCCAACTTTGATTGCAATTTCATGATCGTTGGTTACGCGTCGGTTGCATCCCCATTATCTACTGGTTGATGCAATCTCCATATATTGATTTATGAAGATTCCCTCTACCTAACCAACAAAACAAACCGATTGCTCTCAAACAATCCTAACTAACTATCTCCACGCATCTCCGGACACTTTGGGAACAATGGGTCAAACGACCTAGTGGCTGTCGGAATCGGTTCGTCTATGATTGGTAAACCCCTCAAATTGATATGCTCCCGTATTTAAGCATTATGTCAAAAGTATCATAGTGATTGTTAATCATTTTGTAACCATGATTAGGCGTGATTGAGCACTATAGAACCTCTAGTTGCCTGATCGAAAAAGCCTTGAAACCAGATTTATGGCCAGGCTCAAGTCACAACACACCTTATGTCAATCATGCGATGGTTTGTTCCACCCCCATGCACAGGAAAAGTGTCAAGTCGTGCGGCTGCTACTTCAAGTGACCTGCAACTGGGGGCTCAGATCCAAATCCATGATTGCAGGGTTCAGTTTCATGGCGTGTTACTGATGAATTGTGCCACCTTTTTTCTTCATCGTGCTACCCTTTTGTCGAGTTTCAACCTTCCGCTCATTGATATCCTCAGAAAAAACCTGCCAAAATCGACCCACACCCAGAAACATGTTTTTCGCTACGTTTCCCTTCAACATCACAAAATTCTTAGCTTCATGGCACCCCCCGTATTCATGAAGGCGTTGAAACATGTACAGGAACTCCCAGCAACCATTCCCCTGCAGGATGTCAGCAGCCAACCATTGGACGATGTCAGCCCGGGCACGACTCATCGGTCCAGGGTTTGATGACCTTGCGGAAATGGATCTTTCCCTCGGCGCGGGCATTTCTGGAGGCTGGAGTCGCCTCTGCTTGCAGCCAACCCCCTTGTTGAAGGATGTACCGCGCAGAAGCTAGTTTTTAGGAGGGTTGAAGTCAGAAGCCAATATCTAGGGGGTGAAGTTTCGTTACATGAAGCCATGAAGGTTCACATGACGATCTCTCGAAGCAAGATTTGTTTGCGCAAACGTTTTTCGCAACATGAAGGTTCACATAAAATCTTCTCAAAGCAACATGCTTCAGCTGTCAATAGATGCAAAACAAGAGGCAAGGTACGAAGTAACAGCAGGGTGAGGATCAAGTCTGGAGACAAGCTGTGGTCAGTAAATGAGACCAGTGATCCAGAGTTACACCCCAGAAACCGTCTTGATTCCAACTGGTTTGTACGTAGCGATTACCACTAACCCAGTGATCTAGGTAACTATTATGAAATCATTAGGAATTCCTAACCTACTAACGAGTCATTGCAGTAGCAACTATCAACCATTGTCAGCTACCATTAACCATCACTAGCCAACATAAACCCGGTGATGTGACAGCCCGCAGCTGTGGTCCCCTACACAGGCGTGCATGAAGCCCGTGGCTGCGCCTCAGCATGGGTCGAGCCTTGATCGTTCATGGGAAGGAATGGTTCAATGATTCGAGGACTGACAACAACTTGTTGTTTGGCACAATCATTGCTAATCATTGTAATGATTAATCAATTAACAATGATAAATCAGCTGAACAAATTGTTTGATCAATCATTGTTAATCATCGTTAAGCTGATTAACCATTCTAAAGCATTAACCATTGCTAACGAATGATTAACCATTGTTGAGCATTGAAACCGTCTTTAACCATTGAACCATTGGTGAACAGTGGTTTGACATTGTTTTCCGCGGTTTGGCACCTATAGGGAATCCAGCTAAGATGGCACACATAGAATGACCTGTTTATGCCATATAAAATTAAAAATCGAAACAAGTAGGGAAACAGGTGGTTTCAGCGTGATAGATGGCACATGGGTTTGCTATGTGAAAAAAATCGTGACAACATACATGGCACATAGAGAGTTTTTCGTTAGAGGTGAACGGGGGACGGTCGCTTTTCAATTAAAAACTGCTTTGCATGCTTGTATTGGCATTGAAAACTGCAGTCTGCTATGGCAGAAAGTAGTGCTATGTGCCATCTTGCCTGCTTAGTTGTTGTGTAAATTAATGTGCGGGCGCAAACACATTTTTAGTCCACACAATGCACCTTCATGCTGGTAAATTACTCATATGCCATCTCAGGGGGACCTGGAAATCTATATTCACATATTCATATGTCTCATTAATCTATTTTATGTGGATGTATCAACATACTAGATACGTTTTGAGCATGTTATCCTCTCAGGTGAGTGATATGCCATCTTAGAAACGGTGTATTTAACACACACACACAGATATATATATATATATATATATTCATGGGTGTATACGCAGGTTTGAGTATTGCACACCCTTGTTGGGAGATGTGCCATCTTAGCACCACTGGGCTGCATGATATTTATATATATATATACATACCTGCAGCTTGATGCCTTGCGGAAGGTTTGGTTTTCAACATATGTATGACTGCAAACAGCATTTACAAACATCAATGATAAAAATTAAGCACGAATGTTCATGGGCGGCAGCCAACCCCGAACAACGCCATAATTATAAGTTTCATGTTTGATCCCACCAACGGGGGCAACCACGACCCTCTGCCTGCATGCCTCGTGGGGCATTCGTATTGCGACGGCCACGGCAACATCAACCCTGCTCCGCGCGCGCCGCCCTTTTGACTTTGTTTTTTGATTTATTGATATTTTTGGAAGGCTTTTTCAGACGCATCTGTTATGCAAGACAATCTGAGGGGCTAGCGGGTCGAGGCCACGGCTCTGAGTGGGTAACCTTGCGCGCTACGGTCCTGAGCCGCTCTTCACACCAGGTCACTTTTGGTTGCACGTCTCTCATCAAAAAGTCCGGGAACGCAAGCCGCGCTAGTTAATGATCGTCACCGTCCCGTACCAATGCCGGCATGAACCCGTCCGTGATTTCGGGGATGCTTCTGCTTGATCTAATTTTCCCTGCGCGCACAGCCGCCACGCAAAAAAATACGCCCGTGGCCGTGGATCACATCTGGAAAACGCTTCGGCTTGCGCTATCAAAGAAACGCGGCAGCGGAGCATATTCGCCACCATCAAATCGACACGTTTCGTTTTTTTACGACGGCGACAGCACAAGAAAAAAGCGCACTAAATCACACCGCCACGTCCGACCGGTGTGTTCTGGCTGCCCAAACATACGCTGTACTCCTTGCGCATCGCACGTTGACACACACACACAGCCGTAATGAAGACGCGTCTCCCCACAGGCAAGCTTGCTCCATCATATCCTAATCTTTATGTTGGGCATTTATGGCAAATGGAATCCTGACGGCAAAGAGCAACCAACACCGCACGCGAACAAGTATGTCTGCTCACTTTCACATGAAACCAGCAAACGCGGCGCGAGGATGGAGCATGTAGGAAAATGGGAGGTGGAAGGCTGCTGCATTGGCACTAGTAGCTTGAACACCTGTTGCCTGCGAACCCGCAATGCTGGTAAATGACAGATTCCACAAACAGTTTGGACCTAATAAGCCGATATGATCAGAGCAACAGCCCCGCACGGCAACGCCCGGCACTTTCTCCGAAAGCGGATCCGTCGCTTCCACTGACAAGATACGTGGCGCGCGGCTCGCAACGCATCTTTTTTCACTGCCCCCTGGGACAGGCCAAATACCCTTTAGACTTCTTGATTTGCACCATCACTAAAAAATAACAACTATAATGTCAATACTGACAAGATAAAATTCTTTGACCGCAAGGAAAATTAAAATATTTTCCTACCTGCGACCATGTCAGTCTGAATCGATCCGCGTGGCCTCGCTGAAAGAAAAACCAGCTTTACCGCGCATACATCTACAAATGAACTCTTTTCGATGCCAGGCCCAGGAACGGCATCGAGTATGAAGAGCTGGTATCCGTATCGGCGACAGCCCTGAAGAGAAACACGCGACAACGCTCATTATTATTCAAGCCGAGATTGCCAACATGCCCGGCCTCTCGCAGATCACCAACGGCAGTTTGCAAGGATTGCGGTGCGCGATCCCGGGCGACATCTTTTTTAGACCGCACGTCGTTGCCTCCAGTTTCGCCGCGTGAAGTACAACCTCGCTTCCATGAACGGAAAACCTCGTCTGCGCACCCCAGGACGATCAGCGGTCCTTCTGCGCCCCAGGCTGTTACTGGTGTTGGCGCTTGTGCGCTTTTGTGGGCTTTGTTGTCCTTTCTAGTCTGCCTATCGGCATTGCTGTTGCGATTGCGCTACTTGCTTTTGTAGCTCCTTCGGGGGTTCTTGTGCGGTTACCCTTTTGTGACCCTACAGCCCGCTTGAAGGTGTATCGGGCTTATGTGTGTGTAGCGTATGCTAGTGCTGCGGCATACTTGTATGGCGGGCCTTCCACATGTACATGTCATGTTGTCTCTTGAAGCTGCGCAATTGCATGTCTCGTGTTGCCATGTCAGTTACACTGATGTTGCGCTGCCACACGCCGTTGCTGTCTTGCGAATGAATCACAAATCGAGAAGCATACTCCGGAATTCTCACAGTGGGCAGTGTGTTGGGGATCAAAGGAATTTTGCCCCGACCCCCCCCTCCTCCTTCAGTCCTTGATCCGACCCGCTTTTGTTCCCCTCTGTCCTCTGCTCATTCTTACCCCCTTGTGACTTTTGTGAATGCTTCTCGTCCTTTCGGTACGTTGCGCTCCTTGTTCCTTTGTGGGTCTCCATGACCCCTTGTCCTGGGTAGTTGATACTGTTGTGGAATCGCGCGGCCGTTGCACCTTCTAACTTGGCTGTACGGTGAGTCCTTGTGATCCCATGTCAAAGATTTAGTTCAGTGTCTGGCTGCATTTTCGCCCCTTCTTTTCCTGGGACATCTGGTTAGGGATAAATTCGTTATTTCCTGTTTAAAATCCAACATGCTTGCAACCTTTTCAGCCCCCCTCCGTTTTTCTATCCCCCCTTGTGAAAAGAACACTGCTGCGCCATGGCCTCCAACATGGGCTGCACTTGCACCCCGTTGTTGAGCAGCCTTTGAAGTGGTCCCTGCACCTGCCCCGGGCACGTGTACGGCGCCACATTGTAGGGCGCCGCCACCCAGGGCACCACTATACTGGCGTGCCCCGTTGGTCGACCTCGAAGACAAAGACACGAGAGCATGCGACGGAGAACTCGCGGTCCTGAGCATTTGGGACATGCGCTGTTGACAGGCAATAACCTCTTTCACTCAGGCTCTCGCCCCATGATCCCTTTCGGGCAATTGTTTGCAAAACTTAGCCCCCCCCGAGATTTGCTACCATCTGCATCACAGTGTAATTAAAACTTGTTTACTCAAAGAAACCTTGCTCAGACTCAAGCAGAACCAAAGAAAGTCAGGAATCAGGAAGAAGGAAGGCAACCAAAGGGGTAGGGTTTGCTGTGCCCTAATCAATTCTATCAACAACCACGGGCACGCCAACGGCAAGCAACTTACTCAACGGCGGCCTTACAGCTGCACTTTGTTCACTTGAATGTTGTTTATATTTTCACTCCCCGGCATCGACCAAAATATGATGGTTAGACATGACCCTTTTGTTTGCCAAGGCGCACCGCACAACAATGGTTGCTTCCAATAAGCTGTTAAACGCCGTTACACCACTATAAACCCTGGCTGGCAATTTAGCCTTGCGTTTCCCAAAGCGCCTCGTCTGTCGTGCCGGAAGTGATACCCCAAAAGGCATCAAAAACTTCTTCTTGGTCGGCCAGCCGGTCCCCACGCAGCAGCGCGGTCAAGTTGAGACGGCCCATCCTGCAAGCAGGTTCTATCAGCAGCGCGGAAGATAACGGATTTCCTGGCCCCTCAACCGGATTAAGCCCATTTTCGGCTCCCCAACCAGATTACCGTCCAAGGCGCTTCTTGAGGTCAAAGGGCTTGCGTGGGCCCTCCACAGCGCCGCCATAGCTGTCGCACAGAGCTTGGACGAAGTTGCCGTCAACCTGTCAAAGCCAACACTTTTCTCTTCCCAATGATTCTTTTTCCGGCCAGGCCTGAACAACTGCTGCTGCCATTGCACAAGAGAGCGAAGGGGCGAAGAGCTAGGAGGGAAGAGACGAGCGAAGTGCTGACAAAAGCTGCGAAAAGGACGGCAAGCCACAGAATGCGGAAGCTGCGCTGAGGAATTGTCATGTTTGACATCACACCTTGTGTCCATACCTCCCAAAGAAAGTCAAACAATCAAACTCCTTTAACTTTTATCAAACAACGGTATCCCTTATTAAAGTCTTACTATACAGAGGAGAGAGAAATATAAGCCACTAAGTAAGCAACTCCTAAGCGCAAATCAGATCAAGTTCCACTTTTCAAAATCACAAATTCCAAAAACAAATTCAAAGATAACATGTCTCAAAATGAATCATGACAACGGCTGAAGCTGCAGTGAGACATCGGACAAACTGCATCTTTTCTGCTGAGTCGGGGGTGAAGTCAAGGTTTGAGTTGAAGGCTTGGATCCATAGGAGTCAAGGCTCACATTTCAGAGGTCAACTTTCAATCATTCATCAAGCATCCGCTCAAGTTAAGCAGTTGCAGTTCAATCCCCCCTTCAACCCCCCCAGACAATGGAGGGATGGGTGGGAGACGGGAAAAAATCAATCTATGATCCACCTTGAAACGACAAATGTTTCAAAATTCGAAAATTTAAAGGTGATTCATTGAACATGTGGACATGTGACTGCGCTCACTGAAGTTGAATCGAATCACTCAATCAAACTTGAAAAATTTTAAGTGATACAACGGACTAGTGGACACGTGACAGCTTTCACTGAAGTAAACTCAAACAGCCAAGGCAGAGCAAACAAGCTCGAGTGCCATGTCGAGTCCGAGGTTATCAGAGAGGATTAGGAATATCAAAGGTCAAAGCGGAAAGCGAGAACACAAATCACATAGGATGCCAAGACGTTATCAAAGGAGTAAAGGAAAAGAGATATCAAGCGAGGAAAGACGCAAGCACGCTAAAATAAATTCGCTTGTTCACTCAAACGGGGGTTTATTCCGACACCCTTCGTTTGACATCACACCTTGTGTCCATACCTCCCTAAGAAAGTCAAACAATCAAACTCCCTTAACTTTTATCAAACGACGGCATCCCTTATTAAAGCGTTACTATACAAAGGAGAGAGAAGTATAAGCCACTAAGTAAGCGACTCCTAAGAGCAAATCAGATCAAGTTCCATTTTTCAAAATCACAAATTCCAAAAACAAATTCAAAGATGACATGTCTCAAAATGAACCATGACAACGGCTGAAGCTGCAGTGAGGGATCGGACAGGCTGCATCTTTTCTGCTGAGTCGGGGGTGAAGTCAAGTTTGCCTGCCCGCTGCCGACTATGATACTTCGCCAAATATTCTGCGCCGCGACGCAACACGAACGCAGCCAAGATACCACGACAGCAAATAGAACCCCTTGCCCATCCCGCCCCCGGGCCGGCGCAACCGGCACCGGGCCAAGCCCTTCTTGGGCGTAGTTCCCTTCAAAGTCGTACTCCCATTGCCCGTCCTGGCAACCACCAACATTCTTCCAAACCACTTAGCAAAACGTATTAGGGCACCTACCAAACTGCATTCTGACCTGTTGAAACATCCTCCAATTCCTGCGCTACAGATCTCAAAAATCTCCAATTTGCAGAAATGCTTGCCACCAACATTGAAAAATCAATAGGGATACTACCAAGGGTTTGTTTTAGAGGTCTGCTAGAAAAGGTTAGTTTTTCCCTGGAAAACAAACCTTCACCGTCTCCCCCAAACCTTTGTTTCCCAGAGGGAAACTAAAGATTAGAGCTGCGGCCACAGTGGGTGAAAGATGTGAGAGAGACCGAAACAAAGGTTTTCCTACAGAAACTAACGTTTGCTGGTCCAAACTTTAGTTTTGATGGTCGTAACAAACCTTTTTCTTCAACGTTTGTTTGAAACCCTTAAACTCCCAAGAAACTCCGGAGCAAACAGTTTCAAACCCTGGAAAACAAACCTTTTCTGAGGCAGTTAGTTAGTTAGTTTTTTCCAAAACCTTTGTTTAAAACCTTGGACATAGTAGTTAGTTTCTGGACCAAAAACAAACCTTTCCCCAAAACGTTTCTTTCACTGGTGAAAAACAAACCTTGGCATGTGAAGAGTTTCAACTTTTGTTTTCCGGGCAGTGCCACAAGGTTTGCGCGAAACGTTTGTTTACCCCAGAAAAACTTTGGTTTTGAAACGTTTGTTTCTTCTTCTTGAAACTTTTCTTTTAAATTGTTTCTTTTCATGTCTACGCTCGCCACGCGACTCTCGGCATTGCCACTCGATCCGCGCGGCCTCGCCCTTCGACTCGCGGCCCCGCCGCTGGCTTCTCCGCATCGCCCACCCCCC
>VSDK01022166.1:312073-353274 GCA_009767595.1 Symbiodinium kawagutii | reverse complement strand
GAAAGGTTTGTTTTCCGGCTGGAAACAAACGTTTTGCAGAAGACTTAGTTAGTTTCCCCCCACCCCCCCCCCCGGCAACCCCCTGAGGCACAGGTTTCTGGAAACCTTTTTCTCGCTGAAACTAACGTTTAAAACTCTAGTTTGAAACTCTCTGGTTACATCCATACTCTGAAAAATATTGGGGATCTGGATTTGAAGTCAGCCTTCAGCTTCGGAACCACTTGCCAAAACGTATCAGGGCACCTAGGAAACGCCTGCATTCTGACCTGCTGAAACATCCTCCAGTTTTTGACGGATCTCAAAATTCCCCAATTTGCAGAAATTTTGTCCACCAACATTGGAAGGCATTGGGAATCTGGATTTGAAGTCGGCCTTTCGCTTCCGAACCATTTACCAAAACGTATTAGGGCACCTACGAAACGCCTGGATTCTGACTTGTTGAAACACCCTCCAATTTTTGACTTGCAGATCACAAAAATCTCCCATGGGCAGAAATGCTGTCCACCAACATTGGAAAACATTGGGAATCTTTGAACTAGGCCTTCAGCTTCCGAACCATTTGCCAAAACGTATTAGGGCACCTAGGAAATGCCTGCACCCTGACCCATTGAAACGTCCTCCAGCCTCTCAATTGCAGATCGCCAATTTGCACAATACTTGCGAGCCTGACAACAGCCCCGACAAAAGAAGTTTTCCATCAGCATTGGGAGCAGGCGGCGCGCCATGCCGTTTCCCAAAAATCTGGGTTGGAACTTGGCCTTCAGCTTCCCACGCACCTTCGAAAACATATCAGGGCATCTAGGACGCGCCTGCAGTCTGACCTCAGAAATCCCCAACCCATAAGCCAGCAATGGAGGACAAAGAAAACAAGAAAGAGGAATAATCACAAGCGCAAAAATACACCCTGGAGCAGCGTCAATGCCAGAGTCCAACATAGCTACAACGGTCAACGCGACACACACGCAGGACGTTCATCGTATGCAGCATTGACTGAGAACAAGGTGCATTACATCCTATACCCCCGAAGGAATCTAAGGCTTTGCTACTTAGATACGTCGCGTTTCAAACCGCCATTAGCATTTGGCCATCTAAACAAGGCTCTAGCAATCTCATAGAATATTAAGGGCAGCTGACACAGTACCATTTCAACAAAATCCTAGTGCCTAGAATTTGCATTCTGACACGGCAAAGAATTGTCTATAAAGGACATCTAACATTTGATTATGATACCGAGGCCTCAGCAATGGAAACTTTCTCTCACATATAGCAACAACTCAAATACTAAGGACATCTAACATTTGATGTCAAGAAGCATCTAGCACTTGATTGTGTTAACAACGCTCTCCATTGCCAGCACCTTCGCTCTAGCATGAAACTATTTAGAATGTCATTGGAATGCCAAAGGCATCTAACATTTAATCATCTTAGCGAAGTTCCAACTTAAAAAAATGCACACTCTGTATCGCCTAAGTGCCGAAAGGCAGTAAAATTTAGGGTTTAGGGTTTCTTGATTCTCGGAGTTTCACAACAACGGGTCTGCGCAGGGTTTTGAAGAGTTGACCAAACTAACTTCTGGGCAGGTCTTGTGCATCCGGGCAACGCCCAGGGATTTGCCGTAAATAAATGTAAATAGTAAATGTATATATATATATATATGTATAAATTTTACCCATACATATATACATATATACATCCACATACACACATATACACATTTACACACTTTTATTTGAATCGATTTACATCTCCACTTCCCACCAAGGTGAGATTGCTCCAACCCTCCAAAGCCAACAAGTAGCGACGGTGCCACGTCTCCTGCCGAACCAAGCTACGGCAATCGTCGCGACTTCCATGTGCACAGAACTGTGCCATGCTTTGGCTCCTCGGCACTGGAGCATGGGCTGGGCTGATCTCCAATTCTGGGAGTGGGATCGATCACCAAATGCATTTATCAGAGAAAAATGATCATTGAGTTGAATCAGACTCCTCAATGATCCCTTCGCGTTGATGAGATTCCTAGTCCACGACCCCATCAGAAATGAAAAGGGACATCTCCGTCTGGGAGATCCTCGAGTCTTACCATCAACTGGCTCGACCCGGTTCCCAGGTGCCAGGGCCGCGACTTGTTCATGAATTTTTGTGCCGTAAAACCTCAGTTGCATTGCTTTTTGTGACTGCAGGAAGTAGCGGAGTATCACAATTGACGCTTTGGGAAAGTCAACTGACAACTGATCAGGATTCCTGAATTTCTGATATGATGATCGTGCAAAGTAGAAATCCGCTAGAGATCGCAGGTCGAACGGCGTTCATGAAGATGCAAATGCCACGTTCACCAAGTGCATAGGTTTACACATGCACCTGTCTATATCTACATTTCAGTGTTCGCATGGTATGCATCGTGATGTAAAAGTGATTCTTTGCAGGCATTCTTGGCTGCAATCCACTCATGCCATATTTCTGGTGGAAGAAATTCTGAGCAAGCTTGAAGGAGGCAGAATAACCCCCGTCAACAACCAACCGACCAAAAAAGCCAGCCAGCCAGCCAGCCAGCCAGCCCGCCAGCCAGCCAGCCAGCCAACCAGCCAACTACACTTGTTGTACATACATATCATATGCAAATCTACATGGGCACATACATGCATACACGTTCATTATGAGTATACGCATAAGTGTCAATCTATGCTGCTACATGTATGTCAAAACATGTCTACACATACAGTACGCATGTGCCAAACAAGTGGTTCCTACTGTTGTAATCGTATCTACCACTTGTTTGATTCATGCCATCATAGTACGGGTAGATGTGGAGATCAACATCCTGTGGCTATGGCCAACATCGCAAGACAGGGAAACTTTGCAATGCTTTGGCGTAAAATGTTTGGCGATGTGCTGACCCATTCCCATGCATCCACTGGCTGGTTCAGAAAGATTGCTGGGTCATAATAGGCAATCTGGTAGCATATAAGATCCAACCGTCAGGCAGGCACACCCAACATCACAAAAAGATACCCTGGCTAGTCTTGCCATGCTACTGGTACACTAACCATCAGTTCACTAAGACTTAAGCACAACCGTCGAGCACTGTCAGCAATTATCAACCATTTTTTGCCGACTATCAACAATCATCCATCAACCCCCAATTCATCACTGAGCAATTGCAACCCGGAGCAACTACAAACTCAAGTACTAGCATCAACTACAAACCCCGAATCAATCCACTGAATCACTAACCAAGTCCTAAACAATTATGAATCATAATTCTTAACCAAACACTAACCAATTCCTAGAGAAAAAATCTGAATCCAAGATCAACCAACCCATCCACCAGGTGGCCACCAGGGCAGCCACCCACACCATCGGCTCCCCCATGGGTTGGGCGCCCTGGGCGCCCTGCTCTGCCGCGCCGTGGGCTCTGCCAGGAGCTGTCGTAGCTCATCGCCCTGGTCGATCAGCTGACGCCTCGCGGCAGAGAATGACACGGGGTTGCTACTGTTTAGTAATGGATGGTTAATAATGGTTAATAATGGTAAATAATGGTTAATAATGGTTAATGATAGGTAATGATGGTCAATAATGGTAAATGATGGATACTTGTAAGTTGACGATTGTTAATGATGGTAAATGATGGTTAATAATTGTTGCAATGATAGTTGTGAATGCTTAGTAATGGCTTAGTATGTTCTTGTTATTGATTAGTTGTGGTTAGCAACAAAAAAATGGCTAGTGCTTGGTCAATGATGGTTAATCCCGCCTATTAGACCAGCTTTAGTGAAGCCAGGATCCTTGGCGCGAGAGGAGTCAATGATGGTTAATGATGGTAAATGATGGTTAGTGATTATTGAGACGGTTAATGGTTGTAGATGTATTGTGATTATCAATGCTGTTGTTAACTATCATCAGTAATAACGGTACATTGTGGTTAATGTTGCCTGGATTGATAAACCCCAGGTTGATTAATTGGGTGGGTTGCCATTTTACTGGGAAGCCAAGGCTTTTGGAGGATACCCCCGATTAATCAACCAGGGGTTTATTAATCCTGGGTTAACATTAGTAGTGATAAATAGTGGTAAATAGTGGTTAGTAACAACTACAGTAGTTTACAGTGTTAATATTGTTCATTTGGTTAATACTGTTAATAAATAGTGGTTGGTACTGGTTACTACCAATTAGTACTGTTAATATTGTGTGTGTGTGTGTTACTGGTCACTGATTAGCAATGGTTAAACAACCACCCCAATGGCTGATGATTCTGGTAGTAGTGGTTGGTAATGGCCGTGTATCTACGGTAATGTTTGCAGTTGAGTTACTGGTAACAATGGTGAGTACTGGCAAGTGATATGATTGATTTCTAATGGTTGATAACTGGTTGGCAATGATTTAGTTGGTAACAGTTGGTATTTTTACTTCAGAGACATGATTGATTTTGGTTGTTACCGCTTGGTACTAGTTAACGGTGGTTGATAATGGTTCATGATGGTTATTAACAATCAATAATGGTTAATCATGGTGAGCAACACATGCTTGGTAATAATGGTTGCGAATAAACATAAGAATTGATTCACAAGTTGTAATAGTGGCTGGTTAGTAATACCTAGTTAGTAACAACAACCTAATAGTTGGTACTGTAATTCACAATGCTTGGTAACAATGGTGACGGGTAGTTCATGGCCAACAATGCCTACTAATAGTCTAATAATTCATGATAACGTTTGAAAATTGGTTGGCAATCATGAAAGAAGCTAAAGAACGGTAGATGTTCTGGTGTATAAATCAACATGATTGTTCATCAACACAATCATGCTTAATAATGTTTGAAAAGTGGTTGTCAATGAAATAGTAACGAATTAACAACCAGTATAACCACTATTTGTATCAACCTCTATTAGTAGTTGATTAACCATTATCAAATAGTGGCGAATTAACCACAGCTGTAGCGAATTTGTGCAAGCTGCTAACCGCTGCCGGGTCCCCGGGCTGTCGAGCCGTCGGAGCTTGCAGCAGCTCCTCCACCTCAGGTCCGACAATGGCCACACCGGTGAGTCGTAGAATCTGAACCAGCAGCTGACCAATAATAGGCACACAACGCTTAAATAATAACGCTTTAATAGACTATATTAGTCAAACATAGATAAAAAGAGACTAGTCGTCTGAACATCAATCATAGGCACATCTGCGCTAAAAAAACAGATGTTTAATAACGCTTAATGGTCAATTGTGCTTAATGTTAAGCATACACATCATAGACCATGGTAAAGAACAATTAGTTGTCAATAGCGCATGATAATCGGTTATGATAGGAAATAGTGCTGGTATCTATGGTGAACACGTACACTTAAAACAATAGTTAGTATAGCTAGGACATCGACCATTTATAACGCTGATAATTCTGATATCTGTGGCTGAAACTAGGTTCATCAACAGTTGTTACAGTACCACTTTCATGTATATAAGCGCATTTGAAGTTCAATAACAAAGTTATATGGTTTTATACCCTGCTACAAACCATAAAAATTTGGTCGACGATAGCCTCCCCTACCACGAACTAGGCTCGTGAGTGACTATCTCCGGCTAACAATAGGGGATCATAAACTTCAATAAATAAGAATAACTGACAATATCATTCCAAAACAAATCAAATGATTGGTAACATGGTCAACAAGGGTCGTCAATCGTGGACGATAACTAAACAGTAGGCAAAAATCATGGCTAATGATGGCCAACAAAGGTGATTCAAATTAACCGGTACTGGATAATAACAACCTGATCAAAGCTAATAAAACAACTATTGTCCAATAATGGATGATGGGAAGCATACTTCATGGTGCAGTGCTCAATGATGCGGAGAGGCTTCGCGATTAAGCACCAACCTTTTATGGCCCTTCGTGGTGGATCGTTCTGGTTGATGATGGTGGGCCTGATCATGGTCCCAGTGGATGATGGGGGCAACCGTGTTGGTCAGCCCTGGTTGTCGCAAAGAACATAAGCCCAAAGCCGTGGCTACGTTGAAATAAGTGGGTGTATTAATGAATGGTACGCAAACTAAGGCTTGGTTGACCGATATCTACCTGCTGCCTTCCTGAACAGCTGAATAAGCATCATTTTGGAAAATTGATGGCCGGTAGCATTGCTTGCTTGTTGCTTGCTTGATGTACTAATGGGTTCGGACAATCCTTAGCAAAAACATGCTACGGCTGGTCGCAAATTCCTAGGGTCTTGGCGGCTCCAAATTGCAGCAAGTCATCAATTGAATTCTATTTCACATGTGTGGCCATAAATCATTGAATCATGCCCCAATTTGGGCAAAATATCTCCAATGCCAATCTCGGCGGTTATTCTCAAAGTGACCTAAATCAGTGAATCAGTCATTCATTAAGACTTTGAATTCAACACAGGGCAGAAACGAATTTGGTAGTGTCCCATGAGCAATGGGGACACAAGATTGGGCTCGCGGCTACCGGGTCTGTACTTTGTTGACTTCAAAGCTGCAGAGACAACGCAATAAATTCCTGCAGCTGAGCCATTATGTTTGTTCAACTGACCGATGCTCAGCTCCCTAACAAGTTCAGGATAGGGCAGGGTCCTAGCGGAAAACCCAACCGTGTCTCAGCCTCAGCGATTCCCTGACAGATGCCTCACCTGTGTTTGTTGGCAACAGATCCTGACCCTTTCTCGGGTCCAATGGCAGTTTGTAAGCACCAAATGGAAATGAGTGCTGTGCCTGCTATTTGTGAGCCTAGCAAACTGCGAAAAGTGCTGACTTCACGACTCACAGAAATTCTTGGAGCCCTCACACTCACCTCATTGCCGTTCCCCTTGCCGGAGCACGCAAACTCAAAGACTCAGCTCTAGGCAGATTGGAGAGTGCATGTGAACATAGAAAACGATCGGTACAGTATGGAAATTGGCTACATCAGCATTTCAAGACCAGCGACTCCGCTATTTTTTTTTTCCAAGGGGGTACGGGATGCTTGGATGCATGTCTTTTCCAGAGCAGACATATGATATGACAAGCATTGGGGGCCACTTGATCCCCATAAAGATTATGGACCATCAGTAATCATTCACCATTAACCACAGCCCAGAAGCCATGAAGTACCTGTCACCATTCTTGACAATCATCAACCATAGCATTAACCAACCATAGCATTAACCAACCATAGCATTAACCAACCAGAGCTCAATGATACCAAGAAACATACCCACCCTGCCAGCGCCACATCCCGCCTGGGACTGTGGCATCTGCGACGACATGGAGGCGGCTCGGTGGAAATCCTGCAGCGGTTGGACAAGGGATCACTCAATCTGGTGGATTTCGTGCTTTTGGGCTGCCCCTCAAAAAAGTAAGAGTGACGAATTTGATCTTGCGTTGCCTGGACGATCAATCGGTAAAATTGAATCGGTTTCATATTCTTTGCTCCATCAATCCATTCGACGTTGGGGACGTAATCAGTTTAATCCATGAAAGGGGTATGTACTCCAACAAGCAGGGAAAAAAGAAATTCACTTTTTTTGCAAAGAATATGTGTGTATTTTTGGTCAGACAGGGTCAAGGAGGACCTGACAGAGGCCAAATTGGATCCCAATGAAGATACCGCTGGAACCGACAGATGGCTTCCAGGCAAAACGCGTGCACGCAGCACAAGCATGCATGGTGCATATACGTGTACTGTACGTGCACGTGCCTATGTAATTAAGTGTCTATGTAATTAAGTACCGATGTAAGTGTGTAGGATGGGTATGTCGATCAGGACTTCGAATGACACTTTCGAATCAAGGCATTGAGGGGATGAAACATCTACGATTCGTGTCTCAATTCAAAAAGAAATGCGCCCTTCGGGCCAGACAAACACAGGGGCACATCTCACCATAGGGCGCATCAAAGGTGGGGACCAGGTCACCAATAGAGTTCTGGGAGGTCACCATTGAGGGCTGAGGGTGAGGAGAGCCAGGTGATGAAACTCCAGGTGTTTGGGGAAGTTGTGTGGCCAATGCTTGTCAGTTGCAGTGATTCATCCTTCGGATAGACTGGATGTCCGACGGGCCATGTTCGCCCTGTTCCTGAAGGAAATCAAATCCTGGGATGGTCATGCAATGCTTGCATTACTTGTGCATTGAATCACTGCAACTGGATGCTTCACATTAAGTTTGCACATGTTTCAACATAAGCTTAGAAGATTGAGCTCTTCACTGACGTCAAAAAGTGTTGATCTTCCGAGCTACAAATCCTCACCAGGTTGTTCCGGGCCCCCATCATTTCCCTGCCCAACACTCATCCGCTTGATGGGTCCCACGGTTGCCCGCCAGCGATGATGCCTTCTCACTGGGTACACAATCCCTGCACATCAGATTGCATGGTCATGACCTATTCGGTCTTGGTCGTTCCATGAGCGACGGATAAACACATAACGGTAGATCCATATTCATCAACCAGTATCAGTTCCGCCATTGATTGCTGGTGCCAAAAAATGGGTGGTTTACTTGTATGATCCTGCCATAAATGTCAGTTTTAAACAAAAATAATCCACATGTAACCATGTGTAACCAAGTGAAACCATATGTAACCATCTGTAACCATGTAAAACCGTCTGCATGTATATCTATATGTATATGTATTTTTATGTATATCTATCTATCTATCTATCTATCTATCTATCTATCTATCTATCTATCTATATATATACATCTAAATATATATCTAAATATTTATATATATATATATATGTTTGAATGTGTATACTGTAAATATATATATATATATATACATCCTTAATCCATACGTGCTACTTCAAATGCATGAAAATGACTTGAACGCCTGTCTTTCCCCAGTGCCGCGAGCCGGAGCACCTGCATCGGAGCACCCTGGGGCGAGCCCCCAGGTGCTGCTTCCCGCCGGGCACGCTTGGCCTGGGACAAGGACGATTGATGCATGGTGGCACTGCCTCATCACCATGATGTACCACTGGTTGCCCCACTATTACTGTATTGGTGGGTTGATATTAATGGTTGGTTATCATTCCTGATGGTGATAGATATACTAATGGTTGGTTATTATCCCTCATGGTGGACAATATCCCTCATGGTGAATAATTTATTATTGGTTGGTTATTATCGCACTATCATTGGTTGTTTTCCTTGTTATTTTGGTTGTTATCCCTCATTATTGCTCGGTTAATATTGACCCATAGCCATACAACCATAACATGCTAACCATCATGATGGCGATGCTAGAGCAATCGTTATACTTGATGATGCAGGTGGGTCATAGATACTTTACAGTTCATTGAAACAGAACGAGAAAGAGGACACTGAAGTCACTGAAGTGATGGATTGTGTAAGTCCATAGTTGATAAGGACATAGTGTACGTGATGATATGCATTTTGTAGGGAGAGATTGTCTGTACGTGTCAATGACACTTATCGGTTGCCTGCCGGGGTATCCCCATTTGGCAAGAAAGAATGAAAGCACCCAAATCAACAGCTTCCCAATCCCACAATACTCATTGTTTGATGGTAACTAGAATTCCCAGAACAAAATTCAGCCGGAATAAGTAAAACAATCAAGAAGGGGATGAAGATACCAATAAAATTTAGAAAAGTATACACTTCTGACCAAACATGACAAATATGGCAATGCTGAGCAGCAACTTGGATCGGCGAAGTGTGCCGAACCAACCAGCACCGAGAAAAAGCCGCCCAACAGTGATAAACTGCAAGATGGTCTACGGAGCAACAAGCCCCACGGAACTCTGAGACAGATAAGGTACACAATAACATGACCCCATCAATTCAAGGCTATGACAAAATGTCTCAGGAAGGGTCACGTGGAATGCCACACAAAACTGGAGCATCAGGAAAAAGAATAGCTTCCCACCGGCGCATGGACGCAACTTTCAAACATCATATGGTGATTGTGGTCATCCGTCGCTCATGAACGGGAACAAGCAGCTTCGAAGACCTGCGATGGATCGGTCTTCTTGTGGGCTGACAGATATGTCGGTAGTGCACTCTCATACCCTCCACTGAATCAGCTATGTGGCTCATGGCCTCGATGGTGTGCCGGCAACCTGCTTGATACCTGCACCTGCACTTCATCAAAATGTTGACCACAAGTAAGCAAGTTGAGATGTGCAGGCTTCAAGTTCAAATACACTCCACAAGTAGTTGATACAGAAGGCAGTTATCTCGTTAATATTTCAAAATGTTCCTGTCTTCTCATTTATTTCAGCCATCGTATCATCAGTCAGTCATCATTTATCAACGATGGGTTTGCAACATGTTTTGTCCTCTTTTGTATAGTCAACCATCACTAACGGTTGATGATCAACCACACAACACCCATTTATAGCCATCCAACAAATAAAATTGAGCCTTTCCAAATGTTTCTCAACAAGCGCTTGTTAGTCATTGTTGGTCAATTGTGCAATCAATCATTGGTCGTTCAATCGCAAGTCATCATGAAATTCACCGTGATTATTCCATATCACCGTAGTATCACCATCAGCATGTGAGCAGATCCTCGTTATTCACCAACCATCCTGATCTTTACATTCCTCACCAACCATTCTCTAAAAAATCGAGATGCCTCATAGTTAGAGATGGCTCATTCACGAGTCACCAACCATGACTCACCAACCATGACTCACCAACCATTCACCAGTGACGGCGACCACCTGAGATGCCTCACCGTTAGGCCACGCTTCACAACCACACGTCAGCGCCGCAAATAGCCCGCCTGGTGGGCCGTGGAAGTCCACGTCATGCCGTGGACCGCGGCGATCCTGGGGCGTAGTAAGAACGAATGGCTGATTAATATGGTGTATGAATAAACCATGGTAGTTGATTAATCAATTAATTAGTATAGTTAGTATAGCTAGTATCAATTAAAAAACCATGGTATAGTGGGTATTGTCTATTAGTTCTAATGTCTTACTATGCATTACTAGTTTTTTAATAAACCATAGTAAAACCATATTCATACTAACATGGGTGATGCTAACATGGTCATACTAATATATTGATTAATGACTATAGTTTGCTCACATGCTGATAGTATTGACATTAGAACTAATGGCTATTAACTAATGGCTATTAACATTAAGAACTAATGGCTATTAACTACTATAGTAGTATATTAATCAGTAGGATTATACTAATCAACTGGCCATTATCAATATCTAGTAATCAATTAGTAATAGCCAGTAATAGCTCTATATAATATGGATATCCAATCAACAAAAATGAATCTGGTTAACAAGTGTTACTAGTTCTAATAGTCATACTAACAATTGTCACTACTGCTAGTATGGCTAATAGTTTAACTACTAATGATATTTAATAGTAGTAGTGAACTCACGGTTAATCAATAAGTAATGATGGTCAATAGTAGTTGATAATGGTAAATAAGCTGGTTAATAATGGCAACAATGGTTACGACTATGCCTATGCCATTAGCCACCATTAAAGTGTGCAAACTATTTATAGTAACCATGGTTATTGTAGTTATGATGTTAATGATGGTTAATAGTAGTTCAGGATGGTTAACAATGGTTGGACACATGTCTGCTGATGCGCCCCCAATGGTTAGTAATGGCTAATATGGTTGATTCACAACAATGGTTGATAGTATGACTACAGAATAACAGTATGACTCAGTATGAGATTCTAGATATAGAGAATTGTGAACTAGCTAACTAGGATTAAGTAGGTTATCGCTATGCCCAGTGGGCCATATTATGATTGCATAGAGATAACCTAGTCATAGAATGAGGTAAGTGATTAGAGAGAGAGAGAGAAAGAGCAACAACATGATTATAGAGAGTGAGAGAGAGAGAGAGTAACAGTATGATTATGATCCGGTGCCACACGCCACATACTCATCAGCCTTTTTGTGGCCAGAAGCTGCTATGCTCAGAACAGTGCGAGATTAAACTGTCACGGTTCGTTCGGCCCAACCTTTATATCTGATCGGGTCGATAAGGAGAAATTAAATTGGAAACTCCATTCCAAATCACTCATCCCCGTTGAAAAGTTGCAGGAAGGCTGTAGGGTAAGGTGAAGGAGTCACTGAGTTCTTGTGCCGATAGAAGGCCACACAGAGAGCTGCTGGCACCTAAACAACATCCTGCAAGCGGTTCCTATAGATTTGACGGATGTATATTGTATACACATCTAGTATATCCAACCAATAAGTGCAATTTGGTTGTCAAAAGAGATACAAGTTGCCAATGAAAATATTCGGGAAAAACTGACTCGTAGAAACTAACCACTTGAGATCTAAACAGCAAACAAGTTTGGTGATGTCAGGAACAATCCGAGACAAATATTTGGAGATAACAGTGGATGAACCCTTTGATGGTATCAAAGTGGAATAATCACCATCAGTACACCAGATATTGCGGAATTCAAGACGACGGCGCAGTCCGCAAATTCGAAGAGATTTACGAAAGAGGGACGGAGACATCTTGAGCAAGGCTAGTCGGGCTGTGTCTTCCCAGATTCATGGGTTGGCATCACCTCCATTGGAGAATAACCCACCCCCACAGACCAAACTAGTGTGACTGTTGGGATGTGAACTTCGGCCCCTTTTCTGGATGCTTGCAACCCACCTCGCCATGTAGTTGGTACCCTATATTCTTGTTGTTTATCCCCTATCATGAACCACTAACGATCGGAAACCTATTAACCATTGGTGATCCTTGGTTATGACCCGTCGATGTAGCTTTTATATCCCCTATCATCCACCCTCAGTTTTTGGTCACAAAGCTCTGGGAAATCCCAAGGTTATGACCAACCATAGTAGTTGATCCCCTATCATCCACCAAGTGACCATGAAGAATCCAATTACCATTTGGTTAGGCCACTCCCGGTCTTGGCCTCGCTCCCGCTGAAAAAACGGCCAAGAAAAGGGCTGCGGCGAGTCCTTGGGATACCCCTAGCTCCTGACCGCAGGTCCCTCCCAAGCACCAGCCAGTTGTTTACCAACGCACAGCTCCTGGCAGGCTGGGCATCCACCAGGTGCAGATCTTCGCCTTCTCCTTCCAGAACCTTGGCCGCCAAGGACGTTTCAACCCTAGCCGATGAGACATGTTCCACCAGTGATCATCACACATGGTCGCTCACTTCACCATGATGAGCTAAGCTCTACAGGGTAGCACCCCTACAACCACGGCAAGTAACCAGATACTGACTGGAGATGCACATCCAAGTAGGAATGATCTCTGATGATAGGTCTTTATAAATGATGGTGGCAGTGATGGCTCATGCTGGCTGATGATTGATGACAAATATTGATGATTCATGGTGGCTCATGACGGCCAATTAAGGATGTTTGGTGATAGATCATGATGTTTGATGGTTCATGATGGTGATGCAGGGGCACAATGACTAACACTGGTCAATGATGATTCATGGTGGTTTACGATGGCAAATAATGAATGGTGAAAGAGAATGACACTGATTGTGGTTCATGGTGGCTAATGATGGCTACTGTTGACTGGCGATAGTGAATGATGAGTTTCGGCTCAGGATTGTCAAAAGTACTCAGCCTACTGATGCTTGTGCTGCAACTATCCCCTTTGATCAACCAGCCTCTTGAACCACTAGCTCTAGAAATCAAGATCTAACAGTGGAAAAATACACCAAAATGTCTATATCTCAATGAACTAAGGTATTAACCACAACTCATGGCTCATTAACCACAACTAACCCCCAGTTCTTTGGCTGATGCTCATCGGCCGACGAGGCCGCGACCAGGGCATCACAGGCATTGGACTCCTGGGCGGCCAGCGACAGCTGAGCTGGGCGAGCTGAGCACAAGCGCGATGAGCTGTTGGACCGCCTGGTGGTTACATGATGCTTCAGTGATGGTTCAAAGGTTAAACCATCATTAATGGTTCAGACTGGTGGTTTTATGATGCTTCACTGGTGCTTGCTAGTTGTTAATGATGCGCTCAAGCATCAGGCGAACCATCATTAATCATGGAAATTTGAAGCTTCAACTGGTCAATGGATGCTTCATGAAAACCAATGATCCCAAGCAACCAGCTGCCGACCAGGATGGTCGTCAGTGCTGTCGCCACGGCGCCGACCCACGCAAACGACTCGCCCACCGGAGCTGAGCGCTGGCAGTCAACGTATGGGTTGAAGCAACTGCATGGTCTATGAACTGGTCGATTAAGATGGTTAATGGTGCATGATCATAACCAACAGTGGTTATAATAATTAACACGATCAATTGTTATTACAGTTACAGTAGGCACTATATACCGTATTATATACTAAAAACGTGAATTGTTACAATGATTATCTCAAAAACGTGAATTATTACAATGATTATAAACAACAAGGGTTAAAGATAGTAACCAAAATGAGAATCACATTGTCAATTATTATGACCAATTCAACCAGCAATGACTTGGAGATTATGTTTTCTCAACATAGGCAGAGATTATCATAATTGCTGGTTGATGAAATATCTCAATAGACTGGTTGATTGATATCATAATCGTAATATTGAGACATCAACCAACCAGTCTAAGGATCTTTTTCAGTTATCTCAAAATCCTAAGTTCTAAGGATTTTTCGATGAAAAATGATTAAAATAAAAAACGCTGGATCATAGTTGCGACCCCACATCAAGCCCTTGGGCAAAACCCGAACCCAGCTGGCCAGGTACCGTCCTTCAAAGCTCGGCAAATGGCCTGCAAAGCAGCCACGGTGTCCTGGGAGAATCCATGGGAGAGCGCCACGCCAAACAAGGAACGACCTTTGGTGAAACTTACAGAAACCAATTTTCTGTAAGACCTGTATGGTGAAACTAATGACTTGCATGGTGTTATGACTAATGACTTGGTGAAACTGGTAGTTTCATTTCAGGTACAAGTAGCCTGGTTTCATGACTAATGACTTGGGAATATGACGAATGACCATGGTACTTGCACCACCAATGTCACTGGATCCCATCAATGGTTTATCGCCAATCAGAGTGCTGCTACGATCGTGAAATTTGATCGGCAAGAATCCATGGCTCGAACTACACACATGGATATACCATCTCAGGTAACATCACCATGGGTAACGAGCAGTTGTGTACATCGCAACAAAGAGGCTCGAAATCTTTCGGCAAATGTTCGCCATGGGTACCGCATCTTAACTCACAGCATCTGCCAAGTTCAACTCAGCGGATTGGTGTTGTTCATTAAAGACAGCATCCAATGCTGCGAGTCATCTGTTTCGATCGCTGTTGAACGAGCGACGGATTTTGAAACCAGAAATGGATAGTCGTGATGCGATATGTTGCAAGAGGCAACCCCAAATAAACATATAACTTTACAGGCCCCAGTGAACTCACCCGTAAATAGTAGAGATTCCTAAACACCTTCTAGATCGATCTAGTTTGCACGCTTGCTCACCCAGGTTGACCGGCTGTAATTAGACCTTCACATGTTCACCCTTGAACTGGAGGTTTCTCAAAATATGGGTCCCAAAAAATCATCCTTTCTAATAAACCATTTATATATAGTAGTACACCAACCATTATTTATAGGGTACCCGATGGCTTGAGAAACACTCAACTCACTAGCGACCCTTTCTTCAACGGCGGCCCAGTGCAACCCGGAGGCTGCAGCTCGAAACACAGACAGCGCCGATCGTGGATGACCAGCCCCTGATCAGCCGACTTGTCGGTGAGGCAATCTCTACATGGGGCCACCACTGCAACCAACAAGAAAAAGTGGAAAACTGGGGTTTGACGAGTCTGTGTCATGAAAAGACCTACTTGTGTTTTGAGTTCCTTGTCGACAGAAGTAGGGGCACCATCATTATGCACCTCTCATTGATGCGTCAATTCAACAGTGCCGCAAACCTCTGGGAAACTCTTGGATGAACCCCAGGACTCCCCTGGCGAAACAGAACCGTGGCACCCTATGTTGCACTGGCTGCTTCATGGAGAACGAGTCGATGATCCCAGGTGACACTGCTGTGTCTTCTTGCAGATCACGGTGGTACACTTTGCAGCGAAAACCAACGAGCACCCCAAGAACAAGGAAAAGCTACCTACCTCATCTTGATCATGGCCATCGACATTGCCACCATTGACCATTATCAATCGAATCATCACCACATGTATGTACCCTTACCCTACTTTCTCGCCGTGGACCCAGCGACCCTGGACATCCCAAACATGAACAGACTCCTCTGTGTTGCGACAGCCCCCCCGCCCCCAGCGCGACTCATATGCTCACGTCGTAGCGCTGCATTCAAACCTGGCAGCTCCAGCGGCTTGTTGGGTCGGGAGTTGATCGCAGTTGTTGTTGGGGGCCCTGACGGGTACGCATGCTTCGTACAGGTGGAAGATTAAAAGCGGCTCCCAAGTGTTGATTTTGGCTGAGGCTTAAGAGTGGTTGGTGATGCCTATGCTATAATACTATCCTAGGGTGTGATACTCTTGTGAAATGTGTTGCCTCATAGTTCAGTAAGACCCTGAAACGATCCATTGCAAAAACCTCATTCTATTCCCAAGTCTCATTGTCGCATTGTTTTGATTCGTGCCGATGCCAATAAAGCCAATCAGCAATGAAGGGCCGATGTTATCAGCAAAATGAAAACTAGTACGTAGCACGCATGCGAATGTTTTCCCGGCATCCATGTGGGACACTTAGAGTATATCCAACACGGGTACCCTTGTCTTGAGTTCCTGGATAATAAAACATATTTTTATATGCAAAAACATATATAGAAATCGTTTATATATACATTGAATCGGTTCAAAGGATTTGCAGTAGCTAAAGACCGCCAACCAACAAACGTCGGGAAGCGAACCAATCAACAAAACAATCTGATTTGATCAGCTGATCACGAACTGCCTGGCCCCAGTTGTGGCATAGCCACCTGGGGGGTTCGTACCTTGGCACTGGGCAGGTGTCTACGCCAAAACATGCATGGGGGCCGCCAACGCCACGACCCTGCGGGGCCTTGGGAAAGATCCGAAGAAATCCACCATCGATTCACCCGACTCACCATCAATTCGGCTCTCGCCACTCACCATGAGAACCTGAATCATTCACCATGGATTGACCATCCGAATCAGATCTGACCATTATTAACCAGCCATTCAACATCTGTTTCACCACCAACCAACCGCGCGTGAGCGCCTACGGCGCTCACAGGACAGCCCAGGGAGGAGGAGCACAGGAAGCGCAGCAAGGTTGCTCGGAGCTCCTGAGTCGTGAATGGATGGGGATACCCTCCTGTAGTGGTTCATCATAGGGGATCATCACCAAAAACGACTAGGGATCAATTAAGTAATCAAAGGGGATAATCACCAACAATGATCATCACCAACAATAGCAGTTGATCATAACAACAAATAGGCGGTATGATGGTAAACAATCACCAATAACCAGCAAAAATGATAAGACATTGCAATTATGGTTATGACAATTTGTTATTATGTACTTAACAATGATTATTACCAAATACCAACAAGAAATAACAATCATTGGCGTTAATGGTTGATGGTTAACAATGGTTAATAATAGGTGATTGTAGGAATAGCTAACAATTCTAGGGGATGTACCAACTATATGGTGGTTTCTCAAGTCACTTTGGGGTACCCCCAGTTATCATCCTGTTCATTAATCACCGATAGTAGTAAACCAACTACACCTTTAGCGCTTCCCTATGGCTTCAGAAACACCCTTGGTGAATTCAATGGCAAAGAGTGGTGAATTGATGGTGAATGGATAGTGAATGATGGTTTCAGTATTGGTTGAGAATGGCTTTCGATGGCTAATTCCTGGTTGGTTATTTCATGCCGAGGTGGTTTCTACTGACCTTGTTTGGTGGAAATTCCTTGGGTATCAACTCAACCAGGTTTCATGAACAACCAATTCGATGGGTTTGAAATCGAAGCGAGGTGGTTTCACCTGGCAGATTCGAATGTAGATTTGGTGGATTCTACTGGGATTTCGCCTGTTTGGTGTCGAAGGTTGCACCGCGACTCAAAAGAAATCACTTTGTGATAGCTCATGCGTACAAAGAGAGAGAGGGAGATATGAATATACATATATATATACATATACATATACATATACATATACATATATATATATATACACTGTGTATGTATATATACATATGTATAGATATCATGACCTCTGTGCCAATGGGTGCTGATAAAGCTGGTAATGCAACAATGGTTAATTGTTGATGAATCATGGCCTATAGTTAATGGTCCATGGTTAATGGTTCACGATTGGCCAATGGTTGTTATTGATCAATAGCCACAAACGAAGGGCCAAAAGGGCATCGTCCCATCCTTTAGGCAATAACTATATGCTCGACCCAGACCGAAATGTCACCACCAGGGGACAACGCAATGAGAGGCAACATGACCATGACGGTAGAAATATGGTTCCAATCTGAAGCCTAAACTGATCCAAAGGCGTTAATTCAGAAACTGAAGCCTAGCACGTTCTGCTCAACTTGAAAGCGGTAGCATCCTGTGGAATGTGGGTAAAACAAATCCATGTCAGTGGTTGGGAGGGTCATCAATGATTGTGAACATTTATGGAAAGTAATACTTGTGGAAAGAATGAATTGCATTTGTAGAAAGTGATGTGCAGGTGTAAAAATACTAAATAAATACTTGTATATCATTGTTCCTCAAATATGAAATATATGTATATATATATATATTTTTTCTTATAAATACATTTTTATATATAGATGTAAATAAATATATATATATATGTATGAGTTTATGTAAGTCTGTATTTACATCAGCATGTATATGTACAAGTATGTGTATATGGAAATACCATACATCTGTACATATACAAACACATATACATATACATGTACATATACATATTAATTTTCATGTTCATATACATATGATATGCATATTCATGTACATATACATATCTATAATGATGCAGGCCGGTTGGCGTTGCAGACCGAGAGTGCTATCTGATCTCCAAAAAGTGACCTGGGAATATATGGAGCGATCATCCAACAGCTGAAGTTGATGACTGCCCAGCTGCTCTCCCTCGCTCACCATTTTTGTTGCGCACGGTGCGGCTGTAGCAACGGGTTGGTGCGATGCTCTCCTGCCGGAAGACTACGGCAGTCCAAGGAAAACAACTGGATGAGATGAATGTTTTGCCTAGCAGGAAATGGTGAGAATGGGAACTGATTTCACTTGTGGCAAAAAGAAGAATTTCGGAGCCAAAGTCGATTGGAAAGCAATCAGCTGGAAACGGTAATAGTGAAACCTTGCCGAGCGGCGAGGGGCCAACGGTAGCATCCAAATGGCTACTAAAGTCTAGCTGGTGCTGAGGCTCAGCATCAGCTATGAGAGTGTGGTGGCCCCCGGGTGGTGCCTGGAACAACTCGCAGCAAACCTGTTGATCTCTCCTGTGGCACTCAGCAACTAAGACTGTATGATGTTCAATGTCCCTGTAGAATCTGATTTGTCGCAAAGATCATGAATATACTGGAGTCGTTTTTGTTCGCCCAAACTCTTAAAAATACAAGCCGAGCGCTATCAAGAATAGTTTTTTTCCATCACTGGACTTCCCAAAGAATCGGACCCAAGCAACGAACGACAGGATTCGAAATTCAATTACCTGTCCCTAGGCGCCCTGGATGATGGCACACTCTCGAATCTGACAATCAGCCCCGCAAATGACAGGGATAACCAACGGCCAACACTTATAGTCACCGATCTCCATGTCGCATTAGAATCTCAGCACTGAGTGGTGAGCAAGAGCTGGTGATAGGGTCCACCCAAGATTTAGGAAAGAACAGGCTTTGTGCATTGTGGTGTTTCTTTCCCAGGGTGACCACAAGTTTTGGTTGCACACCACGATTGCAATTCACTGCTGTTGCAACCTCATTGTCAGAGGCTGCACATGTCATTACCATGTGGAGAGTTTGTCCATCCCGCAATATTCGCATATGATCACGATACTTGATTTTGATGTGTGATGACGGTGGGTGCCACATATGGTCCTCAACACCGAAGGTGATTGTGATTCCACATGTGGACATATACATGAATGTTCACACGCATGTCTGTGTCTGTAGGTGAGCATGTTTGGACATATACGTGTATGTATACATGTGTTCTTTAACATGCACACATCTTTGTACCCTTGTATGCCTGCATGTCCTTTGGCAAGCATGGACATATGGATGTGCTGATGTATGCATACATATATGCTGCTGCATACGTATGCGAGTATGCGTGTATGAATGCCTGCACATGTTGATGCATGCAGTGCATGTTTGGCTCTTTGTGTATGTGGTGGTTTCTCAAAATAGGGAGCCCAAAAAATAGTTGGTTTATTGCTATGAATGATTAATATAAAGGATGACTTGGGGGGTCCCCTATTTTCAGAAACCACCATGTATGTATGTATCTGTGCGCATAGTCGAAGCATGAAGTGTTAGTGCGCAAGAAGGTCGGTCTGGTCTGGGAAGGCCTTGGCACTTGTAACTTGAACATCCTGCCAAACACAGGTCGTCAAAAAACTCTTCATTTTCTTAGGGCCGAAAGATGACAAAGTCATTGCCAATATCAGTAAATGTGTTCTAAAAAGTGGGTACAGGGGCCGGGGGGCAGGGGGCGCCTCAATCTACCTATATTTACTTATATTTATTTGTATATACATATATATATATATACATATATATATATATATACATATATATATACCATATATATATATACATATATATATACCATATATATATACATATATATATACACATATATATATATACATATATATATATATGCATATATATACATACATGATATTTGTACATACGTGTAAATGAACAAATAGATATAGATATGTGTAAATAAAATACATATGTATGTATATAATATATGTATGTATTTATATATATATATATACATATGCACACACGGTCCATTGCATATGTGCGTGTATGTGTATGTATATATATATATATATATGTATGTGTGTGTGTCTGTGTGTGAACATGGCTGCTGCATGCCTGTAAAATATATATATATATGCATCCGTTGGGCGAATTGACATGTCCAATGTGCGTCTATTGGACTAAATGACATGTCCATCTACGATACATCTAGATATTCCAGTGTTTCCCACAAGATATATGTTTCTGCTTCCCTAGCCGCATCTCAAAAACTGGCAAACATGATTCAAGGCTCTTGGGCCACTAGTTTTCTTGGATTTTCCTGCTGCGTCCGTTGGATCTACCCTGTGATTTGCCCGCTACTGGCCAGCAACGTATAGGAGAATTCAGACTGCTGTTGCTGTTGCACTTGGGCGCAGGCTGAGAGGTTCTTTGAATCAATCCAGGATCCAGCTAATGTTACACCCCAGAAATGACAAACCTGGCTGTGATCTTTGAGCACTCATGATGACACTTTGTTACCAAGGAACTCCCCTTTGGTTTAGAAACAAAGGACCAAGGCAAGCTCGTTTGGTCTTGTTTTGGGATGTCCGTCTGCCAATACTAGCAACTGCCTTGAACAACCACATCCCTGTCGCACAACCTCCATGACATGGTAGGGAAATGTCAAACGCAGTTGTACGAAATGGGATCCGCGCTGATTCCAGGCAGCGTGCGCCACGCAGTATGCTTGAGATGGAGTAAGTCACCAAAAATCATGTGGCCAACAACAATAGCGTTTCTTGGTTTCGAAGAAACATGATCAATCTTGTCTTGGGCTTTGGAATGTCTTAAGGTACCGTCTTTCCAAGAAGTTCGCATGATACTTCCTTACTATACAGCAGGATCACGTGGCAGCGTTTCAATGTGAACCATCATTTTCTACTCAAATCGTTGGTGTTGCTGTGAAACGCCTGCGCCCACTCGGGTTGAAACTCAGAAAAATGAAATACCATTAGCAGTACCGGCAGATTCCATCACGTGTCGGAAATCCAATGAGTCGCATCTCCAGATCAGCGGCAGCAGCCCACCCGCAGCTAAAAAAGAGAGTGGGAGTAAAGAACCACTCAAGAAATGGTTGGTTCATGGGTTTCTTTTTGTGACCAGTAGGATGAAATCAGAAACGTCAAAGTCCTGGGGCCCTAGCAATACTTCCAGGAAAGTTGCAGGATCCTGCAAGTTGGCTCTGATTAGACCTCAGGAGAAACAGGAAAACCCCAGGAGCTTGCAGTTTTCTGCTAATCACAAGCGATTCCAACAGAATCCAACAGACCACTCATGATTCCTTCCAGATCTTCCCGTTTTCTGCTTTGAGGTGGCTTTGTGCTGCTGAAGGGAGCACTCTCGGTTTTCCAGGTCTCAGTGCCATGGCACAGCCGTGTCATGTTCGACGCCGCCGTTTCTCGGGAAGAATTTCTGAGGCTTCGTCCAACGGCTTTCACCAAAGAGCGAGCCGATTTGGGACGTGAAAAGCCGCCACGCCAAGGCAACACCGGTGTTCCCGGGTGTATCTCGCCGTGTACCGGCGGGCGCCTTTTTGTTCCGGAAAACTGATGGATGAATTTTTGACAGGAAAAAGCGGCCACGAGATGCAAGGTTCCATCCCCTTGACACCTCCAAAACTGGGTGACGGAATCCGCTGATAGTTCACCAAAATTGGCCAAGCCCAAAGGTTGGCGAGTGAATTCAGTTGTGAAACCACACTTCCAGGAGGCACACTGGAAGTGGTGATGAAACTCGCTTAACAAATCGGCGGTGACCATCTGGGTCACAAAGGAATGGTCAATCGAAGCGCAAAATGTTCCAAAGAACTTTCCACGAGAGAAAGCGGGTCCTCACTCAATGAAGCAGCACATGAATCGATCGTGAAGAGTCTGGACAACCTTAAATGATCATGGGCTTTTGGAGAATGCTCAATTGCGCAAGCTTGCCAAAAGCTGCTTGAGAGTGGATGTCACAGATAAAAACATCCACGCGATAGTGCCTCAGCTAGGAGTGAAACATCGCAGTGGATGATCAAATATCTATTCACTTTGGGATGTCTTCGATGCAGCGCTTCCCGCACAAGCTGGTGTGCATCCCATTGGCAGGTGAAACAGCTGTTTCAGCAAGGCCTTGACTGCAAAATCAAGCAGCACCCTCAGGGACTATGTAATCATCTGGTGCCCAAGCATGACACCCCATGCATTGCTGCTTACATGACCTGTGATGGATTTGCATATGTCCCTCTTGTACTGGCGGTTACATGGATCAAAAACGAGGATGAGGGGAGGATGGTCCCACAAACTTTCCAATGTTTTTCTCTCACTGAATCGAGGGCCACTGGGGAGGAGAACCAGATGATGGTATCAGTACGAGGATGTGAGCAAAGCTGATCATCAGATTTAGAGTTCAATCACCCCTTTCTCTTTGGAAAACACTCATATGTTGAAATACTACTCTCGCTTTCCGACCGAAAAAGTAAGCTGTATATAGATCTAACCAGTGAACAGAGTGGAACTGAGTTCTGGTGCCACGAAATGGGAGGTTTTCGGAACTCGTTTTGAGCCATGCCGTGGCAATCCGTCGATTCAGGCGCCCGTTGAGTCCTCGCAGCGCAAGGGGCTCAAAACCAGTTACAGTACAAACCCATCAAGTAGAAACCACTGCCAGGCAAGCCAATAGATCGGCCTACCAGCTTAACTAGCCACTTGATGCCACTTCCCTATCACCCTTACCTGACCTTGCCTTGGCCAAATGTTTTGCTTTCGCCTTGTTTCCAGACCACTCGGCCTCCGCAAATCTTACAGCTGCCTTCCTTCCTTTTTAACACAACTGTTTGATGATACCTCCTTTGGAAACATGAAACAGATCCGAGCCTTTGCCCTCCACCACATCCTACTGATCATCCATTTCCATATAGAAACAAATACACTTCCACGTATGTTCCCATGATCCGTGATCACGGCCCCCCGCAATGGCGTGGGTCCCCAAATACCTCCCGCCTTAACTCCATCCATGCTATTCCCGACCGACTTGCTACATATGGTCTTATCTTCTACCTGTATACCACGCAGAACAAAAAGATATCATTTACATATATATATATATATATATATGTATATAAGTAGTGTCTAAGGACGATGAAAATGGCATATAGGTAGTATATAAGTAGTACGTAATGAAGTAGTATCTACTTGTTGTGTAAGTAGTGTATAGCTAGTATATAAGTGCTATCTAAGTAGCATATAAGAAGTACGTAGATGGTATAAAGGTATTATACAAGTATTGTATGAATGGTATATTGATAGTACGTCGGTAGATATATATATATATATCCATAGGAATGTGATAGTATTGTACTCTAAGAAAGATAGCGTATATTGGTAGTATATGTATGATATAAGTAGTGTCTAGCTTGTATGTAGGTAACACATCAGGACTGCATAGGTAGTATATATATATATGCATTGTATAAGTAGTCTATACCTACTATGTAAGGAGTGCGGAGCTCATTTCCATCTACTTGAGTTGATTGCTTACGTTTCACTAGAAAGTTGTTTCACTTGCTTTTGGCGAACTTCAATGGCAGGTAGTACCGTAGTTGGCACAGCAGTTCTGCTACCCCCAACGTAGCAATCTCTGGGTGAATCCAATGGTCCCCAGGGGTCCCCAACGTGGTCCCCAACGTGGTCCCCAACGGGTCCTCAGCTGAAGAACTTGGGCACGGGTACCTGTTCCTCCACTGGAGCCTGGACAGAGCTTGGGCTGCTTGCTGAGTCAAGCCACGCCATGGCGGAAGATTGCACCCGTCCTGGCACTGGCAGGGCCCGGGGGACGATGGGATGACCACCTGTACTCGTTGTATACAAAATCATGGGTCCCATGACCAGTCATGTGAATCTGCTCAAAGCAATACATCCATTGATCTTTGATTGGCTCTCAGAAGACGCCTGTTTGCGCGTATGAATTGATACATGCCTTTCAATTCAAACAGTTTCACTGTTTCGAGGCTACTTGATTTCAAAACAGCAAAGATGCTTGTTCTCCGATGTGAGTCGTTGCGAACACTTATCTAATTCATTCGTATAACTCTTCATGGGTGCAGCAGCGCATCCCAGCTGTCCTTCAGTTGGTTGATCCAAAGATTTCTCAACTTTCAGCACCTCCGCTTTCTCAGCATCTTTCGGCATCTCAGGTTTCTCTGGTGCCTTCGATGGCTCCGCTTTCTCCAGCGGCGCTTCGCTCCGGGCGCCGGGGCGCTTGGGCGGCTTGTCCGGAGGAGGATACTTGGGTTCTCTGCGGAAGGAGTTGTCGAAGACCTTGGGAGACGCACGTTGAAATTCGAGGAATTGTCGAATTCACAGTTCAAAAGAAGCAAATTTGACAAATTGTCAAATTCTCAAATTGAATCAAAAAATTAACAGCAATTGAAGCCATATTGAGGAAAAAAGACACTGACTTTAAAAATTGTCCAATGTTTCATGGTGAAATCGACAGGTCTGTGTCAGCATTCTGGAGACAAACAAAATTTCGAAGGCAACAATTTCGACCCACAGCCGTGCTAGCAAACAACTGAACCCACCCTTGAGCTGCCTTCATGCCCGGCATTAAAGAAAAACAAGCCCGTTTGATGCAAACTACAGCTAAAGTTTGACCGTAGGATTTTGATCCATGCCCATGTCCATTCTTTCGTGAATTTCAAAATCATCAACTCTACAATCTTGCGCTGCAAAACAATCATCTACCCGAATGTCGAATATTACGATACTGCCTCCGCCCATCCCTCCATCAGCAGATGCACACGTGCTTGAACAATGTGTATATATATATATATATGTTTGATAATATATATATATATATATCTGTGTGTGTGCTCTGTATATTGATGTGTGCCAGATCCAGGTCAAGCCTCCTCCCCATGTTTCAATATATGTCTAGTCTATGTGTTTTTATCTTACCCACACCGAGCCTGCCAAGAGATCTATGTGCCTGAATTGTTAATGTGGGCATGCATGCGTATCTGTATACATACGTTCAATAGCGGAGGGGGCTTCACTGGTTCGCGGATTCAGGCAGGGCATGGCTACCCACAACCCCAGTAGGCCAAGTTAAGAATTGCATGTTTAAACTTAAATTCACAATGTTTTCCTCACAAAAGGATTGGTCCTCAACTAGTAAGATATTCCTCATGGCTGTGACAATTGTGGCCCATCCACTTGCAATCATATGGATGGCTTACGAACCATAATCCTTTTGCCAAGTTTTCTCATGGTCACTACCATACCTGTTCCATTCTCACAGGATGAACACCTTCTCTGAGTACCGGGACTGGAAGCTGCGGGTACTGAGCCTAATGCTGGCAGGATCATGCAGCAGCGAGCGATGCCAAAACAACTCCGCAAATTGATACAGTAGATTTTCTCAATCAAAAGCGCAAACATTTTTGAGATTCGAGCACCCATCTGGACGCATAACAATTTCTGTAAGAATTCATCAATGAGAGTGGGATATTGATCGATCAGTAGAACCACCCCTTGGGACCACAATGAGCTATTCATCTTCCTGGGAATCCCTTGGTATGGTTTCCAGCTTGACGAGTCAATCGATTTTGCCAGCGGCCTCCTAGGCGTGCGACACAAGTTGATTTAGGGTCATCAGTCACATCAGTCACAATCTAACCGATGAAGAGTGCCAGCACCAAGCAACAAGCCAACAAGCGAAGTGAATTCGCAAAGGAAATAAGCACTCTCAAACCCAAAGGCTGAAGAATTCAAACGAAGCACAAAACAAAATCCGAAGGGATTGACAAATGCAGAACTGGCACAGAAGGTCTACAGCGTCGGGTCTCTTCTTTAGGCTTTACCTATTTACATGCTGCCAAAAGCGACAAATCTTGAGCTACTTAGCGACAACATCTTTGGCTTCGTGTCTCCCTGGGTTAGTCAAGCAGCGTTCATCTCTGCCAATGAGAACTTAGCTGTGCCATCAGGTGAACCAATCTGTGGCAACTCATCGAACTGCCAATCACCTCCTTGACTTTACCATGAACAGCTGGTGAAGAACAGCCACAAAAATTCAAAGGCCAAAGGCTTCCCAACCACAGCCACGGCCTCATGCTGTCCAGAAGCATTTCTTGTCTTCCCTCGAGAGTTGTTGTAGTTTTGGCCATGTGCCTGCGAACTCGTCCCACAGAAAAGGCAATTCTCCTCATGTTCCCTCTTCCCAAAGGTGGCAAAGGCAAATCGAAAGATACTGAGCTGTGAACCGAGCAGTGGAAAATGCAAAGCGGGGAGATGCAGACTTCAATGCAAAAAAAACTTTTTTTCCTAGGGTGAACCACCCAGAGACAGTATTAAGGCTGAACAAAGTAAGATGCACTGGTTGGCAGGGATTACAAACACTACATAGTTGGCATGCTATTGGTTGATACTGGTTGATTTCCCAATGCCAATCACTACCAGTATCAACCCCCGATTACCCGTCAGCAAACCTTATGAACCCTTGACAACCCTTCTCAACGTCAATCCCAATCAAACCTTCTCAACACTGACCCTAGTCAGTCACGGTTTCGTCAGTATATACACATGTTCAACAATCGGGGGCCCCGACACCGATAGGTATCAAAGCAAGGATGGATGATATACACAACGTTGGATACCGAAATAACCAAGAACGTCGACAACAGCATAGTCGATCGCACCTCAAGAACCAAAATCAACATTGTTGGATAATGTTGGCATACTGATTATTCATCATGGCTGAACAACAAAATCAACACTGGTGGCAAACGACTACGTGGCTTGTCCGCCACTGAAAAGGCAACCAACCCACGGCCAGTTGGTACACTGTAAACTCTATGGGCAACCAACAACCAACAAACGCAAGATGGTGGATTGTTCTTGCCCTTTCGCTGCAACCCTGACATTTGCCAGCCCAGCACTCGGCCGGATGACGATGGTCATGATGATGGTGATGACGATGACGATGATGATGATGATGATGATGATGATGATGATGATGATGAAAATGGTCATGATGATGGTGATGACGATGATGATGATGATGATGACGATGATGATGATGATGGTGATGATGATGATGATGACGACGATGATGATGGCGATGATGATGATGACGATGATGATGATGATGATGATGATGATGATGATGATGATGATCTTGATGGTGGTGGTGATGGTGATGGTGATGGTGATGATGATGATGATGATGATGGTGATGATGAAGGCGATGATGATGATGATGACGATGATGATGGTGATGGTGATGATGATGGTGATGATGATGATGATGATGAGATGATGATGATAATGATGATGATGACGATGATGATGATGGTGATGATGATGATAACGATGGTGATGATGATGACGATGATGATGATGATGATGATGATGATGATGATGATGATGATGATGATGATGACGATTGATAAATAAGATCGGGATGTTGAACATGTACCCATGTCCGTCATTGGAAGTCCGCAAGCAGTACCCTGCAACAGGTTTTTTACTCGTCTGTAAGTTTTCTCTGTGCCTGGTGTATAAAACGCATCGGCTGCGTTCTCCTCATCAACCACCCATATCGACATAGATGATGAAACATTTTGTTGGCGGGGCTGGGACATTTGATGATCTTGCTACCCCCCAACATATGATCCCCATGTTGACATAGGGGATGAAACATTTAGTTCGGCGGGGCTGGGACATTTGATGATTCTGATACCCCCCAACATATCATCTCCATATTGACATTGATGAAGCATATCGTTTGGCGAGGCTGGACATTTGATGATCTTGAAATCCATAAACATATCATACCCAAATGGTTGTGTGCTGGGGGTGGGCGAACGTTCGGGTTGTGGACTACCTGTTTGATTACTGGTGTTATCCCCATCTGATGATATAAACCTTGCCGATCTCATGATTATCATTTGGGAAGCGCCAGCCACTTGGGGGCCTTCCAAGACCTACGCAGGAGGCATTCACAACCCCACCTGCCGCCCATGTTCCCAGGTGCCAACTGCGGCCTGGTGGTTCCAGCCGTGCCAAACTTGCATGTTGCCTCGAGCCTCGGCTTGTGCTCTGGAAATGGGCCACCATCGTTGGATGGTGGTTCAGAAATGTATTTCACCTACAACATATAATACAAATACAATCCATCATTTATCTATGTTTTTTTCCAACACTTGTTTTGCCATGCCATGATTTCTGCTGGAGAGCATAGCTCTTTGACGCCAATTCCAGCAGTTCATTTGAAGCCGTTGCCAAATTCGACCTGATTGTTTCAATCAACGCTTTGGAGGATCAAAAAGGGAATAATTTATAGAACCAAAACTACCAGAACATACCAACGGTTTGGCGAGACACATACACACAACATCAACACAGCTCCAGAATGCGTCTGCAATTGCCTTTTTTTAATTCGACAGGTTGCTTGTTTGGAACCCCAGCAAAACTCATAAAAACAAAAAAGAATTGTGGCTGATGACTTTGGGGGTTCGTAAAAATCAGCAATGATTGATCATGGTCATTGATGGTTGGTACAGGTTCACGGCGGTCAATGGTTGATAGGGTAAATAGTGGCCATCGGCCATCAGCGATGAGCGCACAAATGAACGGAGTGCCATCGCCTATATGCCCCGTGCACAGGTGGCAGGGTACATATGAAATGTGAGAATGACGCAATGACACAAAGTGTCAGAAATCCAATTCTATGCATTCATCATGAATTACTGGACGATTTCCGTAACCTCAAGTAAGCCCACTACGGTTCATGAGTGACCATCAACAATGATTGGTGACAGCTAGTCGTGGCAAATGATGGTTGATCAGCATATAGGGCTGATATAATCCAAAGTCAATCATTTTTAACTCATGATTAGAGTAGTTAAGCCTGACAATCAACAACGTGACTAATCCTCGTGTCACTTAATTAGTACCATGCCTCGGACAAATGGCTGATAGCTTGTGGCAAACCGTCACCAGCTTGCTGGTACAATGTGAATTCATCGCCTCTACTTTTCCCATAGCAATGAATTCATCACCTCATCTAGAATTCATCACTCATGCAATAGAATTCATCATTCTATTACATAGAATTCTCATGTCATAGAATTCTATGTAAAATTCTACTCACCATAGAATTCTATTACATCGGTCGCCTCATCCCAGCCATCTCCGTGTCTCCCGGATCTCCCGGTCGCACCAGTCAGCCCGGTCGCATCATGTGGCTGCATGGGCAAAGCCTGGTGGCGCTGGGGAATCCGATTGGCCCGTTGGCCCGGCCGAACTTTCCAGGTGGCTGCAGTCTGTTTGTACAGGGGACTAGGACGGAGAATAATAACGAAAAGAGATTTTAACTGTAAAGGACCAAGCTTCTATAAGAAATTTTAACTATGATTTGAATAAATCGCATTGGAGAAAGGTGATTTTGTTGAGCTTGGAATTTGAGAGCTGAAGAGCTTCCCCTCTCTGAGGTTTTAGGATTCAGTCATTGACCCATGTTTTTCCATCCTGCACTCCTGCGCAGATCAGGAGACACGCATTGTGCCGAATTCAATTGGGCAAGGACTATTCAGTTGAAAGACACTTGTCGAAAAGGGTCATGGTTGGGAGAATGTAAGGCACAAGTATGTTCAAATAGTGGAAGAACCATTCGAACCGCACATGAAGTACATAAAACCGCTCATAGGGAAATCCAGGAAATGCTGTAGCGTCGTGAAGATTGCCGCAGACAATTTTCGCACTGAGGGTTGAAGCACGCAACAAGAGGTGCCAGTGGAGCCAGTGGCGGTCAGCCATGCCAGCACTCTGCAGGGTACAGTAGCTAAAGGTCGTCATATTCCCGTTGCGAAAGAACATACATTGATCATGCACATGTACCTACATCCCGTGAGTATCGTACAAATCTCAGGACTACGTTCTTTAAAGCAAAACTAGAGAGAATTAAAGAAAAAAAGGCACAAATGCTTCAACCAGCACAAGTTTAGTGTCGCCAATCCAAGAAGGATAAATGGTGGTAGACATGACCGCAAAGGTCATGAGATGAAACCAATTTGTTTACAAGAAAGACGGCAGCAAAACAGCATGTGGTTTCAAATAAAAGGCAATTTTACTATCTTTCTGGTTCCCAATTCCTATGAGATTTCCTATCTTGCAAAAAAGATAGATGGTGAGTGACTGGTTGCCTTTCAAGTACACCGGCAAAATAGTAAGTGCGTAACTGCATCCCTTCCGTTGCTACACAAATCATGCTTAAATTTTTGCAAATTCAATGTCACAGCCATAATCTCTGTTTCTCTTCTAATCACAACCAAAGTCTTTCTAGTTTCAGCTCTCTTTATATATTCCGGGCTGCTATTGGTTCAGATTCTCTGGTGGGTATTGGTCTTTATCAAACACACCCCAGAAAATGCAGGTGATATTTTTGTGCATATCCATAATGCAAGCACCATTTTGTTAATGTTTCCCATGTTGACCAGCGGTACAGTAGAGGGTGAACTGTCTCTCGCCGTGAGCCAATTTCGAGTTGGGGGAGATATTCCGGTTCTGCTGCAACATTTCAATGTTCGTGGTAAGATTGCCCTTTTCGTTTCTGATAGCTTTGAATTCTTCAACTGCTGGAAGATGCATGTAGGTCGGATTCCTCCTTATGGTGGATTCTGGGACTTTCTATAATGTGTGTATTTTTTCCTGAGCAGTCAAAAAAAGGACTAAGGCTGGTTGGTCAGTGTCTATCATGCTCTCCACAGGGATTTCTTTAGGGTTGCTTCTGAACCCCGACGACCGGTGGTTTCTCAAAATAAAAGCCCTAAAATAGTTGGTTTATTCCCATAAATACTTACAAGTGGGATAATTTGATAATTTGGGGGTATCTCTATTTTGAGAAACCATGGCTTCAAGGATTGCCAAACGTCCCAGAGACCTTGTGTTGGAAGCGCATTGCAAGGTGGCGTGGGAAGTGCCGCTCTGGAAAGTTGCCCCCCTCAGTCTCTGAGACTCCAAAAACAAGTTGCGGTGATTCGTTGAGATTGGTTTGTTGAGATAAACCAAGATTGTTATGATTAAGATTGAAGGTGGTTTGCTAAGTTTCACAATATAATCCAATAGAAGGTGGTTTGTTAAGATTCACAAACCACCGATCTTAACAAAATAGGCTATGTGTATATCTAGATTAAGATGATAACGATAGTAGTTAGGATTGGATTGAAAAAAGGAAAATATAGGTTAGTTATTAGTTATCTATAGTTCAGTAGCTCGTCATTAAATCAAACATTGTTAGTCTGCCCTGACCCAGTACCAAGAATCAAACAGTTTGGCATGATCAGAAAAAAAAATCGTGCGCAAAGCACCTTCTCCTGTTGTATCATAGGCGAACATTGACCATGAACAAATGCTCATCCACTGCCAGAATCATAGCTTTTCATTGGAATTCACCTCCCAATCTTCAACCAAGACCCTGAGGCTTCTTCACCACTGGGAAGTGAAGGGATCAATCATCCACCGGTGGATCTGCCGACGCCGCACCGACAGTTTGAATGGCTTTTCTTTCGAACAGTCGAAGAGATAGTGGACTATCTGGTGAACCATACGGATCATTGGTCTGGATGTAGCCTCAAGCATAATATGGTGCACCATAATGTGACCGTGGATGAATTATGGCCAATTCACATAAATGCTCCCTGAGACAAGAAGCTTCCTCGTGCCATACTGGCTTCACAACTGTCTGCGTGAACCTGCTTTCCGATGCCTAGATTCATTCATATGGGCCTGAAAAAACAAATTGAACTGCAGAAAGTTGCGGTCCGGCGGTCCGGTTCCCTACAATTCCCAGTAATCCTAGTGACTCTTTCGATGGGTGAGAAGCCAAGCAGTTCCTGATATCATCCATCGCTGGAACCACGGTATAGGTAGAGGCCGCCGTCGAAATTCAGCGGTCGGAGACCGATTAAACAACTACAGTGTGCAAATTGAAATAAACAAGGCTTGATACGAGTGTGCCCCACAAAAATCGGTCCCATTTAGCGATGCATTGATACGACTATGTGCCACCCACATGTGAGTGTTTCTTAATTCATAGGGGTACCCCTAAATCATCCAGTTTTTGAATGATTTATGACCAATAATAATTGAACCAACCATTTTTGCGTACCCTATGGCTTAAGAAGACCAAGATATACCAAGCAGATCTTCATCCGCCAATCACGCCAGGCGCCAAGCTTCGAATTGCTGGTCTGGCATCAGGTTAGATAGCCACATCTTATGTGGTACCTGGCGGTGCACCAACGCACATGATCTGGTGATTTTTACATGTAAAATGATGAACAGGATAAACAATGATAGCTTTCATCATCAGCACATAATGACTGTTTTTATATTTCCAATCTGATTCTGAACATTTATGATGATTGTGTTCAAACATCTTATTTACATGTAAAATGATGAACATGATGAACATATACATATCCAAAAACACTGATGCAAACAGAGATGATCGTGTTCAACAATGGTTTCAAAATCATGGGGCTTCCACTGTGCCTCAGCCCAGACCCCCACGGGCGAAGTGAGTAGACCCAGATCCAGCAGGCTGCCATTTTTTCCACCAGAAAAGTCCACGGTTGGATATACTGTATAAGTGTACCAAGTCTTAACTAGTCTGTAACTTTATATATTCATACTTAAATTAAGTATAGATATATATATATATAGATATATATATATATATATCAAGTTGCAAACGGCTTAATATCAAATAGTCGGTGGGAGACCTGGGGGCAGGAAATGAACCGGTGGGGCAATTAGGACACCAGGGATGATGTCTGGCGCATCCACCATACAATGGTACCTGAAAAACGAAAAACTTTGGACCCGAAGTCGTCTTGGAGTTTGCAGCATCTGGACTGAGGCAAGTACTCCTTGATTTGTGGAGAAGGTTGCACTACCCTGGTCATAAGCCAACAGTCTACTGGCGCATACATCCCGAGTTCTAATGCACGCAATCGCTTGCCGGCGTTTCTCGGGTTGCAGAGGTGTGCCCAAATCAACGGTCATCGTTTCCCCACAGCAGAATGGCACACCGTTTTGTGACCAAAGGTGACCACGTGTCATAGCATCATCCACTGCATCCTTGTGATACCACACCGCGAATACCCCTTTTGCTAATCTCCCCGACTTAGAATTATTACCATCATCATCATCATCATCATCATCATCATCATCATCATCATCATCATCATCATGATTTTCATCATCATGTCTGGATTGACTCGCAGGGTACCATCACTTGCGCATACCCGTATATTCTCGATTGGGCAGCATCCCCAAAGGAGCAGTTGGCTCATATTAGCGCTGGTCCACTTTCAGTTGGTCATGATCAGAGTTGTTGTCCCAAATGCTCAATCTACAAATGGGGGGGTTCTATAAACTGGGGGTACATGGGTGTTTCTGTGGGGTAGCCCCCAGTTATCATTCCACATTAACCGTTTATAGTAATAAACCAGCCATTTTGGGGATTCCCAATTTTGAGAAACCACCGAATACAACAATACAAACAGCTATAAAAGCGTAGCAGTCACACCCCCAGCCATATTCCTAGTGAAATGTCCAATTAAAGCACCATAACCATACCATCCCGTGCCCTTTCTAAATTGGATGCAAGTCATCCCTCAGCACCTGCGTGTGTGACTGCATCATTCGCTGCATCTGGCCCTCAGTATGGAATGTTTCACTAGTCTGTTCGTGACCAGTTCTTGTAGAGTAACCTATGACCTTTCTGGCATTTGATGTTTCGACTTATTGCCAACAGTTCCTTCTACACCTGCACATAGAGTCTAGAAACATATTGAGTCACTTACTTCCACTTGCCATTTTTTCTCGGATTGCTGCAAACTAAGCGCCTGGTGTTCAAACACTGGTGTTCAAGCAAGACGGATCCAAGCAAAAGTCATCACCTTTGATTGATCGATCATTTGTGGATAAAAACACACAAACAAAACACAGCATGGCCTAGGACCCTTCATAAGCATTTGGCTTTGGCAGAACACAAAGACACTCCGCGGGTTGCGAATGATACAACCTATTCGTACCACTAACAATCAATTCTACTGATGACAGTCGGTTTCAACAACATAGCGATGTGAATCAGCCAAGTCTTCAACTTCAACATTGGAAGCACCCAATCAGGAACAGCTTCTGGAAGATGTGAAATTGCACCAGTATCCAAACCAAAGCTTTGTCTCTAAGCCCAACTTTTGTGTCCGAGGCATGGAAGGATGTTGCGAAAAGTCTTCACATGTCGCGAGACTTCGCTGGCACCAGTTTCCGTCCCGAGAGGCATACTGCTCGCCAGCTGCTGACTTCCGCAACCATTTCTGTGGATCTGCCTGCCCGGAGGAGCCCGGAAGTGAGTACCACCAACCCGCATCACAATTTCACTGAGGTAATTTTCTCAGTTTGGACAAGGCCCTGGTGTGAAGATACTTAAATGACAATTGCCTTGTGTGAGAAAACAATGAAGACATGTTCGGTGTATGGTCTTGTTTAAAGATCGTACAAAATGTGAAATGCATGGTCTCAGTCACCTCAGCATTTGAGAAATTTCCGAGAATAGCAATTGCACAAGCAGAAGGGTTGAAGAGGCCAGCTGAAGATAGGAGCAACACCTGGGGCAACAAATATTCAAACTCGTTGCCTTGGTCAAGCCACAAACCATGAGTGCTGCCTAGCAATCATAGCAACTCAACATGTGCCCCTGCGGCGGTTCAGGGGCACCAAGCCATTGGGGTCGGGTTGGTCCAGGCCTGAAGGAAGGCTGGTGGAACGCCTTGATTCTGAAGCATCATGGCTGCCTCTTGAAGGCGTTGTTTCAGGAACTCCTGAAGTTGGGAGGCGAATAGTTGGGTCACTTGCTTCAGGTCAGTTGCTTCCAGTTAAGGTTAGTTGCTTCAGGTCAGCTTCCTTTGGTTTAACGAATCAGGCTTGGTTCCAAGATTCTAAGCAGCAACGGATTTTCAAAGGCTGAAGGGCTGACGCATGGAATGCTGGTGAAGGAACCGATGATTGAACACATGGCAAAGAATTGCTCAGTCTGGTCATTGCTCAAAATCGGTGAAAGTTTCGAGAACACCCTAACGAAAACACCGCTGTCAGCCTGGACACCCTGGAACTGCAAAGCTAGGACACAATGTCTGAAACCCTGAAACTTCAAAAAGATTCCAAGCTTGAAGACTTACGCCCTGAAAAACCTGCAAAATTCAACATACAACTTTAAGATGAAAAGATTCACTGTGAACAACTTGCTTCAACCTCACGCTAGGAACTATGGAGCCACCGAACAACTTGGAGCGAGAAAAATTACTCCCTTGAAACCTTCCTTCCGCTTCATCGCTGCAGCTTCGTAGTTTGGAACGTTGAAAAGGAGAAGCATCAAACCCTGTTGAACCAGTTGAACCATGAAAAACAAAGTCAAACTGAGAAAATTGATCTCTGAACAAACTGGCAGCAGAATTTTCTGCTTGTGCAAAGTTGAAGCACTGGAATTCTGCCGCCGAACTGGTGAACTACGGTCTGTGACTTGGTGATGAACCACACATGGTCGGTGAACCGCTTCCAACCACCTGTGTCGGGCACTACTCCACACATGGAACCCACCAAAACCCAACTATTGGAAACAGAACCTTGGCCACTAGGCTGGAGCACCTGCACCGTCGGTCCCAATTGGTTTCCCCAGCTGGGCTTGAAAGCCTCCTGCCCCATCGAGACGGGTCGTCCTCGTTCTCAGGACCAAGCACGCAGTTCAGATTTCGATTGATGAAAGGATCTTCCACATGCAGCCGATGCACTTGCCGCCCTGGCAAAGAGGCATACTCCGCATCTGCTGCATTCAGCCGCCTGAATTTTTCACAATGGATGAGTAGCCGCTTTTGCGGCTTATGAAACGTGGGGGAAACATCTGTAGAAAGTTTGAACAGGATTGGTTACATGAAGTTGACCATTCATGATTCATAAATATCGATTGTTGCCGATAGTTTCATTCATGTTTGGTGACAAATGAAGCACAAAATGCTTAGAAACCAAGCCGTCGCACAGCCAGAATGTGCCAGGTGTTTTGGGAAGGCAAGTGTTTAAAAGACATGATCTTTCAAGGCAGGACAGATGACATGACACCACTGTAAAATTTTAGCTTGTGGGTCGTCAACCAATTCCAGAATTTGCCAACTGTTTGGCTAGTGGACCATGCAAACTCATGGACTATGATGGGCTTGATACAGTATGCCTTGATGGCCTATGATTCTGGATGACCTGGTCTGATTCATGCGAAAGCTTTCTGTGCTGGTGCTTGCCCCTGAAATGCATCACTTCAAAAGGAGAATGCAGGCCATTGCTTGGCTTTGATGATGGTGGCATTAGGATTCCTCTGTGGATATCTGCAGCATGGACGCATATCAACAGGACTACCCCATGCATTGCTTGGATCCCCTTGCATCTTATCATTCATGACTTTGATTCCCTTGATCCATTTGTTTCTCGTGTCAAACAATCAAAAATATCAAAAGATGGGATAGGATGCTTCTGGCTGTCTCAAGCCATTCATGCCATAACTCATGTGGCCAAAACAACGAAATATTTGTTCTAGGGTTCCCTACCGTTCCCTGGGGTTCCCTGTCACCCACAATCAGGTTCTCTTCGATCCCAACAACCGCGGCACCTGCCAATTCGAATAGATACCACCTCCGAACCCCATGCAAAGCGGTTGGCATAGAACTCAAAAAATCGCGTCAAACACAGCGACAAAGGACGGGGGCACGTCCTTAGAACAGAGTGGCGCTGGAGCTTTAAACAGCTGCACTATGAATAAAGTTCGAACATGCTCCAAAACAAAGAATGGAATTATGATCCAGGGAAATTGAAGATCATCTACGATGGCTATCCAGGATTATGATTGTGGCCAGATTGTGATTTGGTTCACGTTGATTATATATCCACAAGTCTAACAAGCTGAAGCCAGGAAGACTGAATCAACAAACAGTGTCATGATATCGGCCCCTGGAAGTCCAGCGGACTGTAGCCTAAGAGCCTTACCACAGAGACATTGTGCTAGGCTTTGAATGTCCATCCAACTATTCTGTTTAAAACTGGTCAAAAGGTTGACTCTCAACATTGCTGTGGTTCTGATGAAGACACTTTGTGTGGAAAAGCGGTCTGCTCAACCAGCCTCACCTTGGTAAAGCCTGGATTTTGGAATCCAGAAGTTTTGAGGTGACTATTGTGGGTGAGCACCATCTTCAGCCAAGTGTAAAAGAAACATATTTAGATCCCACATACGGGCCATTGTTGGCAGTTTGTCATCATGTCATGGTGCCATGCTTAGACCAACAGCATGGTCATGTATCATATGGTGATTTCTCAAAACAGGAGATCTCACAAATCATCCAATACTAACCATTCAAACGAACAGACCATCCCATGGGGGGGGGCTATTTTGCGCTAGCAACAGCCATATGTAGATTTCCACATAATTACACACGATGTTTTGGTGCCTGGATCAAAATCCTGATGCCTTTGTCGTGGTGATTGGCCACCTCAGGTAGGAACTGATGCCTTGACCGACACACATTTACCAGCATGGGAGCCATGTCCGACTCCCTAATTCAAACAAATAGAAACATCTGGGCCAGTTTGGCAATCCAAAGTATAATTAGGAGAACGGAGGCTGCAGTTTTGAAAGCTTGATCCTGAAACTTGAGTCGCTGAAACCTCCTAGGGGCCGCTCCTGGCCGCTCCTGACCTGGCTCCCCACGTTGAAAACCCTGGTTCTCCATCATTAACCATTGTTTTCCCTTTAAATTGGTTGGTTATCATCCTCCATGATTGCTGGTTAACTGCTTGACCCATAGCCACCTTGAAAAACGGCCCTTTCGGCCCGGCATCGACCGCGCAACAGGTCCCCGTCCCGCCGTAGCGTCCAAGCCGTAGCTTCCTTGTGCAGCGTGCCCTGGCTGGTGAAGCTCTCCACCGGCAGACAAGGCATCTGAAACATTGGATCCACTTGCCTGGGCGTGGATGATACCGGTCATGATGTGTGCAGAATAAAGGATCAGTTACATATAGATAGATAAATAAATGAATAAATAAATAAATAAATAAATAAATAAATATATATATATATATATATGTAAATTATATATTCATCTTGTAATGTATGTATAGATATACACGGACTTACTTTCATAGATGCTATGTACTTCGGTACACCAAGATGGCTTATTCATACATATTTTCCCAACGGTTCACCTGGTGTAGATGGAGCAGTCTCAAGACTCCGACCACTGAAAACCAACGGCTAATTCCTATATAAACCTCGCTGAAACCCTGAAATCTTGAAAGGATTGAAGAAGGTGAAAGTGCAGGCAAAAGTGCCACTGCATACGCATGTATGACTGCATAAAATGCTGTATGTGTATATTATAAAGCGGTCTATGTGTATGCGAGTATATCCACATGCAAATGATGTACTACATCCAAAAAGATCGATATCTGTTCATGTCTCTACAAAATCATATCTGTTTCTCGCCGGCGTCAAGGTCTTTCTGAGCCACAGAAAGTAGATCACCATCAACGCAAGGGCATATGATGAGAGATGTCCCAACGGCGCACCGCAAACCTGGCGTTTCGAAAGGTTCATTCCACTGGTGGGATCGGTGTCAGATCATGGAGTTGTCATGCTATGGTATCCACAGTATCCAAAAATGTAAGATTGAGTGAAACTCATCGAACCCTTCAAGGTTGGCCAGCCTTCCAAGTGTACTGCCCATACGGTTGCGTGAGAGGATTTTTTGTTAAAAGATATGGAAAGAGGTTCTGCTTGCCAATGCAAATATTCCTAGCGTTGAGAGTCACAGTCCCAGGCAACAGCACTTTGGACGGTCAAATCCTCAGACCGGTCTGGTGACAACGTTTGCGTGACGAGTTTCACCTATCTTAATCGATTTGATCTCTCCTGTTCATCAACTCCTCGAGTTCTACTGAGACCTTTTCATGTCCTCAGGTTGTGCCATTGGCTGCCTGTACCCCAAAACGCGATGACTATCCACTGAACATTGCCGGTTGCATCGGCCCGAATGTTGTACAGCGCCCCAGGTTTTGACGCCCCAGGTGACTTTTTCGAAATAGCCATGACTCCCTCGAATGATTACTGGCACGCGTAGTTGTCAAAAAGGGGGCTCAAAACATAAGGAATGAAGCACTCGATACAAATCAATACAAACTTCCAAACGATTTGAGTGTTTTGTTTTAGTATTGAGTCTGTGATGAGTGCTTCATTCGTTATGTCTTGAGTCCCCTATGAATCAATATAAACCGCTATCTCTCAGTGTCTTCTGCATTTTCTCATAACAAGGTCTTACGAAGGCACTGGTAATTCGTGCTGTCCCTGAGCTTCGCCTAGATGATTCTACATTCCCCTCTGTTCCAGTTGCGGTCATTCCAAATCCCCACCATGGATGGGACGTTTATCCCGGACAAACCGGATGCCAAAACTGGAAGGAAGCCTAGGAAGGCTTCCTAGGACTTCACTCCAATGGCAAGGAACATTTTCAGCCTTTGCCCAGCACTTCACACATAAAACCAGTTCCCGTACACGAGGACTCAGCACAGAATAAGCTCCTAAGTGCGCCCAGGTTCTCCGCAATCAGAGATAACTCAAAATGCTACGAAGATCTATGAAGTCTTGGGATGTACTCATCCGGAAAAACAAATGTCTGTGTGAGTGAGTGTGTGTGTGTGTGTGTTGTGTGTGTGTATGCGCAAGCTATCCAGTGTACATGGATGCAGGCGGGGACCTTACCTTCAACACGGTGAGGCGTGCTAGGATTACATCGGAAGATCTGTGCTGCGGGTCAGCAGTTTGGGGATGGAAAGCACGGCCAATCGGAGTCTTTCGCCAGCAGATTCTGAGTCGGAGAAGATTGCTAAGTTCCAATGGATGTCAAAACACTGAAAAAAACATCGCGTAAATCGACAGCAAGGGAGAAAGAAAATGAGCGAACGGGCGTATGCAGAGATAAGATGTTCGAGTCCTAGAAAAAAAACGAAGGTGAAAAAATGGCTATGGGAAACGGCAAAAATTAAGGGAAGGTATGATTTTAACCACGTGATAAACCATCATCCTCAATGATATACTGCCTTACAATGTACCGGTGGTACATGACACCTTCAAATATACTGCTGCGGGCCCTGGGACTTAAGTGGCAT
>VSDK01022166.1:294573-309573 GCA_009767595.1 Symbiodinium kawagutii | reverse complement strand
GTAAATGCCTGATAATGGAGAATGATGGCTAGTGATTGTTAATGATGGTTAATCTTTGCTAGTTATGGTTTCTAATGACTAATGATAAATGATGGTTAATGATGGTTAATGATATTTCGTAATGTTTTATACTGGCCAATGAGAGTTTTGCTAGCAGAAATCCATAGCAGAAAACTCATTGACTGGCATGTTTGGCAACATCAAAGAGGTGCTGGTTCCATCTCGATACGATGGCTGGTTCCCAAATTGCAGAGACATTGTTTGCGCCAAAAAACAGCTTTGACCTTGGACGATAAGAGTTCATATTACCAGAAATATGGTTGTAGCTATGGTCATTATAATGGCTACCAACAACGGTTCTACACTTAATGGTGGTTCAGAATAGAAGTTACCCTCCCTGTAAAAGCCTGTGGCTGGTCCCAAAGGAACTGCGCTACAGTGGTGCATGCCAATTGTCACTGTGAGCAGCAATCAGCCGCAAGAAACCAATTGCTTTTGTAACAAACAAAATTTTGTCGGCAAACAAATATGTTACTTGAATTCATTTCAGGTACCATCGCATCATTTTGTTGTAAAAGGTACACTTCAAAAATCTGTTACATGATGATCCTTCTCAATAGGCCAGGAAAGGGGCTGTATATCGACATATATGGGTTTGTCGAAAAGTGGCATACCCCAAAAATTGGTATTTTTCCTATGACTAATGATTATTCTTGGATGGTTAGTGTAGGTACCACCATTTAGGGACAAACCCACGGGTTTGTGCGAATGGTGTACCCCAAATGTTTCTCCAGACAATGATCCGTTCTGAGACCCATGGCTGAGAGGCTGTCGAGCGGCATTTCCCTTTCCAAACCCAACAAGTACATACTTGGAGAGTATCAGATAATATAACATAGCATAACATAGTAGAGCTTCGTATAGTTTGTTACTAATTGGCTATTGTTTGCATACAATACAGTCACCTAAATTTGCTTACATTTTAGCTTCGTGAAACATCTTTGTACCTGATTGGTTGATATACCTACAGTGTAGCAGAACAGCTGTATAGGTAATGATATACGCTGCATTTATATATATATATATGTGTGTGTGTGCATAAAATAAATTGATATACATCTATATATATATATATACATATGTATGTACAAATAGATTTATAAATATATATATATATGTATGTTAGCAACACCTATTATTTAAGTTTAAAACCCAGTACAGTAGTGAATCCTTCCTGGTGACCACAGGTTCATCACAGCCCAGCTCTCCACCGCCAGGATGCATCGAGGTCTGCTCCCCGAGATAGAAAGCCATTGGCGGCACTTCCGAATGCCTCGACCGTTCCACGAAGTCGGTGGAATCCATGGGTCACAATGGTCATGGGAGCGGTTGGTATTGGTTCCAGCGAATGGCTTAACAAAGGTCAACAAAATGCTTTACTATGACCAATAGTAGTTTAACAGCGCTTCACAAACGTTGACGACAACCATGGTTGTTTGCAGGGGTCAATGAGTCAATAGTCAAGAATGACCAACTACATTCATGATATTGTCCATAAACGTCCTAGCTGGATGGTATGCGCAGCAGTGATCATAAGTGGAGATAGTTTATGCACGCGTCTTGATGGTTTGGTGGATCTTGAAACTGGGTCCGTAGAGTTCTCATGGAGAGCAGGGGTGGATAAACATCCAAGTTTGACAGGTGCAAAGAACACCTGTTGGCAGCGTTTGCAGTTGGCAGTTGCAGCAAATTCAGTCCTACCTGTCTTACATTGTCACCTCAAAGGTCTTCATGCGTGCACAACACGCGCGGGGCGTGTACGGGTTCGGGCCCACCTTCACTTCCCAACCAGGTCCAACTCTGCGCACCAAATGTTCGAGCTGCTGAATGCCTTGGAGCTGTTTTTCTGCTGAGATCGTGTAGATCGTTGACCAATGATGGTCAGATCGTGGCCAACATTTGCAAGCATCCCCATGTTCGATCCGCCAAAAAACTTGACCAACAAAGACTTGTTGTTCAACTTGCTCTGCTTTTTTACATCATAATCAAGTGAACAACAAACAAGGCACAGCAACTGTGAAGATGTCCTGTGCTGAGCCAAGTCACAGGCAGCATGCACGGCCCCCTCTTCCGGGAGGGGCTCCATAAAGTTCACAGATGCCTCGCTGGACGGAGCTTGGGAGACCGAGCTGGGACCTGTAGTGATAGGTCCAACCACTGCAACTACCTGAGGTTGGGACTTGATGATAGTAGCTTATATTGATAGCTATATAGGCTAAGAAGCTTGCACGAGTAACAATTCATGGATATCATAAGTGGCTTACACTGATAGCAATGGCATATACTTCTGCTCATTGATATCAGCTACTTCATATATTGTTGCCCCATCGTAAAAATATGCTCGTCAACTGGGTCATCCCAGTTCGTATGGGCGAAAACAAGCCAAAGATTGGAAACAACTAACCAGGCCAAAATCCGGATTGTCCATGTGGCGGTTTCTCAAAATAGGGGACCCCCCAAATCATTCTATATCTATCAATTTATACTAGTAAATCAGCCAATTGTGGGGGTACCCCTATCTTGAGAAACAGCCAAATTATCATCCAACCAAAAATGCTTGAGTTGGATTAAAATTATTTGTCACAATAGAAAGCATCTTCGGTTGTAACCAGAATTTTTGGGTCCCGTTGACGGTCAATCATCCGGCTACCCATTTGGGATTAGTTAAACCATAGTTGAACCACCTGGAATGGTTTTGGGTTTTGACCCATAGCCTTCCAACCAAGATTTGGGCCTTGCACTGTGGCGCTGCAACAAATTGTCTTTTCTATCCATGACCCGCATCATCCCACTGTTTGTAGCCAGATTCATACTGGCTGGCTGGCATGCGAAGCTTTCGAACTATACTGTCTTCAGAACTCTCAGGTGATCTTCATGACGGTCAGCCTCTAGCTCCAATGACATCTGCATCTTTTTCGTCACCGGAAAAGGTCTCTGCCTTCTCAATCCCACCCAATTCATCGGCCTCCCCTTCTAACTGTGCAGAATAGGCAAACCTTTGAGTATCCGCATTGGGGCACCACAAGTACATCACGGACAGCAAGACCAGCATGAAGCCGATGCCTGGCGCCAAGTCGGTCACCAGCCACTGATACTGCCAACTGGAAGAGTCATTGGCAACGATGAAGATCTGCGACAACAAAATGGCAAAGGCGAAGGCCACCGCCATGACCAGGACCCACCAAAGCTTTTGGAAGAGCGCCAACTTGGCCGACTGTTGCTGAGCTTCCAGGGTTTCCATCAGCCCACTGAGTGCGGCAAAGATCCAGTAGAAGATGCCGCCGTTCATGCACGACACCGGCAACAAGCACAGCACCACGAAGGCCGTGGGGACGCTTTGGGTGTGCCGATCCGCCAGGACCACCTGGGCACCGCGGGAGGTGCATTGCGTGCAGAGATTAATGGTGGTGAATCATGGGGGTTTAATGATGTTTAATGATGTTTAATGATGTTTAATGATGTTTAATGATGTTTAATGAAGTTTTATGATGTTTAACGATGTTTAATGATGTTTAATGGTGTATGATGAATAATGATTAATGGCACTATATATCTTCATAAAGATTAGTAGTTAATGGTGATGATGGTAAATAATGATTATGGTTTAAGATACATGATGATTCATGGTTGATGATGGTAAATAGATGTAAATAGAGGTGGGTACCGGTCACTACCAGTTAACATTGGTTGATGTTGATTAAGAATGGTTGTCAATAATTATGAATGATGAATGACAGTTGAAAATGGTTCGAAGGGTTGGATAATGGTTAACAATTCGGAGACATGATTGATTTCTAGTGGTTGATACTGAGTACTTGCTTATAGCCGTTGATAATGATTCATAATGGTTATCGACGATCAATAATGGGTATTGATGAATCATAATGTTTAATGCTGCACAATTATGGTTGGTAAAGATCAATCATGGTTCCAGTAATAATGACGAATAATGTTGAATAACGGTCGGTGATGATGAACAATGCTGATTAATTGCAAACAATGGTCGATAATCTTAATGATCAATCACAGTTGATTATGGTCATCACGGTTTGTAGTGCTTCTCATTGATTACTAATGGCTGATGTGAGTGAAGAATGGTTGTCAGTTGTTATCAAGATAATCGTGAATGATGGTTGGCAATGGTTGATCATGGTTGCTTGAATTGCTTGATAATGGCTGACTGTGGGTGCTAATTTCTTTTATGGTTAATACTGATCACTGATGACAACAGTTGCTACACATTAATTGTCCAGCATGACCTTTAAGGAATGGTTACTCATGAACACTTGATGCTGGTGAATGATACTTGAACAATGGTCCAGGACCGTCCATAGCCGGTCACAGTGGTCAACAATATGCCGACAAAGCATTGAGAATCGTTGACTACTAGTTTTGCTTGACACTTATCAGTAAGGGTTTTGGTCGGTCTGCTGACCACTGTGGTTTGATAAATGCCGAGAAATCAGTGAGCGGCTTCAGCATTGCCGATCATATAATCGGTGCCGAGGACAACTCAATTGGGGAACCGTAGTCTCAATGGTGCGTCTGTGTGCAGCAGAGCCTATGCCCGAAGTGAGCCTGAGTGTAAATCCTAAACTTGGACATGGGTGCACTCAACAAATTGATTGATAGTGGTCAATCATCAATGATTCATATGGATTATATAATGATAGTTCAGAATGGTTGTTAGTGATTTGATACCCCAACAGGCCAAAATGCGTGGCCTGGATTGGGTGCCTTTTTGACAACTTAAAAAATTGACGAAGACATGACTTGAGGGCCAAACGAATCACTGGCAGTTTCAGCACAAGGGTGCTGTTCCCCACGTTCCCCATCCCATGGCACCTCTCTCACCACGTTCAAGCAAATGTACACGACGGAAAGGGAGACCATTCTGCAAATGGTTCCGCCATCGAGGATGGGCTTCGTGACTCCCCATCCGAGGCAAGCCGACAAAATCAGCATGTATGAGAATGTACTCCTGGAGACCGATAAGAAGACACAACCACCAAACAAGGGCTTGGATTCCACACCACCTTCATTCCAGCTCCAAAGATACAAAAACCAAGCCACATCTTCCAGGATCGTGAAGAAGCATAAGGTCCCAATGGCCAAGTGAATGTTGAAGAGCTCTTTCCACCACCTGATACATATCAAGGACCAAATGAGAAAAATGACCACCATAAGGACTGCCAGAATTGCATAGAGAGGCATCTTGCCATACTCATTGGCAGGCAGAAATCCATGATAGTTCTTTACTGTCACCGATCCAGAGATTGTGGCCTTGTCAAAGTTGCCACAGTTGGAGAGCACGAGGAAATAGACGGCCGAGTTCTTCAAAGTCATCTGAGTCTTTTGTGTTTTCTTTTCGCCGAACAACACCTGATAGTTGTAGACAGCCGAAGCTTGCCCTGGTTCTTGGTGGAGAATCAAGTGGTCAATGGCATCGCTTGCGCCATTCCTAGCATCATCTGCTGTTGCACACATTCTGCTTGTATCCACAACGTTCCACATGTCGTCATAGCTAATGAGATGAAATTGAAGACCGTGGTATTGCCGAAGCTCTGAGTCTGGCTCCTTGCTAATTGAGGTAGCCTTTACGTTGAACTTGACCCAAGGCATCTGGTTCGGATCTCTCTTTGTTGCAGTTTTGCGAGGGCTGGCCAGGAAAAAGGGGTAGATGATGGTCAAGGACTTTCGTTCTGGCACCTGGAACGGAAAAAGAAACATTCCAAGTAGAATTCATGAGTGGCTGATGGCCCAATGATGGTGAATTGAATGTTTCATGAATGAATGATCTATTCTTCCAAAAACTGAATGAATGGTGAATGCTTAACGAATGGTCAATGAATAGTTAATGAATGGTTAGTGAATGGTCAATGAACGGTCAATGAATGGTAATTGAATGTAATTGACGATTGATTGATGGTTAATTGAATGTCAACAAGAAAAGAGAGAGACAAAAAAGAGGAAAGTTGTAGTCCACTTGGGACTGGGCCAAAGTTTTATGATCGCAATACCAGTTCCCCCAACCTTTGCGGATGGGCTCCTGGAATCACATTGTGCTGAAACCTGGTTTCCCTTGTGACCTTGGTGAAACATTGAACCTCCAGGCAAAGCCGTTGAACAGCAGGGAGAAAGCGTAGGAAAGCAAGCGACAACCAAGGAGACACTAGAGATCACTAGAGCCTCCTCAACAAGAACCTTGGAAACCTCGCTGTGTTTAGCAATCCGCCAGTAGGAAATGCAGCTTGCCCATAGCGATGCTTGAATGAATCTGCGCAGGCATGGTGCGTGCGCGTTGGCAATTCGAGAAGTCACGATGGTGTTCTGGCGTGGGCCGTAAAACGCAGAGTACCATCAAAATGAAGAGCTAAAATCGAAAGGGAAATCTGAGATCAAAGTTTTTGCTGTTCGTATTGTGCCAATTTTTGTCGGAAAGATGGGATGTTTGATCGAAACGGATAGAGAAGGTGGGACTTTCTGTTTACAATCATGTATGCGGACGTGGCTGCGCAAAATTGGAAGCCTTCACATAAACGCAAATGAAGCTACTACATAACATGACCCAGCCAGCAGTGACATCTGCCGCCCTTGTTGTTTGCTGAAGCAATTGATTGCTCGCCCTGCCCTTATGCTTCCCACAAAACCGGTTCCTGCAACAAAAAAACTGCCTACCGTTTGCTTTATCGATTCCGTCACTTGATTTTGGTTATCCTTGTTCTATTTGGATCCGCGTTTGCTCGGATTCATTGGTGCCTGCTAGTTACCTCAAGCATCGTTGCCGCAGATTTCTACGGGGGGCAGAACCAGATTTGCCTCGTTTCCTGCCCAGGGTACCCAAAAGCTTGGCTCTGGGTTCCCCTGGTTCGGAGGGGAATGCTAACCTTCAGGCGACAAGGGCGAGACACCTCGAAGCTTACATTGGCTGAGACCCCAAGCTACCGCTGTTGGGGAACGCAGGAACACAAAGGAATGGAGTGAATGAACATTGAAAGAAGACTCAAAGGAAATGAAAAAGCAATCAAAGCAAATACAGTAGGGGGAAATGGAAGGATACTGTGCAAAACCAAAACATATCATGCACTGTGAAGGGGAAACAAAGAACTGACAGTCGATACTTGGGATCTACCCCACCTGAGCAACGCTATGCAAGAAAGAAACCACAGGAAAGGGTTTTTCAAAAACCATAGCAGCAAGTGCAAAGAGAAATAAGAAGCGTCAGCGGGTAAGCATAAAATGTCATAAAATCACACTTGAACAACTTTGCCCCACCTCCCCTGGAGAAATCCCAACCAGCTCAGCAGCATCGAAATAGTTTGTGATGAAAGACATGGAAAGAAGGGAAACCGAACGAAGAGAGATCAAAAAAGGAGAATGCTCCGAGTAAGAATACCGAGAGAAGGACAAACTCTTCCACCCCACCAATAACAAATAGATGCTATGAAATGTAAGGAGATAGGGACACAAATGGACTCATATAAACCGGTTCTCCTTGGAATGTTCCTCCACGCCTCCAACTCGTCCAACTGCAGGACTTGTGCAACCGCTGCGGAGACCAGCCATGCGAGGATCTGGACCCGCAGACCGACCATCGTGGCCACTGTGGTCTTTGGGTCGCGAAGTGCCGATTTTTCTTGGGAACGAGCGCCGGCTAAGGTCGGGAACGTGATTTTCACTGTAAAGTGGGGTGCCGAACCGCACCCCTTACCGAACTGCAAGAGCCGAAAAGCCGCGTTGTTTGGCAATGAGCAAACAAGATGCCGCCAGAAAAGCTGAACTGTGCCCTGGCCTTTCCAAAACCTCAGCTTGAATGAACCTCTTGCATAGAAATAGATCATTTGGAATTTCTTCCATGGATTTCTTGCATAGACATAGATCTTTCATGGCTTCTGTTCGAATTTCTCTGTTCGAATTTCTCTTTTCACATCTGCTCCGACCTGTCGCTGCCAGCTTGGCACCTCCAAGGCGATGGCGAGGTCCGGAACTCCATGTGAAGCCATGTGCGGCATCATCATTTCGTTGTCATAGCCGCCATAGCCTGGCCGTGCTCCAGCGATTGGATCCAACTGTGACGCTGTGCTGCGCGCGCGCTGCGCGCCCAGCCTTGGGACATAGGATCTCCCATAAACCTCAGCGTGGGGAGTCATGGTTGAAGCGCCGTGGAGGACCGGCCTTTTTGTTACATTGCAATAAGCTTTGATTCCGGCCGAACATTCTGGAAAAACCGGAGTTTTACAACTTGGATTGGTGTACGCGAAATCCAAAAACGCCTTGGTTTGAAGTAGACATGATCATCTATACTATGCTCATTTCTGATGTCCTTTTGGCATCTCATGCCCAATTCACACCCGAATCCCAACAACCAAGCGTGTTCGTGTTTTTGCTGTGCCACCACATCATGAAGAATCCAGTGTTTCTTATTATTTCTCAAATGCAATAAGTGAAGCCATTGAACCCTGCCGTCAAAATTCATTCCCGGCGAAGAGTCTTATACATCGGGTGTTTGGAACTGTGTGATTTGATCCATGAGGCCCATTTCAATGGTTACCACGCCACATCAAGAGCTGGACAAGTGAGAACAGCTTGCCCCAACAGCAGTTCGGGCAACAGTTTTGCGATTCCCACAATGACAATGAAGGTACCCCAATAGTCCAATGACCGGCCACCAAAGAAGGAGGAACACGACAACAGCAAGGGCAACGACGATGACGATGACCGCGACTGGAACAACTATGAAGACAAGAATAAGCAAAAGGATGGCAAGAATTATAGCAAAGACGAGAAAAAATACCAACGACAACAACCCAAAAGAAGAGCAGCAGCAGCAGCAGCAGCAGCAGCAAACGAGCGGCAGCACCAACAGCAACAACAACAACAACAACAACAACAACAACAACAACAACAACAACAACAACAGAATGACACCGTGACAACAAAAATGAAAAGTGTGGTGACCATGAGGACAGCCATGACGACCACAGCTGCAAACAGCTGGCCCTGTGCCAAGGTTCCCTTGTTGGAGACCTCAGAGCCGAGCGGAAAGTGCGATAGTTTGAGGACCTGGTAGACCTCGTTTGTTAACAACTGGTACCAATTGATCTCCAAAAAAAATAGTACCAAGCCATACAATTGCACAATTGTTGGGTGGGTGTCCAGCCTGAATCATGATCAACGACAAGGCATGGGTCGCTCAAAGAGGTGTAGAAACTCATCAAACAATCAACAAACCGTCTAATATGCACTACACAACATCAATTCCGATCCTAGATATCGGTCTGGCCATCAGTTGTGTCTCAAGGTGTCGAACTTGTGCACAACCGCATGTCTGCCAATGCCGTTAGAAGATAGCAAGTCTTGATATCCCTACAACAACAGCACCAGTCCGGGCTGGGAGAATTGAGAGCTCACTAATTATCTCCAAGCACAAAAAATTTGAAGATACATGTGTGGGTCTATTACGCACCGCTCAGTCTTCAAAACCTGGGGTCAACGGGATGGTCAACATAGGAATAGTAAGGACGGTTCCAACGACACAGCAAGACATCTCTGGAAGCATCCCAGGAGGTCACATCTACTCCATCCGCGAGTTCAAATCCCCTAAAAGTAGATCGGTAGAACTAAGGGAGTTTATCAACCGATAGTCAAATCGGGTAGTACAACTCTTGTACAACTAAGGCCGTGCACAAAACAACTTGGCTATCCGAAAAATTGTTTGGTCCTCAGGACACAAGTGGACACAAGTGTGGTTTTAGCCGCCAGCCACACAACCATCGGACACACTCACCATGCTGGACAAATGACCGGAATCCATGCCGCCAAGAAGCCCATGTCAAATTGCTCGTAACCGTTTGGCATCATCATTTGTGCCGAGGTCGGATCGACCCCAGCCAATTTCCCTTGGCAAAACCGAAGGTTGTGGTGAACGAACAGCTCAAGACTCTTGGGAAAGAAAGTTTTGGTCTGTGCCAAGTCACCTGCTTTGGGTGAGAAGAAGGTGAGTCAGGAGACCTTCCAACTTCGATTCGATTTGATTTGAGATAAGTCGGCTGCGAGAGAAGGAATCCATGCAGTGTGTATGCGCAGCCTGCCTGCTAAGACACATGAAAGGAGTATTGAAGAATGCCATTTTCATAGCCACCAACTCGTCACACAGAAAAGTATGATCAAGACCTGGAGCTGTGCCGTGAAAACCACTGACTTCCACCACAAAACAATAGGAGTTGTATGCACAGCTCCAGGGGAGGGCGCCGATTTGTTCGTAGGTACTCCATTCTGTGTAATAAACATAACAGCAGGCCACTCTAAGCCTTGTAGGATAACCAAATGATCAAACCAACCAAGGTCGTAGACAAAGCTCTGTGGTGACTGAGCCACTGAAATAAAGCAAGCAATACGTCTAAGTATACAGTGGGTCCTGTGAATGATAGGCTGTCCATCTGGTGGCTCACCGATGGTTTCTAGAAATTCATTCTTTTGGTGAATGTTGAAGACGTTTGTTTGTTGACATATCTCCATGATGCTACTTGATTTGTGCAGAGATAAATCCATGCAGATCAAGCAGGAGTTGCAGATCGGGAGCCAGTCACCAGCATACTATACTGTATGCAAGTGCATTGAAAATGACAAGTGCAGCTCAATTTGAAGCAAAACAAACAGAAAAAGCCCATGTTCGGGACACTCACGTGAAGGTTCTAGGTACGATGTTGACGCCAAAAACCTATAAAGACCTGTTCCGTTGAAGCCTTTTCTGCTGGGTCTATGCGCAGTTGACATGTCTGGGGCTGACCATCATTAAGGGTCAACAATAGTTCTTTCGCGAGATTGAGAAGCAACAATAGAGATAAACCAACGACTCATGACATCTTTCTGCTATATGTCCATGGTCAATCAGTGGGGATGCCCCTAGCCAGACTCTGCAGCTTCAATTTCCAACCATTCGCCTGACACGGCCGGTCATGGCTCCTCTGGGGATGCTGGACAAACATCTGCAACAAAGGCAGGCACCGGAAGCCTCGACACCGCGCTGTCGGGTGCTACAAAAAGGACGCCAACCAAAATGGCCAACACAAATGGGTCATTCTCAAAATGGCATGTCTATTGATATCGTACAATACTCGGAGCAAAACATTTCAAGCAGTAGTGATCACAAATACTTTTTGAAAAGAAAAAACTCTTGCCAAAGTATGAGGTAATCGTCTACTCCAAACTTCTGAAGTGTGACAGACCTGGGGATGCAAGCAACGAATCTGCGCTCCAAAGGGGATGTGTGTTTTACAAAGCTTACACTACTCGCCAATTCCAGATCCTAATGTCTTCAGCACAGGTGGCCCTTTCTTTGGGTTGCTGATGTCTAGGTTTGGGACGGTTGGATTGTGATTGGATGGGACTGAAACTTGCCTTGAGTCGAACATGGGGTCAAACATGAAGTCAGAATGCTTGAGTGAAAGCATTAAGTGAACCATGTATTTCCAGCATTTGAAGAATGTATGTCTTCGCCAAGCAGCCAAACATTTGAGAGCATGCGCAGCAAAGTGGCTCCAAATACCGTTCAAAACAAGACACAAATTGGCAGAAAATAGACATTGCAGGGCGCTGTGGCGATGGACTTTGCGGCCCCACCGGTGAAACCAAAAACATGTGACCCCTCTTTTATCACTCTGGCAGATCCCACCATATACGGGATCTGCCAATCTTGACTTGGGATCTTTTACTTGGAGACACTTGGAAATATGGACCAATCCTTGGTCCAATCCTGCCATGACAGGCAGCTTTCATCAAAGAGCAATGTGAACGGTATGGGGGTGGTTGGAAACCCTGCACCATTGAGTGGTTTGTGCGGCTGGATCGTCTCATATTGCGGCTGTTTGTTGACCCAAAGAAATTACAGAATCAGAGATAGCAAGCCAACGATGAACGACACGATTGCAAATCAGAGGGAATGAAATCAAAACAAACATTGCCACGACCATGTACAACAAGTAAAACCTTGATCGGTATTCTTCGTTTAGTTTCTGACCAAAAAAGCAGGTAGTCAAACCCAAGCAGTTCTCCAAGTACTGAGTTCCTGGCTGGGCGAAACTCTGTGCTTCAGGCCTCAACTTGCTGTAGCCAACAGTACCAAGGCGAGGACCCAGACCCGGAAACTTCTAACCTCCACTTCGCGGCAGACCTGGTGACAGCACTGGCTCGCACCGAGACACATTCTCCGCGAAAGGGCCACCGACTCAAGAGTGACACCAAGCGAAAGATGAAAAGAAACAGAAAAAGGCATTCAGAAAGGAAAAATGAGAACAACAGAGAACAGCAGAGAACAGCAGACAGCGCACACACGGCAGCACCCGGCTCCACCGGCAAAATTGCAAAGTGCACACAGGCAGCTCTTCCACCAAGAACCCCACAAAGACCTCGCTGCAGTGAACCCCACAAGAACTGCAAGAACTCCGCTATTTAACTGTAACTATTGACTAGGAACTCATCATGGAGTATAATGCGTGTGACATGGTATAACCATCTATCACTCCCCTCCACCCGCGGCAGCATTTGAAAACCGGCAGCACCAACAACAACGATAACGGGAGGTAGCTCCTGAGGTCGGTGCTGTTTCGAGCTGGACGCTGGCCTTCAAATGAACTGGGCTGGTCTGTTTTTTGCAGTGGTTGCACTACCGATGTTATCTCCATAGATCAAAAAATCATGGCCCGTACAGCTCCAAAGACTTCAGAATTCATCAAGATGTCCTGAAGTATCTCGAAGCGTCTTAAAGCTGCCTAGGAATTCCTCTTCATTTGGCACACAGCATTTCCCAAGAAAAATTGGGGTAGCACGAAATTTGGCGTCTCGATTTGTCGCCTCTCGGAATTCCCATTGGTATCGAGTGCAGTGCCAGTACCTCCAAGCTTCGACATGCAAACGGTGATGCAGAAACAACAGGCACAATACGCAAAAAAGTATGCAACTTCATCAGGACAGGTCGGAATTACACCTGTCAATTCTGCTTCTGCTGTTATTCTGAAGAATTGACTACTCATCATGTTTGCTCTTCTTTGACTTGAAATTAGGGGGAAAATCACCGGGTTTTGGCCATGTTTCATAGGGCTGGAAACATAAAGCTAGGACGGGGTTGGTGTTTATATGCAATTGGCATACGTAAAATGTAAACGCAAACCCACGGAAATGTATATCTTGGTCTATGTGCATATGCAAATGAACATGAACATGTATGTGCATATTTACATGTACGTACTTCTGTGAATGCACACGTGTGTGTGTGTGGGCATCTGATTTTACATGCATATGAATGTATATGTCAGCACCTATATTTGTCTATGTGTGCATGCCGATCGATGTGACCCTGAATTGACATATCTTACCATTTGTAAGGTTATCTATGTTTCTATGCATGTATGTATATCTTAGGACTACTCAGGGGACAGCCGACAGGGCTCCTTTGGAATCCGCGCCTTGCTTGGGGTGTAGCAACTCCTTGCAACAGCCCAGCCCATCTCATGGCAACCAAAAAGGATACATGGGAGTTCATCTTCCGAGATTCTGCAGATGCACGAAAGAATGATCCGCTGCAAATTCGACTATATTAGACATGTAGATAGATAGATAGATAGATAGATAGATAGATAGATAGATAGATAGATAGATATCCATCTATCCATCTATCCATCTGTCTATCTATCTATCTGTCTATCTATCTATCTGTCTATTCATATTTATGTATATATATATATATTAATATGTAAATATTTATATATATATATATATATCAATATATATATATATTTCTTTATTTATTTACATATATATGTCGTCAATATATACAAAGGTATGACAAGAATTTCCAGAGGCACCACCACTGCCCTGTCACAATCAAAATGGTCAAGGAGCCAAAACTAAACGTGTGACACGGTCAGGTGAGGACGTACCAAAACCACACTCCCTAAACCATGGGATGTTCAAATAAAACATGCGATAGGGTAGAGGCCTCACCTGCGCACACAGATTTGTCTCATCTGCACAGAGGCATGAACACATGGGCTGATGACCTTCATTTTGATTGAAGCATCACACAGACACATGGGATGGGTGGGGTGGGGTGGGGTGGGGTGGGTGGAGGGGGCTGATGACGTTTATGTTGCCTGCAACATGACACACACAGACACATGGGATGGTGGTGGGTGGGGCTGATGACGTTCGTGTTGACTGCAACATGACCCAAACACATGGGATAGGTGGCAGTAGTGTTTTCTCTAATGATACTAGTGATCGCAGTGAGCCTTTCATTGTTGGTGACAGCATAAGCAATGTAGAAGACACTACTTTGCGTGCACAGATGAGAAAAATCCTTCATGCACAGATGGTTCACGTGCACGAATGAGAAAATTCTTGTGTGCACAGATGAGAAAAATCTCGCGTGCACAGATGAGACCTCTTCCAGTTGAAGCTGTTCTTCTGAAACATACGCAAATGATTTCGCATCACTCCCCGAACACGTGCATTCCTAACTGATGGTACACTCTGAGACCGGTTGCGCTTGGGAACTCCATTGTTCCTTTCACCAGAACCAAAACGGCACCTCCACATCAGGTGCTTGGCCCTGCCGTTGAAGCCTTTTCTGCCGCAACCTCGAAGCCCGGCCAACGTTCAGTGTGGCACATCCAGCTGTTGTCTGGACATGGGTCTCAAAATAGGGAACCCCCCCAAATCATCCAATAATATTGACCATCCATTTTTGGGGTTCCCGATTTTGAGAAACCCCGATCTAGTGAACCGCTGTTGATATTGTAGTGCCGGACTAGTGGTATTTTCTTGTGAGCAATATTGTCTTTTTCATTTTTCAAATGAACAAATCAACAGAAGTTTTCCACTGCAGATCATCAACATCCCACCACCTCCACACCACCTCCACACCACCTCCACACCACCCCC
>VSDK01022166.1:285091-292149 GCA_009767595.1 Symbiodinium kawagutii | reverse complement strand
AACCAACAACCAACAACCAACAACCAACAACCAACAACCAACAACCAACAACCAACAACCAACAACCAACAACCAACAACCAACAACCAACAACCAACAACCAACAACCAACAACCAACAACCAACAACCAACTTCAACAAACAACACACAACACACAACGAATAACAAACAACCCACAACAACAACAACAACAACAACAACAACAACAACACCTACAACTACAACTACAACTACAACTACAACAACAACTACTACTACTACTACTACAACTACAACTACAACTACAACAACCACTTCTTCTACTACCACTACTGCTACTAGTACTAGTACTAGTACTAGTACTAGTACTAGTACTAGTACTAGTACGAGTACTACTACTACTACTACTACTACTACTACTATTACTACTACAATTACACCAACAACAATTCAACTACAACAACAACGACAACAACAACAACCACAACAACATCAACAACAACAAACAAAAAACAAAAAACAACAAACCACAAACAACAAACAACAATCAACAAACAAGGAACAACGAACAACAAGCAAGAAACAACAAACAACAAACAACAAACAACAAACAACAAACAACAAACAACAAACAACAAACAACAAACAACAAACAACAAACAAAAAACAAACAAACAAACAAACAAACAAACAAACAAACAAACAAACAAACAAACAAACAAACAAACAAACAAACAAACAAACAACAACAACAACTACTACTACTACTACTACTACTACTACTACTACTACTACTACTACTACTACTACTACTACTACTACTACTACTACTACTACTACTACTACGACTACTACACCTACAATGGGAGACATCGTGAAAAACATAGCTGGCGACAAAATGCGAAACATGGTGGGCAACAAAACCAGATGAAAGTCGCGACAAGATCTCGCAAAGGAACGACATAGTGGGAAACAAAGCGGGAGACAAAGCCAAATCCACGCCGCGATAAGATCTCACAGAACAACGATGAAAGACATTGTGGGAAACAAGATGGAAATCCAAGCCAAATCCATCTGGCGAGAATTTTTTTTCAGAAGAGCGGGAAACAACATGGGGGATTCAGCTCAGAACGGAGTGGAACACAAAGCGGGGCACAAAGCCAGATCCACGACGGAATGCACAATCGGAAACAATACAGGCAACAAAATAAGAAACAAAGTGGAAGACAAAACCGCGAACAAAGTGGGAGACCAAGCCAAATCCACGCCACGGCAAAATCCTTCAGGGGAGCGGGGGAAAATGGGAAACTGCTTGTTTTCCTTGATCCAAAGCGCCTCACATGTACACTTCTTGATTTGTGCATGGTGCACATCACTGCATGCAACTGCAACTGCTTTAATATATGCTATTGGACAGGGTATTTACTGTAGCGCAAATCTCTTGCACCCCGCCTTGACATGCCCTTTAGGCTATGTCACAAGCTATCAGAGCAGTTGCATTGAAACACTCTAATTTCCATCAAGGTAAATGGCGCTTAAAGCGCTGCACAGCTAAGGAGGATCCATGTTATCCCTCCTCCTGCTGTCAGCAGAGAATTCCAAAAGTAGCCAAACGTGGAAACATGAATTCAGCTGTCATCCATGGCATCATCAGACGTTGGATCCTCTGATTCGCCCATCTCATCAGCTAATCGCATCATCTGATCAGCAACTGCGTCCACAATCTGAGAAGCTGATGAACCTGCAGCTGCTCCTCTTTGCATCTGAACAATGAAATTGTGAATGCGTTGGGCTTGCTCCAGGGAAGCCTGGCGGTTGCGCACACCAAAGTTCGGAGAGTCCTCATCATCACTGATATCTGCCATTGATGCCAGTCCAGTGAGTGTGTGATCCCTCACACCAGGATTGGTAGAGCGCAAGCCTGCAGCCAATCCACTGAGAATGCTGACCCTCTCAGTGTACAAAGCACGTCTGGCAGGTGTGGTAGCATTCTGCAAACGCCTCTGACAGCGCTCAATCAACCACACCATCATGCCCTCTGGAGTTGGCCGAAAAGGAAACATAGGCAAAGGTCCATGGCCCAATCCCATAGGCACACCAGTGGCAGCAGGGGCTGCTGTGTTTGCATCGGGCGACTCAACGCCAGCAAATGGGGATTGATCATCCTCGACCATGGGTTCGTCTGCAGGAATGGGCTCATCTGCATGACCACTTGGCTCTGCTGATGACGCAGATTCCATCTGCACTCCTGCAACGTGGCGAGGTCCCACCTGCAAACTGCTCCACCATGTGAGCACAAGCAAAATGAAGAATCCCAACACTGCTGTGAACACCATGATGCCAGCACTCATTGTTTCCACATCTTCACTGCAACCTTGTAGATTGCATAGGCCCAAGGCGCTCATAATGGCCAAGACGTTGTTTGTCTTCTTAAAGGTTCGTCCTGGGTCACCTGCACCAACAAGCTGCTGAGCATCGCCATCATACAAACCAAGCACACGCATCAGCGATTGTAAGCGAGCAGCTGGTAGGCGCTTTGTTCCGATGTCCGCAGGATTCGCCGCACCAGCCACCGAACACAAGCGAATCTCGCCTCGCTCAAACGCAGCTTGCAACCAAAGAACCCGGCACGACAGGTGACGGATTCTGCCGACGCCCCGCCTCTGAATGATCCCCCTCGCAGCACTACTGTCAGTGTATAGGTGAATGATCACCTTTCCGCTGCAAATCCAACCAAGCAACCGTGACAGTAGAAAAGCATCTGCACATCCCGAAGCACATGCATACATCTCAGCCTCGGCGCTGCTGAGGGAAACAAGCTTTTGTGCGCGAGAACTGCTGTACAACATGCAGCCACCATAGAAAATCACAACACATGACACCGACCGACGCGTTGCACGGTCACTGCCCCAATCACTGTCAGTGAAGACCTCAAGCACTGATTCTGCAGGTCCATCTGCACTGTAGTTGTGATAAACGCCAGCATTCCGTCCACGCCACTGCAACGAAATGCACACATGTTGATGGCATGCAAGATAACCCACCAAATGCTTCAACACATTCAAGCTCTTCTCAGTAGGTTTCGTGCTGTATGTGGACAAATGGCGAACCACAAACTGACAATGGGGCAAGTCAGCTGCTAAGTACAGCAAGATGCCAACACACGTCCGGAACGTTTTGGCAAGCATTGGGCTCAAATCATCTGTGTTGTCAATCATGTCTATGTCAGCATGGGCAGGCGTCTTCTTCGTCTGAAGCTTCCTGTTGAGTCCCAGGAGGCTGCACATCTGTTGCACATGTTTGTGATGCGTCTGCACGAGAAGTCTGCCATCATGTTGGAGCACCATCTTCCGTTTCAAGAAGCTCAACTCATCACCGGGCTTTTCAACAACCTGAGCTGAGATGGTGTAATGCTCCTGAAGGCAAGGCACGAGCTTGTCAAAGATGAAGTCACGTTTGCCAACCACAAGCACATCATCAACGTGAATCAGCATCAAACACGTGCCATCCTTTGACCTGAGAAGACATGGGTAGGCCTGGTTCTCCTCCATGTTGAGTTTGCTACGCAAATACTCTGTAAGATCTTTGTACCATAGCAAGCTACCATCTCGCTGACCCGGAAGGACACGTCCAAGCCCATGGCTCACCAATGTGCCGTCAGCCAACCTGCAATTCACAACTGTTGGTGTCTGCTGTCGAACTGTGAGGAATGCATCCTTGAAGTCTAAAGACACCATGGCTGCATTGCAATATCCCTGCATCTCAAGGAACATGGTTGGCAGAATTCGAGACACTATGGCGCTGCTTGCAGGACTGAACAGAGAATCTCGATCTGGCTGCAACCAAGCAAACTCACGAGCAACCAGCCTTGATCTCCTCAGCCAAGTGGGTGACCCTGAAGAGTCTTGCTTTTCCCTCCATGTCCTGACAAAACGCGTGGATAGCACCTTGGCTTCACTCATGGGTTCAATGAGCACACCCATCCTGGTCAAACGCTGGATCTCAACTGAATCAGCCAACGAATCCAAATGCTGAAGAACTTCATCATGACCTCTGGCTCACGCAAGGTGTATGGAAAAGTGAGTTGCTTCAACACCTCATCATCGAGATTGGACTGTGTGTCATAGTCCAATTCATCAAAGTTCCAATCATAAGCTTCGAGGTCATCAAGCTCTTCTTCGGTGAAATTGAACGCGGTCTGCTCATCCTCATGCTCATACAACTCTAAGGATGTGCTGGTGACAAGCTGAATCAACTTCTTTGAAACATCAGCATCCGAATCCAACTTGGGTGTCTTTGGAACTCGTTCACCAGCTGGAGTGTCATCCAGCATTTCAGCTGGAGTACTTGGAGCATCATCTGCAGAGGGCCTGAGCTTCTTTGCAGCATCTCCACCAACATCGCCAGAACGCTTCTGTCCATGCGCTTCAACGACTGGAGCATCAGATGAATTCTGGAGCACTTCATCAACTGGCCCCGCCTCACCTGATACCTGCTCATCATCTTTGTCTTCATCTGGGTGATCTGCTGCATAGTTCTGAACCTGAATCGCCTCAACATCAATCGAAGGAGGAAGGGCTGCACCAACACCAAAAGCCATAGGCCGACTGACACGCTTCCTGTAAACCATACGATGACCAAGGGCAGCAAGTCCAAACTCCCATGGCCAACTCTCAACATCAGCAAGCCTTTCAAGGTCAAATGGAACTGGGCACCTTCTCACACTTCGAGTGACAAACAAGCCATCAGACTGAGCAATGACATGAAGGTCGCCTGACATGGTCTTTCCCAACCACACTCCATGTTGCCAACGAGGGGCTGCTTTGGCATCTGTGCGCAAGTAGCCTAGAACATCTTCACCAAACATGCAAAGGCGTCCAGTGTAGGCACGATCACTTGTACGCTCATGCGCTGTCATCCCTGCAGCAACAACAAAATGGTTATGTAACCAAGCAGAGTGCACCAATGCCCAACAGTAAACTGGGTCTGTACAAGGGAAGATCATACGACCATTGGCAACCTTGTCCTCGATTTGCTGCACAAGGATTCCTGCTCGAGATCTGAGCTGTTGCACCGTAGATTCTGCAGCTCCATTGCTTTGATGATCGCTGACTGGGGCAGCCTCATCATGCACAACAATGTCCAAACCCTTGCAAGTTCTACGAAAAGCATCTGCTATGGCCAACACAGAAGGCTCACGATCACATTTGATTGCAAGTTCTCGGTGTTGAGTCAACATGATGAATCGCACAACTTCTGTGACCATGTAGGGAAGGCTTCGACCGCCCTTCTGCGCTGTAGGGATTGCTGCCATCATACCTGTGAACCGATCATGCACAAAGAGGCATGTTTGTTTGTCAGACTCATCTTCCATACGCGTGCAGAAACCGAAGTCGAAACTGACCACACTGTGACCTGAAGATTCATGAGCGCTAACTGGATGTCGGTCCTGTCTGGCACGATACTGAGTACACAAAGAGCACCAAGACCTGAAAGGTTCATGAGTGAGATTGTGGTTCTCAATCTCCTGTTGGGAAGGTTCATCAGGCTTTGGTTGTGGCACAGGTTGCCGTTCAGCTTCACTCCTCAACCTGACTTCTGCTCCATGGGCTGCTAACAAGCTCTGAGCTTTCACATGCTCAACCATGCGCTGCAAGCACTTGTGTTTGCTACCACGTTTTGACAGTCCCAGTGCATGGCATCCAGCTTGCAGAGTCTTCAACGTGCAATCCAATGTCATTGAAACTCCATCAACAACCACCACATCTTCATCTGGCTGAAAAGGAACAATCCTGTCTTCCTCAAGAGGCTCACCTTCCTGAGGATCAGCAGGAGCCTCGCCAGGTACAGGGTCGGGAGCGACGCTTGCTTCGTAATCATCATCCAATGGAAGCTCGTCAGCCTGGGCAGATTCATTGGCTGGACGAACATCCATGAAGAAACCCAACTGTTCATCAGGAACTGCAAACTTGTGATCGCCAGGTACAGGGTCGGGAGCGACGCTTGCTTCGTAATCATCATCCAATGGAAGCTCGTCAGCCTGGGCAGATTCATTGGCTGGACGAACATCCATGAAGAAACCCAACTGTTCATCAGGAACTGCAAACTTGTGGGCAAGCGTGACCACTTCCACAACACTGTCACCATGGTAGATTTCGGCTTCAAGATCATCCTGAGCATCAGCAATGGCCTCACAAAACTCATCAACCTCCCAGCCAGTGCGTTCACGCAAAACCAATGTTGTTCGAAGCCACATCAGTTCATCACTTGGAGCTAGAGTGGTGTCTACATGTCGAGGTCGGGTAGTCTTGATTGCAAACACATGAGCATGGATCCTATTCCAACCCGGCACCAAATTGCGAAGAACTCTACCAAGCTGAACCACACGCACTGATTGCACACACACTGCTGGGACATCCGCTGGGCCCGGCGCGCGCGCGCGCGCGCGCGCGCGCTCCCCGTTGCAGATGTTTGCGGTTTCGGTCACAACTGAAATGCAACCACGAGCACACAACGAGTTGTTTCTGTAAAGCACCTCGATCTGCTTGTCATCCTTCATCAAATGAGGTTTGCCATCAACATGCACAACACTCCATCCAGCCTTCAAGATACTGCCAAGTGCAAGCAATGGACATGTGATGTCTGACACAATGAAGCGTTCCTTGAAGACTGAACATTGGCAACTCTTGTAGACTGCACTGTCAATGGAGCACCCTGTGCATCAACAAAGCATGTATCAAGGCCAGGGCATTCATCACCAACCTGGGCAAAACGAAGAGGCAATGCACTCGTGTCTGCACCTGAATCCAAGATGATGTCACACACTGAACCAATCACTTCAGCTGCACTGTTGATTGTACGAACATGCTGTGTAGAATCCAAGGACTGAAACGAATCTGCGGGTCCAAAGGTCCAAGCACTGTCACCATCTGTAGCAGTCATATCATAGGTCAACACACGCACTGCAGCAGGACTCTGTGGAGAAGTAGGCAATGAATGAACTGTCAAATCTTCCACAGCATTGTCATGCCCAAACCATGTGACCAACCGCACTGCCTGAGATCCTGACGCACCACCA
>VSDK01022166.1:275091-280091 GCA_009767595.1 Symbiodinium kawagutii | reverse complement strand
TTGTGCAAAATGTTCCCGTTGAAGCTGCAGAAAGCGAGAAACAAAATTCTGTCGCTCCTCCTCGGTTCGTGGAATGGCTGCGACCCCTTCCGTAAGTGGGCATTTCTGCTTTCCTTGAGCCCACTCTTGCAACTGTGGCTTTGGGACAGTGCGTACTTTAAAGTCCAAAGCAAAAATCGGGCCAAACAAGCCCCGAGATGAGGTGGGGGCTGTCTTGGGGTGAGAGAGATATCGTCGAATGCTCCGCAAGAGTTGGTCATCCAGGAGACCAAGAGTACGTTGTCTGTGATGCAGAGTATCTGGGTCGGCAACCAAATGAAAGGGGGCTGGGGTCTGGCAATGTTCCGGACGGATCTTGCCACTTGCTGGCATTGCCTTTCGCGGAACTCTGGCCTGGATGGAAAAGCGGAAAGAGTCATGTGAGGGCACGAGCTTGGCAGCCATGTGGACATGGAGAAAGCCTTCAACAAACAAGTCTCAAATCTGACTAAAAGGATCAGGTCGGGCAAGATTAGCCGGGACCACGCCTGCAGCAAGCTCCAAGGTGTGACCTGCTAAGGTGACATCACCACTCGTAGTGACGAATTGCTGCTGTAAATTGAGCGAAACTTGTTCAGTAGACAGGCTGGTAATGAGAAGTTGCACAAATCCAACCGGGAAATGCACATGCAGTTTGCTTCAGGGGAGAGCACTGACCTGCAGTTTGTCAATTGTTGCTCCTGGGGTCTTGATGGAGAGAAAGCAGTCCATGTCCTTGTCCGTCCCGTCATGGGTCCCCTTCAACCGCTGTGCAAGGTCTTCAAAGCCTCTGATGGTTTCGCTAAGCAAGGACTGCTGCCAGTAGGTCTTCGAGCGGAAGGGGAGCCATTGGTGACTGTGAGCCTGCATCAGTCTGTGGTTTTCGGGGACTTGGGAAAAGAAACTGGACAACAGAGCCGCAGCATTTGCGATAGCAAGGTCGACTGCCTGCTGCAGAACATTTCGCAAGGTGTTGATGATGTCCTGGACACTGACACCTTGGCCTAATGATTGGAGGGCAGTTCGGAAGATGTGCATTCTGTAGAGACTGCCAAAAAATTGGCAGTCGTGTCTGAGGCAAGCAAGCGGCCAGCTTTCGCCTAAATTGGCAAGATGGCCTGAGTCCACTTGAACGTTCGGAGAGTGAGGAGGAACAGGGAGGCCTGTACCCGTCTCATCATTGGGATCTGCCTCGGGTACTTGGGATGACTGGTCCTTGAGAGAACGGGTGATGCTTGTGACCACGGATTTTCTTGCTTGGTCCATTGCTCTCTGGTCATTGCTCTCAATGACAGCTTCATCGTCGCTCTGGGGAGGAGAAGGCACTGGCGACGAGGGTTGTTGAGCTTCCTCATCTGAGGATGACACACTTATGGGAGTGATTTTGTTGGCCGGTCGGCTGGGTGAACGAGCGGGGGGAGTGCGAGAGCGCGATCTCCATACTCGCTCAGGTTCTGGCTAAGCAGGCCTCCACACACGCTCTGTGTCGGCCGATTCTGGCCTTGTTGGTTGGCGATGTTTGAGAGCCCATTGGGCCATCTGGTGCGGAGGGATTTGGGGATCAATGTTGCGCCACGGGTCTGTTGGAAGTTTAGGGATTTCATGTGTGGCCACTAGGGCTAAGTGACGGGGCTCAGCTCGCCAGCTATCGTAAAAGTGTTCAACATGCGATTGTCCTTCGTTGCTTGACATTTGTTTGTTCCAGAACTGGTGATGATCACCTAACGATCAAAATATCAATTAAGATGATCTCAAGACACCCACTTTGATGCTGATCTTTTTTTCTTTGCTGAAAGTCCCACATGAGTCACAAAACTCTGGTCAGTTCGTCATTTTCTTTAATCTCTTTGGTATGCGCATTGGGAAAATCGACTTGTTCGCAGAAATGCAAAATTTCTACATTTGATTGATCATTAACCAACCCAACCTTCACCGTCATCTTAATACCTTTCATATTTCTCCAAAGGGTGAAGGTAGCGAATTCTGTTGGTGTTCCCATGGCGTCCTAGGCGGATTTTTGATCCATTATTGCAATTCTATGGGGGTTTCCAAGGGTCGCCTCGTCCACTTTTAAGTCAATTCTATTGGGCTTTCATTGTATGAGTGGATGCTTAGTAAACGTATTAAGGCAAAATTGTTGTTAAGCCTCCTTCCTGAAGCCATCGAATATTACTATTGCTCTCTGTTCTGTCTGTTCCCTCCCTTAAGCTCCCCCTAAAGCCCCCCTTAAGCCCCCCCTTAAGCCCTCTTAAGCTACTGCCGGTGCACTGGCTCACGTCTGCGGAAATTAGCAGAAAGCAGACTCCAATTCTGGACCCGCAACACGAAAACGCTTGGTAGGTGTTATTCTTCATGTGGGTCAATGTTTCTCCGTTGGCAGATGATCCTGCGTTTGATACCATCTGGGTTAGTTCGTCGTTGCTTGGGGCCAATGGTTATTTAGTGGTCACAAATGATGGTTAATAGTGGTTTATAATGATTGGGAACGGTTTGGAGATTTTGTAGCCGTGATTGATTTCTATCATCATAGCGGGGTTCGAAGTAAGGGGTTTTACTGGTGAGAACAGTGACTGGTGTCTGTCGACCTGCAGCTTTGAGATTTAGCGAAACATGTTATGAAGGCCTGCGGCCGTCATTTTCGAACACAGCCTGGGTCTAGTCACCTTGTTGAGGAGTTTGCGCGCTCTTTGGATAATATCATCATCTTTGGAGGAGTGGAGCGCGTGAGTTTATTGAGCCATTTACAGACTTTGAGATTCATTGGACATTTGCTGTGGTTCAGATCACTTTGTGATTCAGATTGGCTATCTGTTGGTTAATCAGACTAACTGCAGTAGTTACTAATGATTGGAACTGGTTTTCAAACTATTGCGTCGTGATTGATTCCATTCATCATAACGGGTTCGGAGTTAGTGGTTGTTGCGTTGCCAAAAAATTGCAAGGTTTTGACGTTGGATCGAAACACTTTGTCAAGCAACCTACAGATTTTGACATTACCAAGTCTGGGCCATGTCTCAGCCGAGCATTCTCAGAGTTTTGGCTTGGAGGCCTGGGTCAAGTCACCCCGCCAAGCAACTTGCAAAAGTGTAATTCTTGGTTTTAGTGACATCAACTGGTGCTCGTGCAACCTGCAATCTTTGCATTTTTCTGTGTGCAAATCTGCAGTTTGGCCGTGGCAGACGTGACCGTCATGACAATAAAAACGGCTCGAAATGCAGACGAGAACGTCGTTTTTGCAAAAACATCAAGAAACCTCGAGTTTTTGAGTTGGCGGCAGAGACGCAACCTGCGATAGCAAGCTAAGGCTTGATATGACCATAGCACGGCTTCGGCGGAGAATGAGTAAGTTTTCCCGGGCGCGGGGTCGTGTCTTCCCCTAGGATTGAGGTCGTGTATCCCCTTGGGATTGGGGTCGTGTATCCCCCTGAGACTTTGAAATATCTGCGCTCTCATCTCCATGTTCTCTAAACTGATAACTTAAAGGGTTGAACATCCAACGACTAACCCCGTGTCCTACAAAGCACCCATGTCCCCATCCTTTTTCATGTCCCCCCGTTTGGTCCCCAATTCTTTTCCCCCCTTGTCCCCTGTGTCCCCCTCATGTTCCCTAAACTGACAACCAAAAGGGTCGAACCCCCTTGTCTTACAAAGTGCACCCATGTCCCTATTTTTTCATGTCCCCACCCTGGTTCCAACCCCTTTTCCCCTCTGTCCCCCCTAAACTGACAACCTAAAGGGTCGAACATCCAACGACTAACCGCTTGTCTTACAAAGTGTACCCATGCTCCCATCCTTTTTCATGTCCCTCCCTGGTCCCAATCTTTTTCCCGCCCCTGTCTCCCGTTTCCCCCCGCATGTTCCTTAAACTGATAATTTAAAGGGGTTGAAGATCCAACGACTAACCCCTTGTCTTACAAAGTGCACCCATGTCCCCATCCTTTTTCATGTCCCTGTTTTTCCCGAAGGGTTCTTCGTAAAAAATCAGCCGTATATCAACATCTGTACATCATCACATCAGCAACATCAACATCTTTACATCATCACATCAGCAACATCAACATCTGTACATCATCTCATCACCAACATCAACATCTGGACATCATCACATCAACATCATCAACATCTGTACTTCATCACGTCAGCATCATCAACATCTGTACTTCATCACATCAGCATCATCAACATCTGTACATCATCACATCAGCATCATCAACATCTGTACTTCATCACATCAGATCATCACATCATCACATCTGCAGATCTAGATCATCACATCATCGCATCTGCAGACCTAGATCTTCACATCATCACATCTGCAGATCTAGATCATGATTTCATCACATCTGCGGATCTAGATCTTCACATCATCACATCTGCAGATCTAGATCTTCACACTTTCACATCTGCAGATCTAGATCTTCAGGTCTAGATCTTCACATCATCACATCTGCAGATCTAGATCATCACTTCATCACATCTGCGGATCTAGATCTTCACATCATCACATCTGCAGATCTAGATCTTCACACTTTCACATCTGCAGATCTAGATCTTCACACCCTCACATCTGCAGATCTAGATCTTCACACCCTCACATCTGCAGATCTAGATCTTCACACCCTCACATCTGCAGATCTAGATCTTCACACCCTCACATCTGCAGATCTAGATCTTCACACCCTCACATCTGCAGATCTAGATCATCACACCCTCACATCTGCAGATCTAGATCATCACACCCTCACATCTGCAGATCTAGATCATCACACCCTCACATCTGCAGATCTAGATCTTCACACCCTCACATCTGCAGATCTAGATCTTCACACCCTCACATCTGCAGATCTAGATCTTCACACCCTCACATCTGCAGATCTAGATCTTCACAATTGACGTCTGCAGATCTAGATCTTCAAACGCTGACATCTGCAGATCTTTCTCTCTCTCGCTCTTCTTTCTTCTTCTCTCTAAGGCCGGGGCGG
>VSDK01022166.1:248377-269946 GCA_009767595.1 Symbiodinium kawagutii | reverse complement strand
TGCAGCCGGCCAACCGCAAGGGCTGAATCCTATATACGACAATTGGCTTGCTCCATGGGGCTGGGGTAGGGAACCTGCAGGCGCCCAGCCACAGGAAGCCAGAGACGCAGCCCGGACCTCACGCTTTGCGCGCGTGCAGGCTGAAGTTGCAGGCGGCCAGCGACAGGAAGACAGAGACGGCAACAGCACGGTTCAAGCCTGCCTGCTAGGACACGGTTTGCAGCCCTGGGGTGGGGAGATGTTTGCAGGCGGCCAACCGCAAGGGTTGAATCCTATATAAACGACAATTTGCCTGCTCCGTGGGGCTGAGAACAGGCGCCCAGTCACAGGAAGGCAGAGACGGCAGCAGCATGGACCTCGTGCTTTGTGCGTGTGGGGGCTGAAGTTGCAGGCGGCCAGCGACAGGGAGACAGAGACGGCAACCGCGCGGCCCCAACCCGCCTGCGGCGCACGCCTCCCACGCGTTTGCAGGCGGCCAACCCGCAGGCGGCGACAGGAAGCCAGAGACGGCAACAGCACGGTTCAAGCCTACCTGCTGGGACTATAGGACACGGTTTGCAGCCCGACAACTACAAGGTTGGCCTGCTCCAGTCGGGGTGGGGAGACGTTTGCAGGCGGCCAACCGCAAGGGCTGAATCCTTTTTATACGACAATTTGCCTGCTCCGTGGGGCTGGGGGACCTGCGGTCGCCCGGCCACAGGAAGCCAGAGACGGCAGCAGCGCTGTTCAAGCCAGAGTGACGGTTCACGCCTACGGCGATCCCAGGCGCCGCCCCTGCCATGACCTTACATAGGCAGGGGTCGGCGGATATATGCGGACTATTTCTTCAAGATCAGGTTTATTTGGTTATCGGACTCAGACAAGTATCCAAAGAGTACCAGGTGCAGTTTGCAGCCACAACACTTTTTCACACCTCAACCTGCACTCCCTGACTAAAATCGTTCCAATGAGATTGTCGCGTACCATATTTGGGATGGCGCATTTCAAGGATATTTTTGTTCAGCGGTCTCTCGATGAATCCGTTTCGCAACACCTTTTGGAATGGCTTCCAGACTGGTAACAAAATGTAACAAACTGAATCAAAATGACGCACTGCTTTGCAGCTCCGTTTGTCTCGTCGAAGTCTTCGGCCTGCTTCCCACCTGCTGAGGCAACACTTCATTGCATCTCGCAGCCAGGAACGGCAAATTGGAGGCGGCGGGGTCCTGCTGGGCGCCGGGGCCGACGTCCGCGCCAAGAACACTGATGGTTCGGGGCCTCAGAGAGATGACTTGGCTCCGAGTTTGTCGCATTGAAAAGCGAAGCTTCGCATGTTTGAGCCCAGCAGGTGGTGGAGGTGGAGGGGGAACCGGTGAAGGATGGTGGAGGCATGGTTGATGAATCATGGCGGAGGACCAGTGGTTGGTAATCGGAAGGCCGAAAAGAGTTGCTAATTGACTTGTTGTTGACACCGAAGAACCGAAAGGATAAGACATGTTTTTGCTTTGTTGTCCATCAACTCTGTTGGATATTCCAATTAAAAGGATATGGGACCCAGAGTGTGAGGGGAGTCTGTGTTTCTTGTTTGGATGGGTGATGGGCGTATAGATAAAAGACCAGTGACAGAAGATGTTGATCAGCTGCGTTTTAGTCATACCTGGTTTCAAACCTTTTTTTTTTCGATTCACTTCCACAGGTTAAATTTGGCGAACTCTGGTGTGTTGATGCCATCATTCATGCTATGTACAAATAGATTCAAGATGTTCAGGTAACATTATGAGTTTCATTGTGTTGGAAAACATGACTGCGATGTGCTGACATTCCATTTTAGATGCCCGTGTTGCCAACCGCAAGTTAAAACACAAACTATACCAGCGTTGACCCCAAACAGGTAATGATAATTATTAGGTTGTTTCAATTGTGATAGTTTGACTGCATCTAGGTTTCCAATGAGGCCCACCAGTTCGACCGGGGCAAAAACAAACTCATGTGCTTGAAGTCGCACTGCAGTTTGGACTGGATTGCGCAACTTGAGCCCTTGTGGCACACTATCGGGTTGCAAACATTTTTTATATGGAGCCGTGATTGGGTTCAGCAACACCTCAAAATTAGGGAGACAAGTGGGAAACAAGTGAGAGACAAGCGGGAGACAAATGGGAGACAAACGGGGGAAAAGACGAGGAAAGCATGCGCCCAACGGGACCCAGAATGGGAGATACGCAAAAGACAATGAAAGACAAATGGAAAACAAGGAAAGGAAATCATGCGGACCGGACCAACAACCGGACCCAGAGTGGGAGACAAATGAAACACAAATGGAAGACAAGAAACGGAAATTATGCGACCAACCAGACCCGGAGTGGCAGACAAGTGGGAAACAAATGAAAGACAAATGAAAGACAAATGGGAGACAAGTGAAGGAAATCACGCAACCAACCAGGCCCAGAGCGGGAGACAAGTGGGACACAAGTGTAAGACAAGTGGGAAACAAGTGGGAAACAAGTGAATTATGAAAGATAAATGACACAAATGGGAGACAAATGCGGGACAAGAAGAAAATCATGCGACCAACCGGACCCAGAGTGGGAGGCAAGTGGAGGCAAACGGGGGACAAATGGGAGACAAGTGAAGGAAATCAAGCGACCAACCGGACCCAGAGTGGGAGACACATGAAAGCCAAATTGGGGGACGTGAGGGAAATCATGCGACCAACAAGCACCAACACTCTGTGGACGCAAGCCTGGAAATGCAGTCAAAATCATACGACCAAGGCAAGCAACCCTTTTCAAAGGAGCAAGAACCCCATACAGGTAAACCTGTTTGGGGAACAAATGAAAGACAAATGGGAGACAAATAAAGAAAATCATGCGACCAACCGCGCCCACAACTGGAAACTAGTGGGAGGCAAATGAAAGACAAATGGGAAACAACTAAAGAAAATCATGCGACCAACCGCACCCACAGCTGGAAACTAGTGGGAGACAAATGAAAGATTACACCAGCATAAACCCCAGATAGCGGGCGCATTGCGAACCAAGATTTCCAGGGTGTGTACCGTAAACCTTTGTTTTGAATTGCGTGGTTTGTTTACAACAATATTTTCATAGATCTTAGGTTGTGTATGAGACAAAGGGGAGACAAAGGGAGACAAGGGGGAGACAAAGGGGATACAAAGGCGACGCAAAGGGAGACAAGCGTGAGCAGCGGCAAAGCAGCGGCAAAACAAGCGCCGATCCAGAGCCACAAGGGAGACAAAGGAAAGACAAGGGGAGACAAAGGGGAGACAAAGGGGAGACAAAGGGGAGACAAAGGCGAGACAAAGGTGAGACAAAGCGAGACAAGCATGAGCAGCGGCAGAACAGTGGCGAACAAAACCCTGACCCAGATCCACAAGTGAAACAAAGGCGAGACAGTGGAGAGACAAAGGGGACACAAAGGGGAAACAAAGGGGAGACAAAGGGAGACAAGGGGGAGACAAAGGGGAGACAAAAGGGAAACAAAGGCGAGACAAAGGGAGACAAGCATGAGCAGCAGCAGAACGGCGGCAAAAAAAAGGCCGATTGCAGGCCCTACCATCAAGAAGTAAGAACCCTTATAGCTTGTCAGCTATCTGGGGAACAAAGGGGAGACAAAGGGGAGACAAAGGGGAGACAAAGGGGAGACAAGGGGGAGACAAAGTGGAGACAAAGTGGAGACAAAAAGGGGGAGACAAAGGCGAGAGAAAGGGAGACAAGCATGAGCAGCGGCAGAGCAGCGGCAAACAAAGCGCCGATCCAGAGCCACAAGGGAGACAAAGGAAAGACAAGGGCGAAACAAAGGCAAACAAAGGGAGACAAACATGAGCAGCGGCAGAGCAGCGGCAAAAAAAGACGCCGATCCAAGGCCTTACCACAGAGAAGTAAGAACCCCTTATAGCTTGTCAGCTATCTGGGGAACACATGGGAGATAAGTAAAGAAAATCACGCGACCAACCGCACCCACAGCTGGAAACTAGTGGGGGACAAATGAAAAACAAATGGGAGACAAATAAAGAAAATCACGCGACCAACCGCACCCACAGCTGGAAACTAGCGGGGGACAAATGAAAGACAAATGGGAGACAAGTAAAGAAAATCATGCGACCAATTGCGCCCACAGCTGGAAACTGGAAACTAGTGGGGGACAAATGAAAGACCAATGGGAGACAAATAAAGAAAATCATGCGACCAACCGCACCCGCAGCTGGAAACTAGCGGGAAACAAATGAAAGACAAATGGGAGACAAGTAAAGAAAATCATGCGACCAACCGCGCCCACAGCGGGAAACTAGTGGGAGGCAAATGAAAGACAAGTGGGAGACAACTAAAGAAAATCATGCGACCAACCGCACCCACAGCTGGAAACTAGTGGGAAACGAATAAAAGACCAATTGGTAACAATTAAAGAATAAGAGCCAGCGGAGCGCAGCGAAAGCTTTTTGAGCCGCAAAAGAGACCTGCGATACAGCAGGCTTGGTACACTTCTGGTTTGTGCGTGTCACCTATGGTACACTTCTCGATTTGGTGCTTACTCACACTCCCCCTTTACACGAGTGTAAATCAGCCCCAGCTCAAGGTCTCTTATTCAAGGATGGAACCACACTTCGTGGTATCCACTGGCGGTGCGAATCCAACCTCTGCTGAGTCCTCTTGCTTCAGCATTCTCAGCCGTTGGAATCTCCGCCTTTGTGCCTCCAGCCTCAGCGCTTTCAGCGCTGGCCGATGGCATTGCTGTACTCGAGGCAGTGCTTCCACCAGGACCTCCTTCGCGATCATCTCGTGACCTGCTTATTTCCCGTGGTGTGCCCCGGGTATCGCGCTCTTGTCGCCCTTGGTCACTGCGATCGATCACCTCCACTGGAACCACCTTCAGCAGCTCCATCTCGACCTCCACTTGGTCCTTCTCCATGATCATCTCCTTCAGGATCATCACCAGGACCTTCTCCATGATCTTCTCCTTGGACATCTTCTTCTTCTTCGCCTTCATGCCCAATGTCTCCTTCAGGTGTCTCCAGGATGTCCGACAGCGCAAAGTCTTCAGAGGCACAGTCGCTGTTGTCTTCAACGACTTGTACCGTTCTTCCACCACCAGCCGGTGGTCTCCACCGACTGTGTGCCGGATGACGATGCGACACCCATCTCCCGAATGCCCATTCCCGAGGCACCTCACCATCGGGCGCATTCGTCCGAGCCTCCTCCAACTCGTTCTCCAAATCCTCCTGCATGGATCGATTGATCCGTCGAAGGACCTCCTCTCCGCTCATGCCCTCGTAGTCAGGCTCGCCATAGAATCTTCGATCCTCACTTGTTGCAGTGGTAGATCTGCGGCCTCCTTCTTTGGTGTTTGGACCGGCTGGACCAACCGCCCTCGGTCCCATCCAGGGTCTCAGTGCTGGCGAAGTCGATGATGACGCAGCTCCTCCTGCGTTTGAGACTTCTCCTTGGTGACCTGCATGTTCTTGCCTCGATGGTGGTCGTCCTACATGAGACAGTCCACTTTCTGGCATTTCTCGGCTGCGCACTGTCCATGTATTGCGCCACCCCATCACCCATTCACCTCCAGCACCCACATTGTACCCTGTCGGTCTTGTTGACATAGAGGGCGGAGGTGGAGGTGGTGGAGGCAATCCACCAGCTGCCTTGTCCTTCCCGTTGTAGTAACCCCGGTAGTACTCGTCATCGGCATTCTTATCCTTGCCTTTGCCTTTGTACGGTCCAGGGCGACTCCCTTTGCCATCAGACTTCTTTCCTTTGTCTGATCCCTTGTCACCATCATCGTCTCCGCGACCTCCTCCAGATGGTGGCGTTCTCATCGCTCGAAGTGCTGGTCTTTCATCCACCACCTCAAACTCTTCCTCTTCCTCAGGTTGCACTGCGGGTTGCAATGCAGCTCTCCCTCTTTCCACGGCAGAAGACCGTGGTCGCTGATACCCTCCTTCTGGCACTGGATCCAGTTGCAAGCTTCTGGACCCCACCACAACTCTTCTCTCACGCCATTCTCCTTTCCCTTCTGACACCCAGGGCGGTTGTTGCTCTGGAGTGTCATCAACATACCTCACTTCTGATGAAGGCGTACTCGCACTCGACGACGACATAGTCTTCCCCTTGCCCTTGTCCTCCTGTCGAGATCCTCCTCGTCCTTGTCGCCCCTCATCTGATGATGCTCGAACCCCGTCAACATGCCATCCTTGTTCTCCTCGACCCGCTTCGTCCATCTTTCCACCACCAATCCTTCCGCGTCCACCGGAATGCTGCCATGGATTGGATGGAACAAGTTCATCCTTGTCTCCCCGTGGATCCTGACCAGCCACCCTTCTCGCAAATGGGACACGTCCCATCTGTCCTTTCCTCGGAAGTCCTGCTACTACTCCGTCCATCTCCAGGGCCTGTTGGGATCTTGTAGTCCAGCTCGAAGTGCGCATAGTCTACTCTCCTCCCAGCTCCCATGGCTTCGGCAAGGGTCGCGCTCCGATCCATAGGTTCGAGAACCGTTGGACATCTGTCCTACTTCCCCAATCCCATGATCTCCCTTACCTCCCCAAAAATTTAAATGTGCCACTCCATCCTTCGGGTTACGATTGGGTGGCTGTGCCCCTCCAGCCGAATTATGAGCACCTTTCCCTCCGCTTCTTGTAGGTGTCTTATTGGGGTCTTGGTCCGGCTCATGGCTCTTGTGGTCTTGTTTCCCTTCCTTCAACCACTTCACAACCAGTGCAACCAGCAGTGCTCCAGTGACGACTTCTCCTCCGAGGAGCAAGGTTGCTGCTGCCACCGCGATCAACTTGTAGATCTCCTCCTGGATCACGCCTCCAACCTGTTGGCTCACCTCCTTGACCATGCTTTTGATGCCCACGCTTGCCACAGCAGGATGCTTCTGCTTTTCGTGCATCTTCAAGCGCTGCACAAAGGCCAGGAATGCTTGGCCCACCACAGTTTTCGTGAGGCCGTCAGCCACAAGTCGTTCCCCTGGCAGATGGTATATCCTCCACCTTGTTCTTCCTTCGTTCCGGGAGCTCAAGACTTCCCGCAACTTCGAAGCACGAAGACGGAGATGCCGTGTTCGCCAACTTCCAGCTTCTAAAGTGGCCAAACTGATGGCTGCACGGTTATCCCCATAGAGGACTGCTTCTGGATCCCGCCCCAGTGCCTTCATGAGCTCCATGATGCCGTCGCCCATGATCTGGGCTTCCTGATAAGAGACCAGCTCGCCCTCCGCAGTCGATGTTGTGATGAACGGCTGCTTCGATGTGAGCCATTGCACGATGTCGCCTCCTACCTTTAACACAATGCCTTGCGCAGATCTGTGGCCTTCTCCTTCAGGCGCAAAGCTCACATCTGCAAAGATCTCCACCGTATCCAAGCTGCCCACCACACCCTGGTCCTCCTCGAAGTCCTTCTGATCGCACTTCGAGTAGAGCAACCCCCTATCTGGGTATCGCTTCAGGTACTTCAAGATGTGTCGTCCTATCTTCAGTGCACCTTCTGGATCCTTGTGCAGTCTTCTGCACATTGCTCCCACAGCATAGGCCACGTCCACTCTTGTTCTTGTTGACGCCCAGATGAGTTCGCCTGCCAACTGCTGTGCCTCTTTGAGCTTCTGCTTGTCCACCTTTGTGTCTTCGCCTGGGGGCTGATCTTCCATCTTGGGAGCCGGCCAATCCGATTCCTCACTGACCTGGTGCCTGCTGACCATCTCAGCGATGTAGGATGTCTGATGCATCTTGTACCCCTTCTTTCCGTCCACGTCCACCTTCTCAATCTCGCAACCACAGAATCTCATCATAGGGTCCACAAACTCCTTCGTTGAGCATTCCCACATAGTTCCGATCTTGTCCATCAGGCCCTCCAGAACGGGACGGTCACCCACCATCAGCATGTCATCGACATACGTCGCCATGTAGCCCTGGATGTCCTTCTTCCCGTCCAGGATCTTCCAGATGTTCATCTCCTTGGTGGCCTCAAGGTGGTACTCTTTTCCTTGTGACATCCATCTCACCCTCTCCAACTCCTGGTCTCGGTAAGCACTCCAGTCTGCTGGTGATTCCGCTAGACCGTAGACTGCTCCCTGTACCAACCATTCCTGCCCCTGGGGTACCATTCCGGTGTCATACAGAACCTTCGGTGGCCTCAAGATGGTGGTCCTCTTCCGTCTCGGTGCCAACAAGAATGCCCCTTTCACATCCAGCGACGACACCTCCCAGTTGTTGTGAGCTGCCAACCTCAGCATCAGCCTCAATGGCAACACATCAGCTCCTGAACTCGCTTTCTCTGCATCCGAGCTGTCCGATGCCGCGAAGTTCCCGTAAGCGACTATCCTTGCTTTCTTTCTTCCTCCCTTTTCTCCTGGTTTGAGCAATGTAATCATCTTGGTTGGGATTCGCTCCAAAGGTCTTCCTTCCTCCACCAGCTTTTGTCGCTCTTCCGCTGTGATAGGCCTGATTGCCTTCTCAAGAAGCACGTCCAACTCCTTCTGGATTGCCTCTCTCCAATCTCCAAACCTCTCACGGACCTCCTGAGCACTAACCATCCTGGTCTGGAGGATTTCCTCATCTGTCCTGCTCTCCCTTAAGATCTCTTCTTCTAATTCCTCTTTCTCCTGATAGATCTTCGCCACGTTCTCCACCCAGTTCATCTGATTCACATGGCTTCCATACATCACCGCAACTTCCTCCGAGAGCAGCTTCGCCATGGCATAATGTTGTTGGACCTTCAGCTCCCCCCAACCTACATCCTCATCACTGTCTTGCTCTTCACTCAGGTCCTCATTTCCGTTTTCCGTCTCACAGAATTCACACTTCCTCATCTTCTTTTCCTCCTTCTTTTGGGTTAGCCCGCACTCCTGGCATTCCCAATCTTCACAGGCTATCCTCTTCTTCATGGTCTTGACATAGAACACCTCCATCTCCTGATCCCGTTCCTCTTCACTTTTTCCACTCTCCTCATCCACATCAGACTCCCCCCGAGCTGCGTCCAAAGCACATCTTGCAGCTCGTCCTGCTTGTTTTCCACGGACTCGATGTTGAGGTAGATCATGGCGTGTGGGGACTTGGATCACGCTATGAGGCACCAAGTTGTGAATTTCAACTTCGAGAGGCTCTTCAAACAGGTTTTCGTCGCCATTGTCCTGTTCTTCTTCAACTGGTTGTCTTTCCTCTCGAACCTCTCCTGTTGCTTCTTCTTGTTGTTCTTCCTTTTGGACCTCTGCTGCTCCTTCAATGCGATGCCCACCCTCTTCCCTTGGTGTCTCTCCAGAGGCTTGTAGCGCATCACCTGAATCACTCATCTGCGTGGTTTCCTTCACCACCTCATTGTAGTCCTCACTGCTTCTGGGTCTGGGAATCGCAATGGCCGTTGATCTCATCCAGGATCCATCACTCAGCCTCACATTGTATGCTCTGCTCGTCAGTGACATATCCCCTGCTGGTCCAAGGATCTTGACCTTGACTTTCCGGGGTAGAAGGGGTACTGCACGAAGGTCATCTCCATTGTCCTTCTGCCACCATTTCCTCTTCGCATAGCCCACTGTGCCAAACGGGATCAAAGCCGGAGTCTCCACTCCAACCTGCCTCAGTTGATGGCGAAGACGTAGCTCAGCAGCATGACGTAGTGCATGTAGCCAGAGCTTCCTACCTTCCCCAGCAGCCACCAGCTGTGCACGTGTCAAGGCCTTGATGTATCCCAGCTCTCGTTCAATCCGAGCATTGCCTTGGAGTGCATCACCTTCAGAGAACGTCTGGTGGATGTCTCTGGCCCTGGTCCATTGACCAAACTCCTTGCTGGTGAACTCCCGTGCCCTGTCGCTGTGTACCCTCAGCACTGGTAGGTGGAGCGATCGAAACCTGCCATACAGCTTTGCTGTTGCCTGTACAACTGTACTGGCTCTTCTGTTCTCCAGCGGTGTTGCCAACGTCAAGTTACAGACTTGCCAATCCCGAAGTTCTTCGATGAATGCACCGTCTTGATCGGCTCTTGGTTGGCCACTCACTTCCACTGCCTGTTCCTTCCCTTCCTGGTCCTCCTTCTCATCCTCTTGAATCTGATCCCAGGGTTCGGGTTCCTCGGCACTCCGATACGCTTCCATAGCCTTCTCCATCATCTGGTCCACCGTGCGCACATCACCATCTTCCTGTGGTCCTCCCTTGAGCTTGTCAATTCCGGCCACCAGAGCTTCGCCCTTCTTCACCGGGATAGTCAGCGTTGCCGCCAAGAAGTACTTCACCATCACTCCATCCTGGTCCACAGCCTCCGTGTAGGGTCCTCCAATGTCCAGTGACAAACAAAACACCTCAGGGTGACTGACCCTCTTCCTGCATCGATCCCTCCCCATTGCTTCTGCGCAGATTGCGCAGTCCTTTCTGTAAGGAAGGTGTCCTGCAGCGAAGTGTCTCCTCCACATCTCAGCCTCCTTCTTCGGGGTGGACTTCACAGCCTTCATCACCAGGTCTTCTCCTCTTCTTTTTTGTTCCAACTTCCTCTCCACGGCCTTCACGATGATTTACTTGAGACCGGGTGCCCATGCCGCTAATCTCTTAGACCTCTCCAGCCTCTGTTCCAACCCCGTTGGCCATTCCTCTCCTGATCCTTTTCCTCTCATGTCGGCCAACTCCAAAACCTCCGGCATGTCTCATGGCCTAATCGACCTTGATCACATCCAATCCGCTGTAGGTTCCCGAGCTCCACCATCTCCTTCGTCTCTGGCCAGACAAGAAATGTGGGGAAGCCCTTGCCCTGGTGTATGCTCTCACCCTTCTCCACGTACTCCTGTGGGTCCTCAGGCTGCTCGAACATGCACTCCATGGTTGGATTGTTCCTTTTCCCAATTCTCTGCAACTACACAGCTTTGAGCCGTAGCACCGCGTCTCCTTCAGCAAGGTCCTGCTCTTTTCTCGTCAGTCCTTGTAGTCCAAACCTCCCTTCGCCTTCTCTTTCACGAAGTGGTCTTGGTCCTCCATCTGACCCATATCTGAACCTGCACAGAGACACAGTACGGCAAGGAGGTCCTGCAAGTAGGACATCAATCCGTCCCCTCTGTGCCAACTCCTGCAAGTATCCTGTGAGGTGTTCACATCTCATGTCACCTCCTTGGCTCAGCTCAACCTCCAGCAGGATCACTCCGTTCATCTGCTCAATCGCCTTCCACATCTCATCTCTCTTGCCTGAGTAGAGGTGCACTACGACGACTTTTGCCTGTTCAACCTGTCTTCTCTTCCTTCTATTCCAAGGCAACTTCGCCGGGTCATAGTCCTTCTTTCCTGGGATCGCTTCAGCCACTGACAAAGGAACCTCTGGGAACATTTCCCAACATCTCTTCACCAGTTCCTCTTCTCCTGTTGTGTCCTCCAACTTCATGGTCCTAATCCTCCATTTCCTCGTCTCACATCTTTCGATCTCCTCCATCAGCTTGCATCCCACTCCATAATCCACTACCGGACAGCCCTGTTGCAGTCGAACTGGAACTTCTCCTTCAGGACCTTCCACCCTGCATCTCTTCCTATCCCAGTGAACTGAGTAACCCGCCTGGGTGAGCTTCCGCACTGGTACGATGGCTTGGACGGCGTGGTTGACCAGCAAGGTTCCAGTGGTGCGGCATTGCCTCATCATCGTCTTTCCCGACGCCAGCGATACCTCCACTTCTTCTGCCTCATTCCACTCTTCCTCATCCTTTGCCTGTCTCATGCAATGGGTGGCTCCTCCATCCAGTAGCGTTGTCTCTCCTTTGACCTGGACGCTGCTGATCCCCAGCTCACACATCCCTCTCTTCTCCTCAACACACATCGCTCTCATGGTTGCCCCTCTTCCAACTTGGAGAGACTTGAGAAGGTTGGTGACTTCCGTGACCAATTCAGTGCTCCCTGTGCTGCCTTGGACTTCCGATTTGGCCGTGTCCTCTCTGTACGTGGTTGATTTCTCCACCTGAGGAGCGTTGTCACCTTCTTTCTCCATAGCCTTCTGACTTCTCTCCTCTCCCTTGTCCTTTCCTTTCTTTCCTTTGGCATCCTTGCCACTTCCTTTGATTCCTCCTTTGGCATCCTTGCCACCTTTGTCTCCGCCCTTTGAGTAGCCTCCTCTTCCTCCACCTGGTCCGTTTCCACCTCCATCTTGGGTGGCGCTCCCCCCAGTCTGCTGTGGAGACTGCCCCTCACGAAACGGACACTCTTTCTTTGTGTGAAGAGTGCTATTGCAAACCCAGCACCTTGACTTCGGATCCTCCAAGGCATTCCAATCATGTTGGAAGGTGCAGTTGCGGCCTCGGTTGCAACCATGTGGTGACCCCCACCATTTGCACGGTGTTGTCTTTTCTCCTGGGCTGTTGACATGTTTGGGTGGTGTGTTCAACAGCTTGATGTTGGGGTCTTCTTTTGTCTTCTCCTTCTTGCTTTCCTTGGACTGCCCTTGCATGCCCATCAGCAACTCCGCCTCAGCCACCAGCACCTCCTGCAATTTGAGCACTCCCTCCAGCGTAGGCCTCACATCTATGTCGTGCCTCATCCGGAATGTGCTCACCCGAAAACCGGCCTGCGTCGACTGCTCCAGGACATTCTGCATCACCGTGTCCAAGGCTCTCACCAACACCGTTGCGTCCGGCAAAGATGCTCCAAGCTCCTGGGCTCTGCAAAACTGCCTCTTCCATAGCCTCAGCATTTCCCCAGCCTGTTTCGGTCCTTTCGCCGGTGTCATGGCTGTCAAGGCCGTGAGCATTTCCGTTCGTTCTTGAAGTCCTCCTGGTTGAAACGTCTTCAACACTCGAAGATGATCTCATGGGGCGACAAAAGTCTCATCGAGATCACCTCTTCCTTGATGGAGTTGGGCAGCGCTTTCAACAGCATTGTGGTCACCCTCTGCTGAATTCTGTCGAACCCCTTTGGCATCTCGCTCTCCTTGGGTGCGACCACATACAGCCGTTGCAGAGGTCCAGCTGCCAGCCATTCTTGGTATCGAACGTTCACCAGCTTCACCACAATGTCCCACCATTCCCCAGCTCGCGACGAAACATCCGCGATCAGAGGTCTAATCTGAGCTAGCCAGTCACCTGCTTTCAACCCAGACTGTGGTCCACCAGGTTCTTCAAGTTGTGGAAGAGCTATTGGGATCGATCTCAGCTCCTCATTCTGAGCTTGTCCCCATCCCTCATCCCACACCTCTTTCTTCCGGGCCTGGTCACGTTGGTTCATCTCCTCCGCAATCCTTGCTGCTTCTTCACTTCCCAAGCTCCTCCATTGTTGCCCTTGATGTCGTTGCAACTCAGCTTGCTGATAAGACTTTATTCCTTACAAGCAATAAAAATGATTGATTCATAGGTGGCCCTCTTTCCTATCTTCCTCCTCCTGGAATAACGCGTCTTGAGTACAGTGTCAATACGGCGCATGGGTAGAATGCTGCCCTTTTGTTTCCGTGATTTTTCTTTGGAGCATGAACAGTTTCACTTGTGCATGTCAGTTTGTTTTTACATGCTCACTTTGTAAGCCTAGAGCTTTGTCGGGAGAAGAGTTTGACAGACAAGAAAGAAAAAGAAGAAGAGAAAGAAAAGAAAACCAAGAGTTGAGATGGAAACGATATATGCCTCTTTTGGCGTTTTTCATCTCAAGCAACCCAGGGTGGGTGGGCGGGTCTTTGAGTTTCGAAAGCGATTCTCATGAATTTTCTTTTTGGGCAATAGGGGAATGGAGGAGCAAACAGAGGGACAAAGTCAGCCCTCACACCTTAGTTCTGCACATGCCGATGACGATCTTGCTCCAATCCCTGGATCACTTTTCAATGATGGTGATGGTTTGCCCGAACACAACTGGCAATCCCAAGTTTCTGCCAAGGGGATTCCAGAACAAAGTGAATCATTTGAACTTGTTGGACAGCGTAGCTCCGGTAGTGCCGACATTGACACTGTTGTATCAAGCGCTGGGTTTCGTTCTGTTCTGTTTGATGCGCAGCTGGGAACAGTACATGCCACAGCAATGAAACTACCATGGGAAACGGGGTACTTGCAACAGATCTTTGGAGAGGAAGACACACTGCCGACGGTTCTGCCTTTGCAACCTTCAAGCGCTGTGGTGCCTCCACTTCTTGTCGGAGAAAGCGGAGTTGAATTAGCTGAACAACTGATGAGTACATGCGAGCCACCGCATCAATTGGACACACCTATTTTTGCTCAATGTATCAAGTCCAAAGTGGAACGGGACTTCTTTGCCGAGTTGGATCATCTTTGGAAGATTGCGCTGGATAAATGGTACAAAGTCTTTGACATGCTTGGTTTCCCGGGACAATTAGGTGAAGCAATATCTATCGAGAGTGCACAAGAAGATTCTGACATGGTCAATCAGACGCTTCGTGATGCGTTGGGCATCAAATCACCTCGGACGGCCTTGAAGAGGGCAGGTACTATGCTCAAGTATCTATCGTGGGTACTGTACAACAGCACTCTGCAGTCACTTCACCTTGGAATAGGTATCAGGTATTGGGCTACTTGACCTTTCTGGAAACTAGCAATACAGCCTTCTCTGGTGCTACAGCATTGTTAGAAGCATTGAAGTTTAGCCGTCATGTCATGGGTATCCCAGTACCGGATGAGCTACTCAGTGACTCCCAGATCAGCGGCAAGTGTCGACTTCTAGCAGTTCAGGCTCCGAGTCCTCACCAGGCCAGACCTTTGACCGTTGCGGAGGTTGCCAGATTAGAGAAGGCCATGGTTGCTGACCATGACATCTTGATAGGTGGTGTGTTGTTTGCAATCTTTTCACGATCTCGATGGTCTGACCTGAAGTACGTAGATCATTTCTGGATGGACAAGGAAACTTATCAAGGAGAGCCCTTTGGTTTGGTCGAGTCTGTGACGCAGAATCACAAAACTGCCACGACTGTCTTGAAGAAGCGGAGACACATGCCATTGGTTGCGCCAGTACTGGGAGTTACTCATACAGATTGGACGAAGGAATGGTTTGATGCAATGAAAACATTGGATGTGGACACAAACACAGTTCCCTTTGGAGCTATTTGCCGGGCGCCCAGTCATGATCGATTTTTGAGCTCAAGATCTTGCACCTCCGACGAGATAGGTGATTTCGTAAACAAGTTTCTGGGATGCACGGGTGAGCAATCTGAGCTTAGTCGTATAACTAGGCATTCGTTGAAGCATACCACACTGAACTGGGCTGCGTCCTATGGTTTGGAAGAAAACGCTAGAACCTTGCTGGGACACCATGAAATTCCTGGGAAGACGCTTGCAGTATATTCAAGAGACATGTTGACCAGACCATTGCAACTGTATTCGAGCATGCTTATGAATATCAGGTTGGGTCACTTCAGGCCGGACCATTCTCGAACCCAGAGGCTCCTGGACCTTATGAGCATCCCGCCGGTGGAGGAGCGCAGGCAAGTTGTGAACTCAGCTCCAGAACAAGTGGAAGGTGCGGCCTCCGTCAGTGCTGTACCAACCACACCTGATCATGGAGGAAGCGATGCCTTGGAGCCTCCGGAGCAGCTTGAAGAAACAGAGGACTTGCAATCGGTGTCAAGCTCATCTAGCAGTAGCAGTAGCGACAGTTCTCTTGATGTGCAAGACGACAGCGTAGTCACATGTGATATTCCAGGACCAGTCTGGTTGAACAGGCGAAGCAAGGTTGTCCATAGGTGCTCTGTGTTAAGCCAATTTACTCAATGTGGAAGGAAGACCGATGCAGCAAATTTTGAGATGAGACTCACAGGATGCTCATCCATTAATGCGAGATGTGGGGTGTGCTTCAAGGGCGAGGTGATCGCCAACCGCCAAGAGATGGCAGATCGGCTGGAAGCAGCTATGGCGAGGGAAGCCGATGAGACTCACAGGATGCTCATCCATTAATGCGAGATGTGGGGTGTGCTTCAAGGGCGAGGTGATCGCCAACCGCCAAGAGATGGCAGATCGGCTGGAAGCAGCTATGGCGAGGAAAGCCCGCCGTACCGAGTGACCGCACTAGGGCAAAAGAGCCTTTGAGATCGCATGGCGGTATTCGATCTTTCTTTCACTAACAGTAGCAGTGAACGAATTCTTGAAGCAGCTTTCAACTTTAGCGCCCCCACATCTTTATGAGACATGGGTTCACCCATAGCTAGTGCTTCCATGTTACGAGTCAAGGTTGTAAAATGTGCTCCCGGCGCGCCGCGCGCGCGCGCGCGCCGAGGAGGGGTCAAATTCAGGGGTCTCACGACGCGCGCGCGCGCGGCGCGCGGCGCGTTGATGCTCATGTTTGTTTGCAAACCCGCTGCTCTAACATAGAGGTTATTCATATGTTTTTACCTTTGGTCAAAGTTGGAAGGAAGAACTTCTTTGTTATGATGGAAGTGCTAGCGGTTTGCCTCCTGAAGCATGAGACAGAATTTTTTCATTGCAGCCACTTTGATGTAAAACTTCCTTTGGTTGAGTTTGCGCTTCGAAGCCGGTGCTGGGACTAGCTGAAAGCAGCGACGGACAACTTGATAGCAAGTTGAAGCATGTGAATGCACGTGCTTGAAGTTGGCTCAAGAGCGTATCTTGAAAGCAAGATCATGGGGAATGCCCCATCTTCTGTCTAGTCCCAACACGATGCAACATAAGTACATTCACACTGACAGCAGTCCTGTGGATTCAGGCGTGATCCATGTTACGCACATACAAGCATTGTCTGTGCACATTTCGAAGTGCATGTGTCAACCTCTTTAGTTCAGGATGCTGGAACTTCAAGATCTTAGACCAACTGTTATAGTACCATCATCTCTCGTAGCTTGGATCCCACGTGTGTTGATAGCAGCCATGTCGATGTCCACAATCTTAGATTCTGAAGCCACGTTCACGCAGAGAGCAGTCGAAGCTGGACTCACCAATGCTTGGATCGATGCATTAAAGAATGAATCGTTAGCGACCTTTGCCAAACTTAGTTTTGCCATCACTACACCAGGTGTCCCAGCAACTGATGCGCAGGTCCAGGGTTTTCTGGGCACACTCAGGCCGGGGGTCAACGCCACAATTGCAGATCAGTCAGCATTCAAAAGGATTCTTTTCGAAGCTCAGACATTGATGATCCATAACCTCAAGTCATCAATCAAGGGTGATGATGCTTCAGTTCAGAAAATGGCCCGCCAGAGAGGGAGGCAAGATTACAGCAACTTCGACTGGAGCTCAGAGGGATTGACATCAGTGGACCTCTCGAACCAGCTCATTCCGTATATGACCTGTGCACAGACATGATTGAGAAGAACCAAATAATGTATCTAAGTCCCACAAAGTGCCTTTCTCGTCAACAGGAACTGGTTGGAGCCAAGCCGGAAAAAGAGCTTCAGTTGGATTCCACAAAGACAGGACTCGTTGTTAAAGAACAGACTGCCACCAGTGAAATCAGCATCACATCCGACCTTGCATTGCGCCAAGCAATCCAGCGTAGGAACATTGCCATGACTCTCACACAGATGGTGTCATATGATGTCATTCGCAAGTGGACTGACCGTATGTTCGCAATGTATGCTCAGGTGCCCGCCAGCGGTTTCTCCAAGATCTCGCAAGCCCAACTCCTTCGTGCAGACAGGCAGGCATTCATATCAATGGCAGAGAACTTCACTGGAAGCCTCAAGAACAACTCGGGTCCAAACAAGCCATTAGATGCCTTGGTTGGTCGGTTGGAGAATGATGTCACAGTCACATACCACATGTTGCCAATTCCTGCAAGCAATGCCGTAGCTGCATTCGTTGGTAACAAGAATGAGCAAAGCAGTGCAGCCAGCAAACGCAAAACTCCAGCAAGCTCATCCAACGAACCAGCACCAAGGGCCACCTCAGCAAAGAAAGGTGGCAAAGGTGCGGGGAAGGCCAAACGCAGAGACCCCATGCCAGCAGGCCTACAAGGTATGCACTCTCGCAATGCAAAGGGTGAACCACTGTGCTTTGCTTTCAACTTAGGATCGTGCAAGCTGGGTGACAAGTGCCCCCAAAAGCATCAATGCATGGTACCAGGGTGTTACAAGAATCACCCACAGATCGAACACCAGTGACAATCGAGGCGGCCTGCAGTTTCACCAAACAAGCGTCCCGCTTCACAGTTGAGCAATGAACATGTTGCAACAAGCACTCGTGTGATACCTCAGCTGGGTGAAAGCGGTTTCTTTTGCATGGAGCTTTTTTGCGGCGCAGGTAACCTCACATACGCAATGAAGCATTACTTTCCAGATTCATTCGGTGTTGACCACAAAGTAGGTAAGCGACGTGTGAAAATAGTTTGCTTAGACTTAACTCTTAAGGAGCACCAAAGTCTAGTGCGTCAATGGGCCGAATCCCCTCAATGTCTGTGGATCCATTTTGGGATCCCATGTGGAACAGCATCCAGGGCACGACTCAAGAGAATGAGCAAAAAACACCACGGTCCGAGGCCCCTCCGCACACCTGCATGGCCGAATGGGGTTCCTTACCTCAAAGGTGTTGACCTGAAGCGAGTCCGTTCTGCCAACATATTGTACTCCTTCATGTGCTCCCTGATTATACGACTGGACGAGCTAGGTGTCACCTGGACAGTTGAGAACCCCTTGACAAGTTTGCTGTGGGAAACAACATATTGGCAGCGAATTGCAGCACTGAAACCATTCTACTGTGAACTGCATAACTGCATGTTTGGGGGTCGTCGTCTTAAACGCACCTGCCTTGCGTCGAACAATGCTGCCGTGGAGTCGCTCAACATAACATGCGACGGACAACACACACACGAACCGTGGTCGTATTCCAATGGTGTCTTTGACACGGCAAAGGAAGCAGAGTATACACCACAACTTGCTGTTGCATTGACAAGGACGATGCTGGGAGCAGTTCTCGAACAACGAGGGGTATCAAACTTTGACACCCACAGCAAGAAGCTTAAGTTATCGCATTTCCATGCCATTGCCGCCAGTCGACAGCCTACTAAAAGCCTGGCGCTGCCTGTTGTGCCAGAATTTTCCCACATCGCAGTTTTCGCAAACGTGCCATCCAGTGTTGAGCTTGCAGGTTCCTCCAACATGCCCAACAAATGCTTCGTGGTGCATTGGAATCAGCTTTCTTTCTTTGTGCCCTGCAATAGCAAACTGCTCCGTAAGACATCCTTGAAGGGGGGTATCTGCCGTCTTACAAGTTGTAGCATTAACAAAACACCGAGCCTTCACTCAACCAGTGACATCCTTCAACATGATGAACAGTGGAAACACCGTCCATTTTGGGACAACTGCGACAGGTGTGGCTTCAGGATTGAGCAGGAAGGGATTCACATAGAACCAGAGGTCGAAGGAGATTGCAACGATTGGGTTTTTGGAATCAGATGGGCCCCAGAAGACTTCATTCACCAAGCGATTTTGGCCGGACATCCGTTCGAGAAGTTTTCAGGTTTGCAGCCGACCATCAAACAAGCATGCGAAGTTTTGACGAGCACTTCACCCTCAGAAATAGTCAACATGAGATGCAGCCAGTTGGGAAAATGGCTCAGGAAAGCCAAAGAACTTGCGAAGCAGGAAGCCGAGGTCAAACAATCCCTGCCTGAAGCCAGACGCAACATTCTCACCAAGAAAAAGATTTTGTTGATGAAGGACATCATAACTTCTGCGGGATATGAAGATGCCTCACTTGCAGATGATCTCTTGCAAGGGTTCGACCTGGTAGGCCTTGCGCCCATGTCGAATGTCCTACCTCCGAAGATGGCCCCAGCTACCATGGCCGTGGAGGAGCTGCAACGCAATTCCAGGAAGGCAAACACGGCGCTCCAATACTCAACCAGATCATGCGGCAGTGAAGGAGATGACATTGCCCTTTGGAACAAGACCACTTCAGAAGTTGAAAGAGGATGGCTGAGAGGACCGATCCCGTGGGATGACTTGCCGCCCGAAGCCGTTGTATCTAGGAGGTTTCCTGTGAATCAATCCGGGAAGATTAGACCCATTGATGACTATTCTCAAAGTCAGATCAACTCTGCAGTGACCATCCAAGAGCAAGCGACAGTGGACGGCCCAGACGTGATATGTGCCCTTGCCATCTACATAATGAAATGCTTGGAGTCCAACCGTAGAACAACCAACCTCTTGGGAAGATCTTTAGACCTTTCATCTGCATATCGCCAGCTGCCCATTGCTGATTCTTCACTCGACTTTGCATTCCTAACGGTCTACAATGCAGAGCAAGGTAGAGCATGTTTGTTTCAGCAGCTAGCCTTGCCATTTGGATCGAGAGCATCAGTGAACGCCTTCATCAGATGTGCAAGGTTCCTACAATGGGTAGCCTCCAAGTGTCTTGCGTTGCCATTGTCGTGTTATTTTGACGACTTTGTTGCATTCTCTCCACCAGAACTTGCCGCCAACTCCCAAGCTACCTTGATGCTCATGTTGGATATGCTAGGATGGGATTTCGACCGAGAGGGCCCGAAGAGTGACGACTTTTCACAGATCGTTTCTGCCTTGGGGGTTCGGTTTGACCTGAGGAAGACACCGAGTGGCATCCTGGAAGTTTGCAACACTGAGAAACGTCTCAAGGAGAACATACAAATGATAGATGAAGTTGTTGCCAACAAGCAATTGAGCAAGAAGGAAGCCCTCACCCTTCGAGGACGCCTTGCATTCTGTGACTCGTTCATCTTTGGAAGACTTGGAAGAATAGCCTTGCAGAACATAACCCAACACGCATATGCATCACCCTTCGTCAAAGCCACAGGTGAAGCGCTCTTGGATTGCTTGCGCCTCCTAAGAAGCAGAATGCTCGAAGGTGGAGCTAGGACCTTGAACGCAAGCTTGGTAACCACCAAGCTCATTTTCTCGGATGCCAGCTTTGAACCAACCAAGGGGGCAGGCCTTGGTGCACTTCTAGTTGATGAGCGCGGAGTCATTGTGGAATGGTTCAGTTTCTTTCTCAACTTGGAGCAATTGCAGCCGTTGTTCCGTGAAGGCCAAACCAATATCATCGGTGAGTTGGAAACCATTGCAGTTGCAGTTGCCATCGCTTTGTGGGGAGACCAACTAGAATCTACGCAGCTGCTTGCGTATATAGATAACGAAGGATCTAGATTCTCTCTCATCAAAGGATACTCTTCATCAAAGTCCATCGCAGCCATATGCGCTCTGATCGCGTACATGTTGGATATTAGGTGTACCATCCCGTGGTACTGCAGGGTACCAAGCTCTTCGAATCTTGCCGATTACCCTTCAAGAGAAACAGAACACCCTCTGCTTGAGCCTCAGCGGAAGGTATCTGAAAGCAGAGCTTCGAAAGCGGTCAGGATGTGTGTGGACTTTGTTGTGGAAGCTACAACGCCACATAAGACATGGGTGGGGGCCGTGGCGAAAACGGGAGCCGGCACGATCCCAACTTAAAGACAAAAAGATTAAAGAATCAATTAATCAAGATTATAATTGAAGTTTTTAAATATAAAAGTTTTCTTATGATAGCGTAAGAATAACTTTTTATAAGTATAAGGAAGGATTTTTAGAAGATACTATAACGAGAGCGTTTATAGTGGAAGATTTGGATATGAATAAAGTGTGTCGCCGGTTTTGTGCGTAAAAGGAATAAGTTGCAACTCAGCTTGCTGATAAGACTTTATTCCTTACAAGCAATAAAAATGAATCGGA
>VSDK01022166.1:215864-248181 GCA_009767595.1 Symbiodinium kawagutii | reverse complement strand
TCTTTCCTATCTTCCTCCTCCTGGAATAACGCGTCTTGAGTACAGTGTCAATACGGCGCATGGGTAGAATGCTGCCCTTTTGTTTCCGTGATTTTTCTTTGGAGCATGAACAGTTTCACTTGTGCATGTCAGTTTGTTTTTACATGCTCACTTTGTAAGCCTAGAGCTTTGTCGGGAGAAGAGTTTGACAGACAAGAAAGAAAAAGAAGAAGAGAAAGAAAAGAAAACCAAGAGTTGAGATGGAAACGATATATGCCTCTTTTGGCGTTTTTCATCTCAAGCAACCCAGGGTGGGTGGGCGGGTCTTTGAGTGTCGAAAGCGATTCTCATGAATTTTCTTTTTGGCCCCCCTCCCCCCCTACACGTGGGCAGCCACGACCTTTGGACGTCAGCGTCCCCTGTTCTTATCTCTCTTTCTTGTCTCTCTCCCTTCAACTTGTACACTCTGTGTACATACGTTCCTTACTCCCCGAAAACGGGAGCCGGCACGATCCCAACCTAAAGACAAAAAGATTAAAGAATCAATTATAACAAAGATTATATAATTGAAGTTTTTGAATATAAAAGTTTTCTTATGATAGCATAAGAATAACTTTTTATAAGTATAAGGAAGGATTTTTAGAAGATACTATAACGAGAGCGTTTATAGTGGAAGATTTGGATATGAATAAAGTGTGTCACCGGTTTTGTGCGTAAAAGGAATAAGACATTCTCCATCCGGCAGGTCCTCAGGCGACGGCCCCCACATGGACCACGTTGGGCGTCCTCGGAGTCCATCATTGTCCTTGTTCCTCTTCCAAGCCGTGACCCTCTTCTCCAACTCCTTCACATCCTCAGGTTCACAGTTGTCCCGATCCCAGATGCTGCTACCTTGCGCCTCACTAGGATGTAGTACTCGGCCTCGTCGATCTTCACCCACCTGCATCGCCCGATCACCTAGACCTTCTCCAGGATATAGCGCCCGATCTCCTGGCACTTCTCTTGCAAGCCATGCCCGACCGCCTTGAGCTCCTCCTTGATGAAGAGCCCGATCTCCTCGGTCTTCTCCTGGATGCACAAAGCCCGATCTCCTCAAACTTCTCCTGGATGCGAGGCCCGATCTTTTCGAACTTCTCCCGGGTGCAAGGCCCGATCTCCTTGAGCTTCTCCTGGGTGCAAGGCCCGATCTCCTAGCATGTTCAGGATGCCAAGCCCGATCTCCCTGAGCTCGTCCTGGATGCGAAGCCCGATCTCCTTGAGCTTGTCCCCAACGCTGTGCTTGTCCTCGTTGGTTGCTTCGATCCCTGCTTCGCTCTCTGTCCTTTTCCTCACGTGGCTTCCACTGGCGATCATCCCTTCTCACCCTGACCACATATGGTTCTTGTTGGTAGCCACCAAGGGACTCTGGCCACGGCGGAATCATCACCTCCTCAATGCCGCTGCTGCCACTTGTCTCATCCGGTGGCGGTGTGCCCAGTGGCACCATAGTTCCTCCTGGTGTCCATCTTCTCGTTGTCGGGGAAGCTGGAGTATGCATCGACGCTGGAGTCGTAGGTTCTTCCGGTTTCCGGTCCCCACCACGACTTCGCTTGGCTTCCCGTGGATGCACTACTTTGCATCTCCTCCAGCTTCTGCCTCAGGAGCTTGTTCTCGTCGAGGATGAGGTCAAACATCTCCTGCTTGATCTGTCTGTCAAGCGACTTGTCTTGCTCAGCTGCAGCTGCTCCTTGTCCTTTTCCTTTTCTTCCAACCTCTCCGGCATTCCCACCCTTCTGCTCGTTCCCACTCATTCTTGGGTTCGTCCAGCTCGGTGGTGCCGGTCAGGTTCCTCCCTCATCAACCCCTGCGTCCTCACACCCGCCTGTTGCCCCACATCTTCCAGGGCCCCAGCCGGTGTTGTATTCGTGCTCGGCAGTGAGGGTAGTTCTCTTGGTCGCCTTGCTTCGATCTCCGCCTCTCGTTGTGTGCGGGCCACGGATGCCTGAACGTGGCCATGAGCCAGTTCCTCACCTTTTGCCATGTCTTGACATGCTTACGCAGAGTGCTAGCCCTGCGTCCCTTGCCGAATCTCCGAGCAAACTCCTCGCCCTCGAAGATCATCCCTCTTGACGTTGCCGGACTCTCAGCCTCCGACAACAAATCCTTGAGCTCCCGGATCCAACGGACCCTCTCAGACTTCTCGGCGCTGGCCCTTAGCGCTGCCGTGTCTCCTGCTTTATGGAGCTCCCTGTGGAGCCGAGTTGGCCAACGCTTGACCTCGGCTGTTCCCTTCTTTGGGATAATCTCCACCAGACGAGTCATTGCCTTGGCTCGCTGCGCACTCAGACCAGAACGCATTCACCAGCGGAGGCACCGACGCAGAACGACCATGGTGCGTTGGGCTCATAACCTAAGAGCCAGCGGAGCGCAGCGAAAGCTTTTTGAGCCGCAAAAGAGACCTGCGATACAGCAGGCTTGGTACACTTCTGGTTTGTGCGTGTCACCTATGGTACACTTCTCGATTTGGTGCTTACTCACAAAGAAAATCATGCGACCAACCGCGCCCACAGCTGGAAACTAGTGGGAGACAAATGAAAGACAAGTGGGTGACAAGTAAATAAAGCCATGCGACCAACCGCGCCCAGAGGAAGCAAGCCCGGAGACACAGCCAGAATCATCCGACCAAGGCAAGCGACCCTTTTCAAAGGAGTTAGAACCCCATACAAGTAAACCTGTTTGGGGAATGAAGGGCAAACGGGAGACAAGTAAGAGGCAAAATCATGCGACCCAAGGGGCCCAGAGTGGGAGACAAATGAAAGGCAAATGGGAGACAAGTAAGAGGCAAAATCATGCGACCAAAGGGACCCAGAGTGGGAGACAAATGAAAGGCAAATGGGAGACAGGTAAGAGGCAAAATCATGCGACCAAAGGGGCCCAGAGTGGGAGACAAATGAAGAGCAAAAGGGAGACAAGTAAGAGGCAAAATCATGCGACCAAAGGGACCCAGAGTGGGAGACAAATGAAGGGCAAATGGGAGACAAGTAAGAGGCAAAATCATGCGGCCAAAGGGACCCAGAGCGGGAGACAAATTGAAGGGAGACAAGTAAGAGGCAAAATCATGCGACCAAAGGGACCCGGAGTGGGAGACAAATGAAGGGCAAATGGGAGGCAAGTAAGAGGCAAAATCATGCGACCAAAGAGACCCAGAGCGAGGAACAAATGAAAGGCAAATGGGAGACAAGTAAGAAGCAAAATCATGCGGCCAAAGGGACCCAGAGTGGGAGACAAATGAAGGGCAAAGGGTAGACAAGTAAGAAGCAAAATCATGCGACCAAAGGGACCCAGAGTGGGAGACAAATGGAGGGCAAATGGGAGACAAGTAAGAAGCAAAATCATGCGGCCAAAGGGGCCCAGAGTGGGAGACAAATGAAGGGCAAGTGGGAGACAAGAAAGAAGCAAAATCATGCGGCCAAAGCGACCCAGAGTGGGAGACAAATGAAAGGCAAATGGGAGACAAGTAAGAGGCAAAATCATGCGGCCAAATGGACCCAGAGTGAAAGACAAAAGAAAGTCAAATGGGAGACAAGTGAGACGCAAAATCATGCGACCAAAGGGACCCAGAGCGGGAGACAAATGAAGGGCAAACGGGAGACAAGTAATAAGCAAAATCATGCGGCCAAAGGGGCCCAGAATGGGAGACAAATGAAGGGCAAATGGAAGACAAGTGAGAGGCAAAATCATGCGACCAAAGGGACCCAGAGTGGGAGACAAATGAAGGGCAAAGGGGAGACAAGTAAGAGGCAAAATCATGCGACCAAAGGGGCCCAGAGTGGGAGACAAATGAAGGGCAAATGGGAGACAAGTAAGAGGCAAAATCGTGCGGCCAAAGGGACCCAGAGTGGGAGACAAATGAATGGCAAATGGGAGACAAGTAAGAGGCAAAATCATGCGACCAAAGGGACCCAGAGTGGGAGACAAATGAAGGGCAAATGGGAGACAAGTAAGAGGCAAAATCGTGCGGCCAAAGGGACCCAGAGTGGGAGACAAATGAAGGGGAAAGGGTGGACAAGTAAGCGGCAAAATCATCCGACCAAAGGGGCCCAGAGTGGGAGACAAATGAAAGGCGAATGGGAGACAAGTAAGAGGCAAAATCCTGCAAGAAGCAAAATCATGCGGCCAAAGGGACCCAGAGCGGGAGACAAATGGAGGGCAAATGGGAGACAAGTAAGAGGCAAAATCATGCGGCCAAAGGGACCCAGAGCGGGAGACAAATGGAGGGCAAATGGGAGACAAGTAAGAAGCAAAAGCATCTGGCCAAAGGGACCCAGAGCGGGAGACAAATGAACGGCGAATGGGAAACAAGTAAGAGGCAAAATCATGCGGCCAAAGGGGCCCAGAGTGGGAGACAAATGAAAGGCAAACGGGAGACAAGTAAGAGGCAAAATCATGCGGCCAAAGTTGCCCAGCGTGGGAGACAAATGAAAGGCAAACGGGAGACAAGTAAGAGGCAAAATCATGCGGCCAAAGTTGCCCAGCGTGGGAGACAAATGAAAGGCAAACGGGAGACAAGTAAGAGGCAAAATCATGCGGCCAAAGTTGCCCAGCGTGGGAGACAAATGAAAGGCAAACGGGAGACAAGTAAGAGGCAAAATCATGCGGCCAAAGTTGCCCAGCGTGGGAGACAAATGAAAGGCAAACGGGAGACAAGTAAGAGGCAAAATCATGCGGCCAAAGTTGCCCAGCGTGGGAGACAAATGAAAGGCAAACGGGAGACAAGTAAGAGGCAAAATCATGCGGCCAAAGTTGCCCAGCGTGGGAGACAAATGAAAGGCAAACGGGAGACAAGTAAGAGGCAAAATCATGCGGCCAAAGTTGCCCAGCGTGGGAGACAAATGAAAGGCAAACGGGAGACAAGTAAGAGGCAAAATCATGCGGCCAAAGTTGCCCAGCGTGGGAGACAAATGAATGGGAGACAAGAAAGAGGCAAAATCATGCGGCCAAAGGGACCCAGAGTGGGACACAAATGAAAGGCAAACGGGAGACAAGTAAGAGGCAAAATCATGCGGCCAAAGGGGCCCAAAGCGGGAGACAAATGAAGGGCAAATGGGAGACAAGTAAGAGGCAAAATCATGCGGCCAAAGGGACCTAGAGTGGGAGACAAATGAAAGGCAAATGGGAGACAAGTAAGAAGCAAAATCATGCGGCCAAAGGGACCTAGAGTGGGAGACAAATGAAAGGCAAATGGGAGACAAGTAAGAAGCAAAATCATGCGGCCAAAGGGACCTAGAGTGGGAGACAAATGAAAGGCAAATGGGAGACAAGTAAGAAGCAAAATCATGCGGCCAAAGGGACCTAGAGTGGGAGACAAATGAAAGGCAAATGGGAGACAAGTAAGAAGCAAAATCATGCGGCCAAAGGGACCTAGAGTGGGAGACAAATGAAAGGCAAATGGGAGACAAGTAAGAAGCAAAATCATGCGGCCAAAGGGACCTAGAGTGGGAGACAAATGAAAGGCAAATGGGAGACAAGTAAGAAGCAAAATCATGCGGCCAAAGGGACCTAGAGTGGGAGACAAATGAAAGGCAAATGGGAGACAAGTAAGAAGCAAAATCATGCGGCCAAAGGGACCTAGAGTGGGAGACAAATGAAAGGCAAATGGGAAACAAGTAAGAGGCAAAATCATGCGACCAAAGGGGCCCAAAGTGGGAGGGCAATTTGGAGACAAGTAAGAGGCAAAATCATGCGGCCAAAGGGATCCAGAGGGGGAGACAAATGAAGGGCAAATCAGAGACAAGTAAGAGGCAAAATCATGCGACCAAAGGGACCCAGAGTGGGCGACAAATGAAGGGCAAATGGGAGACAAGGAAGAGGCAAAATCATGCGGCCAAATGGACCCAGAGTGGGAGACAAATGAAGGGCAAAGGGGAGACAAGTAAGAGGCAAAATCATGCGGCCAAAGGGGCCCAGAGAGGGAGACAAATGAAGGGCAAAGGGGAGACAAGTAAGAAGCAAAATCATGCGACCAAAGGGACCCAGAGTGGGAGACAAATGAAAGGCGAATGTAAGTGGCAAAATCATGCGGCCCAAGGGACCCAGAGTGGGAGACAAATGAAAGGCAAATTGGAAACAAGTAAGAGGCAAAATCATGCGATCAAAGGGACCCAGAGTGGGAGACAAATGAAGGGCAAATGGGAGGCAAGTAAGAGGCAAAATCATGCGGCCAAAGCGACCCAGAGTGGGAGACAAATGAAGGGCAAAGGGTAGACAAGTAAGAAGCAAAATCATGCGGCCAAAGGGACCCAGAGTAGGAGATAAATGAAAGGCAAATGGGAGACAAGCAAGAGGCAAAATCATGTGACCAAAGGGGCCCAGAGTGGGAGACAAATGAAAGGCAAATGGGAGACAAGTAAGAAGCAAAATCATGCGGCCAAAGGGATCCAGAGGGGGAGACAAATGAAGGGCAAATCAGAGACAAGTAAGAGGCAAAATCATGCGGCCAAAGGGACCCAGAGTGGGCGACAAATGAAGGGCAAAGGTTAGACAAGAAAGACGCAAAATCATGCGGCCAAAGAGACCCAGAGTGGGAGACAAATGGAGGCCAAATGGGAGACAAGTAAGAGGCAAAATCATGCGACCAAAGGGACCCAGAGCGGGAGACAAATGAAGGGCAAATTGGAGACAAGTAAGAAGCAAAATCATGCGACCAAAGGGACCCAGAGTGGGAGACAAATGGAGGCCAAATGGGAGACAAGTAAGAGGCAAAATCATGCGGCCAAATGGACCCAGAGTGGGAGACAAAAGAAGGGCAAAGGGGAGACAAGTAAGAGGCAAAATCATGCGGCCAAAGGGGCCCAGAGTGGGAGACAAATGAAAGGCAAACGGGAGACAAATAAGAGGCAAAATCATGCGGCCAAAGGGGCCCAGAGCGGGAGACAAATGAAGGGCAAAGGGTAGACAAGAAAGAAGCAAAATCATGCGACCAAAGGGACCCAGAGCGGGAGACAAATGAAGGGCAAATGGGAGACAAGTAAGAGGCAAAATCATGCGGCAAAAGGGACCCAGAGTGGGAGACAAATGAAGGGCAAATGGGAGACAAGTAAGAGGCAAAATCATGCGGCCAAAGGGACCCAGAGTGGGAGACAAATGAAAGGCAAATGGGAGACAAGTAAGAGGCAAAATCATGCGGCCAAAGGGACCCAGAGTGGGAGACAAATGAAGGGCAAATGGGAAACGAGTAAGAGGCAAAATCATGCGACCAAAGGGACCCAGAGTGGGAGACAAATGAAGGGCAAAGGGGAGACAAGTAAGAGGCAAAATCATGCGGCCAAAGGGATCCAGAGTGGAAGACAAATGAAGGGCAAAGGTTAAACAAGAAAGAGGCAAAATCATGCGACCAAAGGGACCCAGAGTGGGAGACAAATGGAGGGCAAAGGGGAGACAAGTAAGAGGCAAAATCATGCGACCAAAGGGACCCAGAGTGGGACACAAATGAAGGGCAAACGGGAGACAAGAAAGAGGCAAAATCATGCGGCCAAAGGGACCCAGAGTGGGAGACAAATGAAGGGCAAATGGAAGGCCCCATACAGGTAAACCTGTTTGGGGAAAAAAAACATCGGAAATTATCATTGTAAAATATTCCGGGTTACTGCTTTGCTGCGGTGTGTTTTTGGGGACAATGACTGGTGGATCAGCGTTGGTAAGACTGCACGGTTCAGGCAGATTGCATTATAGCTTATGAGTGGGATTCGTTGATGATGAGAGGACATGATATTGTCAGCATGGGATTGAACCGGTCGAATGTGATCATCATGAATTGTGGCATGCTGCTTATGTGCATATTCATTGGGTATCAGAATAGAGTCGTTGTATGTTGTTGTGGTTGAAGTATATACTACTTGGCTTCCAATGTTGTAATAAAATCCATGTCCGACGTGATACCGTTTATGCACACATTCCAAGCTGATTTAGCAAATGCACTTCGTACAGGTGGGTGTTCACACCGTACATACTGGACGCCACCAGTTCCTACATTTGATGATTTGATGTAGATTGGCCATTGATTTCTTGATGTTGATTTGGCTCAGAGATGTGCAATGATTTTCCTGACGGAACTGATTACAACCATGCAGTCATTTCTCGAAGTGTTGCGCTGCAAGGGTTGACCTGAATGCTGACTGAATATTGGTGCAGCCAAGACCTCATGCACAATAATTCACCAGGGAATTCAGCCACATACAGATGCTAGATGATGCTACTCGTAGTGTATTTTTACTAGTCAGATTTTTGAAGAGATTCATCCAGCAGTCATATATGCAGATAAGAGATAGGCTGCAATGTATGGGTGACACCCGTTGCACCATCACCAGTCTTGCCCACGGCTGCGTTGCTGCGCTTAGGCAAAACAGCCCTGGATTTGACTCGGGGGACCAGACACTCAGAGGTTGCGCGCCTGTTGGAGGACGCGGTGACTTGGCCGCATCGCATGCAGACCGTCTTCAGGTCACCCTCAAGGTTTTTTGCGAGGGGATTTTTCCCATATTTGTTCTGGTTAAAAAAATCAATGCATCAGGATTGCTTTAGATTTTTGCTGGGGCGTTTGGATGTATCCACAAGTTTCGACATGGGAAACCCATGGCACGTCAAGCGACCACACCAAGCTGTGCAGGCCAGAAGATGAGACTGTCCACCGGATGCAAGGCATCGTCAGCGATAGAAAGGGTCACCCTGGGAGAGAATTCCAAAAGGAAATGAAGGGTGGAAATGCCGTGAGGAATCGTAAGGATTGATTCATCCATCACCAGGTTTCCCTTGTTGAGTCGCCGGATAATTACATCATATCATGGTCCAATCTTCGTTTCGTAAAAGGACTGATTTACTTTCTCATGTGCTTGAACCAACGTCCAAGAAAAACCTGCGAGCGCAGTCGCTTCATGTTGAAGATGGCCACGGCCATGGTGTTTGTCGCTTTCTACCCATTGTTGTTGCTGCATTTTGCCCAGTGCCCATGGAACGGAACATGAAATCACAGCTGCACGGTCAAACCACAACACGGACCAGATGCGCCTCGCCATGGCAGGCCCTGATTTAGCACCGGCCTATCACAGACTGCGCAGACATCGCCTGGAACCGTGATGATTGGCATAGTACCTGACATTCGTCACCAATGCATGCACATAAGAAGCCCATATTCATCAGAACATGAGGCGTCAATGATCGGAAGTGCTTTGTCCAATCTCAGAATTTCCAGGTAAGGAGTCTCTTGTCGGCGCTGTTTCTGTCTTGCGTACATGCGCAAAGTCGCCAAGATTCGCCCAGCACCAAGATTGCAATGCGCAATGCCAGAAGATCACACAAACACAGAAGATTCTTCCAACTCAAAGGTACATCAATGTGAGACACGCTGTGGTTAAATCACACACCTATTGGAGGAACCAGGATGTTATGAAATCGCATGATGCATTGCGGTGCCCAGTGAACGACTTGACTGTATATTCCACCTGTGCTTGAAAAGGTTGCGCAGCAAGAGATGACTGAGGTGTAATACGGGGAAGCCTTTCGCATTGTCTGAAGCCTGACCTTCAGATTTGTAATCTGGTCAGTGTTGCTAAATCTCGTAGGAGAAGTTGTAAGAGATGCCCCTGTGAGCTGGTTGTTGCAAGCTGTATCTCGAAGCACCCCACAAAGCTTCCTTTGACAAATTGAATGTTCCCTGGCTGAGGGCTCTCCCAAATGCTCAACTGCTCGTGTTTCGGGCTCAAACAGCTTGCAGTACCAGCTGAGAAAAGACCAGTGGCACCTTAGTATCCGTTGCCACCATGGCACACACAATCACCCCAATGGCTCAGCATAGAAACGCTGGACACTCAGAGTGACAGGGGCAGAACATGAAGAGTTTCCTGAGTCGCTGGGACAGTCCTGCTGCAATGACGCGATGACGATGAGGAGACACCGGAGAAGTGCACTGTGAGATGGATGCTCACTGACACTGTGAGCCGTGAGCCGTTGCACATGTGCGCATTGGTTGTTGTGTTGTGAGCATATGGAAAAACTTAGTTTGCCATGGTTTGGAACGGAATGTCCAACTATTTGAGGTTCCAATAAGCACGGGAAAAACTGTTTAGCCCATGACATGCTGGTTTTCTCAATGTCCATCGGGTAGCTTTGGCACAGGAGTTTGCCAGTTCTGGAACATCATCATTGCGCTTGGCTCGTTTCAGGGGTCCCTTGGGGGAGGAGCACAGAGTTTGCAAAGCGACTTGGAGCCAAGCATTTAACATACACTGTTTCTATAGCTCATCAACCATGGTTGAAACTTAAACGTGAGATGCTTGTGGATTGCAATTCATCGATATGATGGTCGTTTTATGTTTATGACGGTTGTTTTATGTTTATGTTACCTGACTTACTTTGCCAACCTGACCCTCGAGTTGGAGATTGGAAGTTACAGGCCAGAGACTGCCAGTCTGATGAATGTATTTCCTGCAGAATGGAGAAAGTACCTTCAAGACTATTTGGGTAGAGCTGCTTTGCCGGGGGTTGAGCGATGGATTTTATTGTTCATTCAGGCCAGTAGAAACAGTATGCAGCACTCATGATGGAGTTGAATTGCCTTAGCATTTCGAGAGGGTTGTTGGCCATTGATTTCTCGGAAACGAAAAGTGGCAGCCTGTTGCACATTGAAGTAGGGCTTCTAGAAATGCACAGATATAAGGGTGCTTCTTAAACTAGTGGATCCCCAAATCATCCCCTACATTGTTGTAGATGATCAACGGGTAATGTTAAAGGCGTCCACCACTTTGAGAGAACAACCATATATACAATCTCTATCAAATTTGAGTCCTGGGTGGTGATGAAGTGATGAACCATCATTGGCCATCCTGGATCCACCACCTTGCAGAAACCGCACAGCCATCCTTGGACTCTGAAGCCGTGCACGGGCCATGCGCTTCCGCGAAAGGCCATGCTAGGTCGCGACGTCGAATCCTCGGCAGTGCAGCCATCGTGAAGGCCCTCCGCAGCTCAGGGATGCTCGGGGCGACTAGAAATCAGCGAGAAGGGGATGGTTTGATCAGCTAGGTGGTATGATTTATCATGATTTAAGATGATTTAATAGAATTTGATATGATTTATCGCAAGTCATTAGTATGATTTTGTGTTTGATTTTATCATTGAAAAAAGGCATGCATTTTTTCCGGAAACTCATTTGAAATCCTTTTGATCGTTGTTATTTTGGCAAAAAGGCTTCGAATTGTCGACCTTGCTATCAAGTTTAACCGACTGTGATTCCAAAACTGAAACCAAGAACCCTCCCAAAGGGGGGAAACCAAAACAATTACAAGCCATCGACAAATCACCAACTTTGACACACTGGTCACAACCATCAACCAACATCAACCCATAAGGGAACCCATTTTAGCCCATGAGGGTTGACCACAGCGATCCCAACCACCACCGGATTCCATGAATGGCAGCTGCTTGGAGGTGCTCGAGATCACCCGAGCTGATCCCAGGCCTGGGGAAGGGCCGTGGGTGCACCCAGCGGTTGGAGATGCAGCCAGTGCTGATGTTGGTTTTCCATGAAAAAAACCGAAGCAGCGGGTTTTGACATGTTTTTACGCCACTTGAGCCAAGCTGAAAACCAATTTGAACGAACTCGAACCAACTCGACCCAATCTGAACCACCAGGTTGCACGGTTTCAGGACTTAAGACCTGCCAGGTGTAAGCTGCGGCGTTCAACCCATGAGTCACAGCTGCTCGTTGCTTCAGCCCAATGGCTCTCAGGTAGCACCAGCTGATCCCTGCCCTACCAAGGTGACGGGTGGGGAAGGGCAACAGTGGACCCGGAATGGGAACGCTGGGAACGGCTGGTGGTTGCGATGGTTGGATAATCACCAGATGCCATGAACAAAATTGGACGAATCAAATAAATTTCTCATTGGCAACATTGCAAGTGACATTATATTGACACCGTTTTGGGTGGGGTGCCAACCTGGATCGCACATTCATCAGTTGACACGATTTTGGGTGGGGTAACAACTGCGAAAGGTCATGGCCTGGCAGGTCAATGAATGTGTTTCTGGGAGCGTTTTTGTTGGAGATCGAGGGGTGGATCTCATTCTTTGGTCAATCTGATGAATTTCGTCCATATAGAAGTAGCTGCTCATTCTGTCAGGAGTGTTGCTGTTGGTATGTCTCATGAACTTTGAGCACTGACCGCTGACCAAGATCAAGACATTCTTGAAGGTAGAAAAGGACTCGATGAAGCTTCGAAAATTGATTGCAACAGATTTGAAGCTCCTGAGGACCACTTAAAAAACATAGTACGAACAGGTATGGAAACAGAAATTCGGAGCAGTGCATTTGCAAAGCATCGCAGGTGATGGCAACTATTTGCCCACTTGATGATCATCTCCCTGTAATCATTCAACTTCATTGCCCAGTGGTGACCATGTACCTGGGAAGCCGTGACATGTGGTGCCCATCTACCTGGGAAGGCGCAGAATCTTTTGCTTCGCATCTCGCAACCAACGGTTGACCTTCGCAGGTGTGCTTCGCCTCCAGGTGCGCCAAGCATCCGCTGCGCTAGCCACTATAGCTCCTCAAGCAGGTGGGGAAGCAGCTGGTTGGATGCGTTGGGAGATTCGGTCACTATTGGTTTCGCGCGCCCAGTTGAGCCAGAGTCCACATCTTTGAGGATCAAGAAATTCCAGTGGACTGCAAGTGGTTTTTGGGGTGTTGCCCGTACTCAGACCAACGATCCTTTAAAATAGCAGTGTCAACTGTGACAGTATTTTCATAATCGGGGATGTCAAAATTTCGACTGAACCTACCCCATCACAAAAAGGTCGGTTGACAACATGTTCAGTTTTGTAGTTACTACCCTCGTTGGCCCCAGTAGAACTCTGCCATTTCGCAGAACCGCACAGCGTCCAGGACCACGGCTCGACTGGTGAGCAGCACGGAGAGTTGGGATCCCAAGTCAGTCGGTTGGACCATGACATGAACCTCTGCCAGCCGGGTCCTATGAAGATATGTACAACTTCCCCAGGCTGGATACCGATTACCGCTTCTCCCTGGTTTAGGCTATATATGCTAGACTGTTTTGGCTTAAATCTGAACGCCAGATAGTCCAATGACTTTTGAACGGTAGAAACTCGATGCTGGATACAGTTGGTACCGCCTTGGTTCAGAATGACCATAGGTTGGATGGGTGTCTTCCAAGATGACTTCATTGACAACTGGCAACAGTCGGCAGCAAAACCCATCTGGGGAGGACCATCCTGACATGTCAGTGCCGCTCTCTGAGGTCTTCATTGAGGCTGGCACCGGTGACGCAACAACTCCATTGGATCTCAGAGGTGGGGGTCCCAGGTCCAGGAGGGATCTGTTCGACCGAAGAATTTTTGGATCGGCTGAAGATCCAGCAGCGATGTTGTCGACCAGTCTTTTTCAGTTGGATCGTTCTCACACGACTTGTGGAGTTTCTTTTCTGGAGACGTGATGCCCGGAGTTTTGCATCAATCCGTTGATTTGAATGACCCGGTGGCACATTTTGAAAGCGAGTGTCATTGTGAACCTGCAAGATCCAATTAAGTTTCCAACCAAACTATTTTCTGATGCTCTCTCCATGGACTTTGCTCGTAAGTTGATCATCCACATTTGAACGCCGACCATCACAGGAGCACTTGCTGTGCTCTTTTCCCATTGGTTTGAAAGCCATGCATCACATAGGTTGATCTACCAGGGAGGGTGAGAAATGGTTAGTGGATGCGATTTGGTGCACCACATGTTTTTTCTCAATGAGTATATTCATGATTGTCATTTTGATGAGTTGGTTATTTGTTGGTTCATGATGATTCATGATGATTCATTGATTGAGAAACTAATTGTAATTCTTTTTGTTGCTTAGGTCCAGTACGGTAGATACTTGCACATGAATGGTGGTACAACCAGCATCGACCAACCATTAGAAGCCATTTTCAACAGAAAGTCATTCTCAGCAGAAATCGTTGGCCGCTGACTGCCATTCGATAATTTGCAGGTGCATAACACATCTTGACAAGTTTAGTTGTCCTTTTGCTTTGTGCCGATAACCTTTTCAGCCTTTTTGTTGCTATTGATTTGCTCGTCAACTCCGTTCTCAAACCCATCAAAACATCAAAACAACACAAACACATCAGTGCAAAAGGGTTCGAGAAACTTCAACCGGAGCAGTGTTAAATCCGTGTTAAACAAAATCACAAAAACCGGGATAAAATCCGCGATGGGTTGTAAATCAGTGTTGAATAAAAGTTTGTTGAACACTTTGATCACTCTTTCAAACTGTCACAGTTTTGTAACTTCAACAACTTCAACCCATCGCAGTTGCACAATCACGCATGGTTCAATCACGGAGCTCTTCCGCACGGCACATCTTCACCACAGTGATGGGCAGGTGTCCTTTGAAGGGCATGGAGGTAGTCGCTACAGGTGCAGCTGTGAGGATGGGGAAAAGAACCAATCCTTTGGTGGCACAGGTTCTGAATTCAAGAGATTCTTCACTGAATAGATTCTTTTATAGCCATATCTTGCATGCAGATAAACCTCCACGTTTCGTTATAAATTTGGAATTAGATAAGCTGCTTGGGGACATGGTTACGCTATTTGGGGAATTCTGGGTTTCGTATTGCCACTCATAAAGGTATTCAATTCCAACAGTAGCCTTTACATCAAGCTGCAATCGAAATATTTACGAAACTGGATGCTTGAGAAATGAAGAATTGCGCCATGAATCTGTGGCTGTTGATCGGCTGATCGTCGAACCATCCAACTGTTCGGGTGATGGAAATATTCCCTGGGCCACGGTGACTTGGCGCCAGGACAACGAAGCCTTGGCACATGAACCCGTTGGATCCGAAGATGACCAACGTATGACCAACATCAACTCATGAGTTCAACAGAACCAAGAACTACCTGCATCCGAAGTAATGAACATCTGATAGTTTGCTGTTTGCACAACAGCACCTGTTTCATCACCGTCGCCAGCCACCTACCATGAGAAATGACTGTTGTTGACATGATCTTCAGCCTGTAACTTATCAGTTGTAAGCGCCATATTCTAGTTCTATGACCAACTAAGATACACATGTGTCAAAGTCAAGCCGCTTCACCAGCAGGGGATCAAAAAGCAACAGTTGTGACTCTTGCCCTTTATTTGTAGGACATTACTTCACCAGCGAGAGTCATAGAGAACGAATCATACCATGAATGGTTGGTGATATGTTTACAAATTCAAGAAAAGGACTCTACTTTCATCACTGGATGAACGGGAGTGGAATTGTCCTTGTGCTGATGTGCGACAGCACGCCTTAATTCATCAGTTCTCTCACCGATGTGAATTAGTTCTCTTGAATTCATCAGTTCTCTCATAACGTGATGGCAAATAGAGACCACTTGCAGCTGGCTGACGGAATCAACAGCTACATTTCTTCTGGGCAGACTTGGTACTGGAACACTGGTTTGTCCTTCATGTCTATCCCTGCCCTCATGGTGCCAGGTCAAAGATGCCAAACCATGGCAGGTGTCCAGAGAGGCCGTTTGCCTGACAGCTGGCTAGGTCAACAAGGTCACCTGTTGCGGTTGAACGAAGGATGGGTTTTCCAGGGTTTTCCAACCAGCAGAATGATAGGTGAATGCCTGGTGGTCATCGATTCTTTCATGTTGTCACGACTTCACAGTGCCTCCTGTGCTGATTCGAGTTTGCAGCGAGCATTGCGTGAATTATTTGAGAATTTGCCAGAAGGAAGGGATGCTTGTTGCGTGTTTGTACTGTTGAATGTAGTTTTGTGATGTGTTTCGAAGGTATCTGCCAGAATTCACACAATCAATTTGGCACATACCAGTATGTTTTTTTCTGCAAACTTGTGATGGTGTTGCAACAAGTTTTGCCCCGTCATTCCCTGGTCACTGCGGAGGCCCGTTGCTGGTCTCAGCCGTGCCAGACCACATGCGTGAGGAAGGTGTCAAAAAAGCTCGCACTCATTGGGGCGGTCAGTTCTGCCATTTCAGTGTGCTTGGATCGGCTTTGAAATCAAGTGATTTTAAGGGGCAACGTGATCTGACAAGGATTGTGTTGTCATTCTTGTTGCCAACCTGTGCTGATCGTTGAGCCAAAGGAGATGAACTGTGAAGATGTTGAGAGCAGCAAGAACTTCAACATTGATGATCATGTCTTTACTGCCAGACGTGATACTTATTGCCCTGCCGCTAATGCATGGTGTCTTCATAAAATAATTCAGCCACGATGACTGCAATTCTGAAATTGAGTTCATACACTTGGAGTCTCTATTGAAAGACTGACATGTGGTGCCGCTGCTGTTTTCTTTTCTCAGTCAACAGGAGGCCCAGCGACCAACCTTGGAATCCGCCGGCCCTTTCACATCAATTTAGCAAGTAATGCAAGAACATCAGATGTCGGAAACACTGTAGGATCCAACGCCGTCACTTGGGTCTATGTTTTTTGTTCTGGGCAAAGTCATTTCGAAGGCCCAAAGGTCGGAAGGTCTTGTCTCACTCCCTGCGGGATCATGTATCCCTCTCACGACCAAGCAGCTGTACCTTGGATCCACAAGGAATTTGTTTTACGATTCCAGGGGCGCTGTCCAGAGCAGATGTTGGTGTCATTGTGGCTGTTGGTTGTCTCCATTTCCCCAAACCAGAGGATTAACCAAATGGGAAACGAGCATGGTTTCGGATTCATTTTGACTATCAAGGGACACTGATGGGATCACAATCGTGTGACGCATTTGGAGAAGTGGTTTCGTTGGCCTTTCGTGCCTGTATGTGTTTGTCATATGTTGTTTTTTGCCCTTTCAGGGCTAGTTTTGAAACCGCGGGCCTTGTCCCAACCCGGAACGTAACTGTAGCAAACAGTGTGGCAAGTGGTTTTTTTTCATATCCTTTAAGCTCGGAGCCAGCCGAACCACTTGTGTCAGAACATGAAAAATGAACACATTCGATGTGCTTTAGGATATGCATAGTGGTGCCATGTGGTTTGTTTTTTGCGACAGCGAGGCCAAAATTGCTACATTGGAGGCCCAACTCAAACAGGCCTTGTGTCCTGTCTTGTAGCCGACCATCCATTTGTGATGTGCGTGAATCGCGGAATTCCTAGTCTCACACAGGTTCAAAGGGCATCATCGCCGCTGCATTCTTTTATGGTGATGTCCTGTGTGGTCGCTTTGCTCAACGCAGGCGAAAGATGAAATCGAACATTTGAGAAAAGAGGTCCGGAGAAATGCTGGTGCTTTATTTTGATTTTGGTTTACGACTTACGTATGGAAAACTACTTGCTATTTCTTCCTGCTGTGGCATTCAGAGATAGATGCTGTCAACTCTCTATTTGATTCGGTATGAACTACCTTCGACTCAACTCATTGTAGTATTTGTAGTGTGCGCATCTTTTGATCCAAAGGGCAGGAGCAGGAGCTTTGATTTACGTGATGCATGGTATCGCCATTCCTGCAGCTGCAAGGTTTGCATGCTGTAAAGTCAGCTGTTTTTGCCACAACACAGATACGGGATGATACGGGTAAAGTTCTGCTCTGCAGGGTTTGGTGGCTGGGCTTGATATCACAGACTCAATAGCATAGCAAGCAAACCTAGACACTTGTTTACATGAAGACGGTTGTCTTGGACTCCAATGTTGATTGCTGCACTGGTTCCTGTTGGGGCCCTCAACACAGGCAAACGAGAAAGAAGCTCTCAAGGCCAGCTTAAGAAACGGATCCATGTTTTGATTCGTGCATTGATTGGTGGGGGGCGCGCAAGGTCCAGAGGTAGGACGAGCAACACAAACACTGCATGCATGTTGGCAAGCAGATGTGTACTCCCTTCAGATTCCTTTGGCTTCTTTTTGGTTCAGTCAGGCCGAAATTGAACGTTTGAAAGCGGAAGTCAGAAGAAAGGCCTGTCGCCATTATGCGAATCCAGCGTGCGTTGAGGGTATTTGAGGGTTGTCAAGAACATCCTGGACCCTTGCACGTACTTGTTGGAAACATGATCAGACTGTTCATCAAACACGGCCCAGCTACAGGAAACGTGTTTTTCGTTGACACTGCGTTGCGATGTCTCCATTTTTCAGACGTTGAGCTCTAACTCCTGATTTGCAAGAATGCGCTCCTTTGGGCGACTTGAGATGACTTGGTTTCTCCCGTTGGAAACAACCGCAAGGCGCAAAGTGGTGAAGCTAAGGCTGAGGTCCGATCGTGGGAGCGTGGTTCTGCCATGCGTCCGGAAGTGACCTGCATAAGTGGGAGTTCCATATGTGTTGGGTCAGAAACATGTGGCGGCTCTGGTACTCTGTTGCAGCTGGCAGACATTTTGCCCTGGAAGGAAGATTTGAGCTACGGTACCGAGCATTTTGTTCGATGGTGGATTGGACTCGAAAACATCTAACTGATCTTCGATGTGGTTCTCGTTCGTGTTGACTTTTGCCAGGTACTGCATTGGAAAGACAGCTCTCTTTGTAGGAACTGCACGTCTTGATGATGCGCATATGCAACTGCATTTCAACTCTTTTCAAGCAGTGCACTGGGCTAAACTGCTGGATCCACCATTCCCGACTGAGTTGTATACCAGCAGACCATGTACAATCCGAACCTGTTGGCCATGCGAAACCTGTTTTGCATTGCATTTGTCCAGTGCTCTTGTCTCTTATTCAAAAAACAACCAGTGACCGGCTTGGCTTTAAGACGGTAGAACTTATGGAAGGGCCACATTGTGGTAGAACACGCTCATCACAAGCAGAGTGGTGAGTTGACATTCCAATATTTGTTGCGGGTTTGCCAGTTTCAAATCAATCGAGACACTTTGACATACGGATGCAAGACACCTGAGCCACAAAACAACATCTGATAGAATTCCAAGAACTAGATAAACTTCGACACTAAAGAACTAAAGATTGGAGTTTTGAGGTTGATAGCAATTTGATCACTTTTCGCTCTATCAGATGGCCTTAACTTTGGACCATTCGTTGGCCCGTGCTTGCTGCTCAGAGTTTGTCCGTGCAGGCAGTGTCGAAAAGCGAAGCAGCAGGCACCAGGCGGAACCACAGTTTCAACAGTTGCGGTGCATCATTCTACTGGGATCTTTGGGAACCAGGCTAGGCGAGACAACAAGGTGCACTATGCGCTGGGGACTTGCATCAGTGGCAGGGCAGGGCGCTTGATTTCAGGAACATTTCTCCTATATCCAAGCTGCAAGATATCCACGCTTGGTGCACGATGAACGGATTCTGTGCTTGGCACGGAGTCAATCCCTCTACCGGCAACATCATTATTTATCAAACTGCTGCTTCATTGATTATCTTTGTACTGCCGAGCACTCTTGATGGTCATTAAACCTTCCGTTCACCTCTGTCTGTCAATACCCATCTATGGATGCAGACATGGCCCTTCAGGCCGATGTCAGTCTCACGATCCCCAGAACTTCCCGAAGTGGGGAACCCAGCGAGTTGTGCATGACGGAATGGCTTGTGGTGACGTGACCCTGTATCGCTTGGGGGGTGCGTTTGGCTCTTGATGGAGCGGCAAACGGATGTGAAGCACTGGGACTTGCAGGAAACGCAAGCAGTTCAATGCACTTCATCAGTTCATAAGCCACTGGGTCAGCCTTGTGATGCCCAGGATGCGAAAGTCTGTCTGAAGTGGCCGGTCGGCTCCCAAGTTGAAATGTGCCACTGCCACCGGCTCCCAAAAACCTACAAGATTGTTTGTGGCTCCGGTGTTTGCCCACCAGTCACTGGAAGATGTCTTGACGTTTCAGCAGTTCCATCATGGAAGAAGTTCCTGGTGTATCGTGTTTCAATCTGAGAAAGAACACCACCTTGCATCGGGCGTGCTTCGACATTCTTTGATTATTCAGACTTGCTCGCTAAGTCTCCCAGATGGAAGACGTTCACTTTCTGTCAAAGAAGTGTCCACTCCACTGAGGTGGAAGGTGCAAAAAAGGCCAGTGGGCCCAGATTGTTTCTGCCTGTGGGGCATGAAATTGTGAAAGGACCGGAAAAAACTCAATGCCTAAGTCTAACTGAACACGTCGCACAAAGAATCAGATTCACAAGGAAGTGCCGTGCATTCATGTCAACTGCAATGTGTCCTCCAATCACTTTGCCCAACTTTGTGTGAAAACACCGAAGTTGCGATGCTGGATTCACACAAGCGGCATATTTTCTTTTCTGCCTGTTTTCTTGCAAGACCTTCAGGCCTATTTCGGGTCCACAGAATATTATGATGGCCAACCATGTCAGGCAGGGCACCTATCTTGACAAACTGCAAGCACAGAAGAGAGATGCGGCAGTTGCTGCGTATAGCTCGTCACCAATGATTTGTTGAGCAGAAGCCGCATACATGAGCACAGGGTCCAAGTGTGTCAAGGGTTGCCTTTGTAAGCATGCTACATTGCTAGCTATGATTAGCTATTACTGTATTTGTCAGCCAGGACAATCGCTACGAGCGTTGCGAGGACGACGACTATGTCAAAATTGATGGCAAGTACAAGGTGAAGCACGAAGTGGAGGGTGCACCTGCAGAATATACCGAGTACACCGCAGAGGAGATGAACTTCGAGAAAGCCTTTGCCATCAAAGCGAATAACGGCATAAAACTGTGGAGCTTGGCTGTCGACGTCCGACAGACCAAGGATGAAGCCCTTTCTGAGTGCGGCTTACGCGACTGTGACATGGTGTTGTTCCACTATACAAACAAAAAGGCTGGCAGCATCAATTCTTTTTCTTAATCATCTACTGTAGACAAGGTACAGAGGTCGACCGACCTGAAACAGTCCAAACACATCACATAACTGCTTTGGATGAGCCCAGCATACCGAGCTGTGCTGGTCCCATCGTCCAGGCATTCCATGGCATCACTTCAGCGAAGAGCAATGAAGTCCGTGCTAGCAGGTTTGTGAAAAGCTCCATATTCGGCTATGGGGTTTACGCAAGCCGCTGGCCGCCACATATGTGGAGATCGAAACAGGAATTGTTATTCAATAACTATTTCCCGACGAAGGAAACTTGGCAGACCCATTGGTCAGAAGGAGGTTTTTTTTTTTTTTGTTTGAATGCAAGTCAGGATTTCCAGATTCAAAATGTTGCAAATATCGTGGAAAGGAGATGTTGTGTTTGAGAATGCCGAACATAACAAGGGAAGCAGTAAGATGCCAAAAGCGCAATTCAAATCCAGAAAATTCAAGAAAGCTAATCTGGAAACAAGGGTCAACCCCGCAACACGTATGCGCATGTTCGTGCCGAGGCTACTTGGGAAAAGTGGCAGGAAGACCAGGAAGACCCGGAAGCCCCATCAACAAAGTGTGCTTGGCCAAGTGATGACCTCCTGCACAGCTCTCAAGAAGGCCCATTGACTGAAGAACAAGCTGAGCAGTTGATGAAGACAGACTTCGCAAAGGTCTTGGCTGGAGGTGACAGGTCTCGCTTTGGGGATTACTGCATTCCAGTCATTTGCGAGCGAAGCAGAGCCAAGGACAGCAAACGGGACAGCAACCGGGACAGCAACCGATGGATCAATTTTGTCACTATACTTCTTTAGTTTCTTTGCATTGTGAAAAGTGTAATTCTGTATGATTCCAAAATATGTTCCAAACAGCAGTTTTTTTGAGATTCTGCTTGTAGAAACAAATTTCAGGATGCTCTTCGTGAAGGCACTGATGCTTTGTGGATGCCCAATGGCAGGTACAGGCACATTTGATCAAGTTGCGATCGATCAGCTCTGGGGATTGGGCTTCCAGGGATGTCCAAAATGAAAATCAACTCAAAATGAAAACCAACTCATTTTTCATGAGGTTTTTTTTTCGAATGGGGGGAAAGCAAGATCAAATCTAAGCTGGAAACCATCATCATGACAATGCTCACGCGCATCCGACAGGCCAGCTGGCCAAAACCATCACGGTGAACAGCAGCCCTTTTGGAGAGATGTTTGGGTGCTTGAACTTGTGCAACGCGAAAACATGGGGCCTGCATGTTTCCAGTTCACTTTTGGGAATGCAGCCCAGCATGTGGATTTGCTCATTCCAGTTCTGGAGAAACGCCTCGAAAAGTGTGATGCTTGCGAACAGAAAGTGATCGAACAAGTTTTGAAGGTGGAGACTCGGCGCGGCGCTTGATGGGAGCCATTTTGGTTTGTTGGTTTGTAGAGTTTGTGTTGTGTTTGAAGCGGGTGCTTTGCCGGCCATGCGCAAATTTGATCTAAGCTGAGGCAAAGAAAGAGAGAAGTGAAGAATGGTTCCTGCGTGTCTCAAGTGGTGAAGCCTCTGTTCTGAGCCTGGACAAGGCATTTCAAGCCTTGGATAAGCTGAAGGAACCTTTGCGCCAAAGCCTTGAGGGGTTCCAAATCCCGCACATCGTCATGGTTGGCAGCACAAGCGTTGGCAAGTCTACCGTCCTCCGACGATTCACTCAGTTCCCATTCTTCCCCTCCGGGGATGGAATTTGCACACGGCTTCCGATCAAAGTTCAGGTGCGAAAGCTGGAGGGAACTGGGGACAGCTTTGCCAAGATGAGCGTCCACGATGTCGTGGAAGCCACTCAAACAGTCTCTGAAGATTCAGACCACATTGAGGAGATACGGCTTGAGGATGCAATGGGCAAAGTGCAAGAGAAGATGGAAAATCTTGTGAAAGAGAAGATAGACTCAGGTTTGGATGAGCATGGTATGGTCATGAACAAGGAGCTGCGAATCCAAGTCTTTTCAAATGATTTTCCACTTGTCAACTTAGTGGACCTACCAGGGATAGTGACTGCAATTGGCCCTGAAGACGCCCGTAGCAAAATGGCGAAACATAGTTTGACCCTTTTCAAGCGATACGTCAAAGATGGGTCTTCCTTGATCCTTTGCATCTTCCAAGCGACTGATCCACCTGACCGTTGGGATTCGGTCCATTTGATCGAAGGCATGGACAAGCAGAACCCCAACGAGCTCCAGAAACTTGCACCAAGATCGATGGGGATCGTGACGAAGTGCGACCTGCTTCGCACAAAGACCCAGAAAGAGAACTTGGAGAAGTTGCTTACCGGGGCAACTCAAATCAGTTTGGGGTTGGGATATTGTGCAGTGGCACAAGATGAAACCGTAGCCGGCGGAAGAGCGGTGACTGATTCCCACACCAGGCCCGCTGTCAAAGTAACAGGTCGAAACGAAGAGGGATTCCAGCACAACCAACCTTGCGAAACTTCATGAAATGGTAATAGGTTCCACAGGAAACAGTAGGAAGTTGGACACATTGAATTTACCAAGACGAGAAGAGCACAGGTGAAACAAGTTTTTTGTTTATCATCATTGGCATCATTGGCTTGATAATTTTTCATTTTCATTCTGACTACCCACCAATCCAACAGTAAAGATTAGAGTCCCAAGGAGGTTCTGGTTTCTGATTCAGCCCATATTTCCGACTCAGACTCTGGCCCCTTCAGGGAAATTGACCAAAAGGAACAGGACATCTTCAGCTCCTTCAAAACAGATGCCAGTAGACTTTCGTCGATCAAAATCATCCGCAAAAAGATTTCGGATGCTTACTTGAACCAAGTCTTCGAAAGCTGGCTTCCCATTGCGTTTGCAAAGCTGCTAGAAGCGTGGAGTATCAATGCTACCCAGGGAGACAGGAAGGCCATGGAGACGTGCGACAAGGCTTTCCAGAAACTTGAAGCTATGTACAAAGAGTACAAAGGTTCGCACGAAGGCAGCCCTGCGCTCACTTTGGAAGAGTTGTCATCCATTCCTTTTGGAACTATCAGCGGTGTCCCGCCTTCACATGGCGGGCCATGCAGAAAGATTCTTGAAGAGCTATGGAAGGTTGGGCCTCTGGGGGAAACTTCATGAAACTTTAAAAACCATCACTCGTAGAGACAAGTCGCAGTGATAGCAGGGTTGTTTGCAGTTGGAGGACGTCGAAACGAGTACCTTGTTTCCACTTGTTGCATTTGGTTGATGGGCCAGCATCAAGGTATGGCTGTCCGTCGAATTTGATCATTCGATGCCAACATGTAAGGCTGAAAGCCGTTGGTGCCCAAGCAATGATAGTCCAGAAATACCAACACTAAGCCCTCTCAATAGCACTAAGTCCTTCCTGTGCAAGATCACCATCAACGGCAAACACTTGCTGACGCGATCTTTGTTTTGTAAAGCATGCCGAGTTTTGTCGATTCCTCATTGTTCCAGACCTGTCTTGTTTGGATGTTGAAATTGCCGGCGTATTCGCTCAAGTCTTCTATGTTTCAAGATGCTGACGAAAACAAGCAGGCAAACAGTACATCTCTCCTTCCAATGCGCATGCCTCGTTCGCTTTGTTGATCCAAACAATTGTGAATGCAGACACTCCCATCAGCTTCAACGGTTGCTATCCTGAACAGATGTTTGCAATCGGTCCAGCAGTTGGGGCTATAACGATGGCATAGCCACAACCATAGCGACTGATTTGCAAAGCACGATGTGTGTCGCTCCACTTGCTGGGTACACTTCTGTGTTGGCGAAAGTTATCACGCAATGAATGGGCAGGGTAAGCACTTTCATTCTTAGCGCATGATTTGAGTTGTTTTCAACCATTTTGCATTTCCAAAGCCGCAGGGAGTAGGGAAAGGAACCCGTTCGAACAAATAAAAAGTGTTTTCTTGTTTCTGTTCTCCATATTGTCAGTGGAGATTTGAGAAAGAGTTTCTTGGCAATCCGCGTGACAATCTTAAATCCAGCCTCTTCTTTCTCAAGCTGTCGACAAAAATTGTCTGGATGCTTCCCCGTTCCAAAATCTTTATTGTAGCTGAATCCCTTTGGAGCTTGACAATTCTTGTGTGAACACATGTTTCCGCGCAAACTCCACCATAGTCAATCGTCGAGCAGAATGGTATTTCAGTCAAAGAAGGGGTTGGCAGTTTTGTGGACCTTTGGTGATTTCCCAAGGTCTTTGATCTTGAGTTCGATGGATACTTCTTGAGAAATTGCCGCTGTGCAGGCTGTGAAGCCGCTGAAAACTTGTACCCTGAGCAGCCTCGAGGACTCTTTGCGTTTGACGTCGTGGTTGTCGGCGAGCTTTGATTTTCGTGTGGCGCAGAAGGTGAACGAGGTCGGGAGCTGAAACTTTGTTATCAGCGGCGAAGAGTTGTTCGTTCACAGTGGTTGCATGTGGTTGCCATGTTTTGTTTGGCAAGGCGGTGAAAGATATTGAGTCAAAGAGCATTGACGAACTCCATTCAGCCATGAAATCCCTTCAGCAGTTTGATGGCGTCGAGACCAAGATCGAATCCTGGGAGCTGTGGAACGATGCCAAGAACCGTTTGGAGGCGTTGGTCCCCGGTAATTGCAGAAAGACATCAAGACTTTGCATTTTTGTCGAGAGTAAACCAGTTCGTGTGAAAATTTGGGTGAGTGAAACGGCCGTTCTGCAACAGGGCGCTTCGGGTCACAGTTCACAAGGCAAGGATTACCATTCAAAGAGCACTGTGTGCCAACAAAAGTTGGTCCATGAAAATGGTTCGCACATGCTGTCCACGAAATCCGGCGCCATTTTCTTTTTTTGGACCCTGAGGCTCATTGTGTTGTGTTTGTGAATTGTGAATGTCTTGACCACCAACACGAAGATTCCATTTCTACATTGCTTGAAATGGATGAGAGCAATGAATTGGGAACCCTGAAGGTTTTCTCACATGAACTGCTCTTTGCAGTTCTTCATGGCAGAAAGGTCTTGAGGGTTCCAAGATTTGTTATCGGACCGGGTCCGAGCGCATGTCAACTCCCAAATGTTCAAAGCTTTGTTGCATTGTGTAGCCGCGTCTTTCTGAATCAAAGATGGTTTCACTGTTGAATTTAAGCTGGTGAGATTATTTAGGTGGTTGAAGTCTGTATCGTGGACGTGGAACGATTCCTTCGCTCGCCTGGATGTTTGGCAGATCAACATGCCACCCTCTGTGCCACAAAGGACTATAAGACTTTGTTCTTGGAACATTGGTTTGAAGTTTAAAATGAAGAGGGGCCAATTTAATACATTCAATACACGAATCTTTTACCTTGACGCGGCCCCTGTTGATTGTGTAGCTGCAGAAGTTTCACGGCGAGGAATTGTGAATGCTTTGGATCCGCAGAGTAGAACATTTGTTGATGGTTCTACTTCGAGGGACTTTAATCATTAGGCCTTTGTTGAGTTGCTGGTGAAGCTTGTGCAAGATGCAAGTGATGAATGATGCGAAATATTGCTTTTGCTGGCCTAGTGAAACAGCTGCAGACTTTTGCAGATAAACCATGTGGAAGTTTTATGGGGGTCCGGCAAGCTGTTGCAAACGTATATGGACTGCAGATGGGTCAGATGTGTAAAAAAACCGTAGGTCCGTGGGTGTAGAATTGATAGAATTTGTTTGGCCTTGTTTTTTCCAACCGCCGTTGGCTGGGTCGGTGCAGGAAAAAGTTGTGTATGAAGTGAAAAAATGCAATCTGAAAGGGCTTCCTGTGTGTCTTCAAATACTTCAACCGTTGCGAGACTTCCGATTCGGCATCATTGCAGCCGGCGGTGAAGTAGACAAGGTCGGGTCTTTGGTTTTGGAAGAAACACTGCACGGTTTGGAGTTGAGCGTTGCTGTTGAGAGTTGTTTGCTCCTTTGGGTGGATGCTGTGCTTTTCTTGGGCAAGGCGTTCAAGGACGCCGGGAAGAGGAGCATTGAAGACATGCATTCAGCCATGGAAAAGATCGACAACAGCTGGAATCTTTGGAATGACGCCAAAAAAATCCTGGAGGCTTGGGTGTCCGGTGACACCAATACTTGGGGCTGGACATGACGGAGTGGAACAGATGTTCCACAACAGGGGAGATAAGGGTCGCGCTTCACAAAGACAACCGTTCAAAGAGCATTGGGTGTTGGCGCAACCGATGCACATTTCACGCAAGTTGCGGACACAAATTAGCACTTTATCATTGATGGATCCTGAGGTCAATTCATGCATGTCCGTGGAATCATGTATGTCCAAACATATTATGCTGACCACCCAATACACAAACTGGAACATTTGATTTCTGGATTGCTTGAAATGGACAATAGCATAGTGATTTTGAGATTTTTGAGGAGAGCAATGTGGAGTGCTTGGAAACCCTGAAGTTCTTATCACATGAACTGCTGTTTGAATTTCTTCATGATAGAAAGGCCTTGGGGGTTCCAAGATTTGTAATCAGGGTATCTCACAGCCAATGCCAATGTGTTGAAACTTGTAGCTCTATCAAAATGTTTGTTTTCCAGATCGTTCTATTGTTGAAGTTGAAGTGATGATGGTGACACTGTTTGGGCAGTCAATTTCTTTGTTATATCCTGGCACTCCCCAGATGTTTGCGCGTCCTCACTATGACTTCACGGGGCCCCTTGTTGTTGCGGAAGACTAGAGCCTTGCTCCATGAAAGCTGGGTTGAGATTTGAAATTTTCAATGCACAAATTCTCTCCATCAGATTTCTTCCCCAGATGTAAAAGCCGTGTGCTGATTCTGTCAGGACCTAGCGGCAGACATCCCATGACACACAGACACAGTGCAAAACAATGCATGCTGGGCATCAAGACAATAGCGCATCAAATGATGTCTCTGGGCAGTAGGCTTCTGAACAAATGCCAACTTCGTTTTGATGCTACAGCAGAGCAGAAGTCATTTCCACGGAAAAAGAAAAATGAACAAGTGCCGTGAAATTGTTTTGCTGGTTTTTGTCTCAGGAACCAGTTAAAGCCCTTTGTTTGACTTTTTCTTCATCCGCACAAATGTGCCAAAATCAGTTCCGAAAATCTGGAGACGAGTACAGGCTAGCACATCGGAACTAAAATACTCAAGCAAGAACAAAACAAATGCACAGCTCAAAGAAATCATATGCTTGAACCTGCCTCTCAAACAATGCAATGAAAGTATCAACTAAAAATCTTAAAACCCCGATTCTAAGATCAAGGGTGCTGTTGCAAACAGCAGACAAGCCATGTAGAAGTTTTATGTGAGTGCCGCAAAGTAGTTGCAAACGTATATGGACTGCATCTTCAGATGTGTAGGTAGCCGTAGGTGTAGAATTGATAGAATTTGTTTGGCCTTGCTTGTCTGAGCTCCCTGGATTTCCGAACCGCCGTTGGCTGGGTCGGTGCAGGAAAAAGTTGTGTATGAAGTGAAAAAATGCAATCTGAAAGGGCTTCCTGTGTGTCTTCAAATACTTCAACCGTTGCGAGACTTCCGATTCGGCATCATTGCAGCCGGCGGTGAAGTAGACAAGGTCGGGTCTTTGGTTTTGGAAGAAACACTGCACGGTTTGGAGTTGAGCGTTGCTGTTGAGAGTTGTTTGCTCCTTTGGGTGGATGCTGTGCTTTTCTTGGGCAAGGCGTTCAAGGACGCCGGGAAGAGGAGCATTGAAGACATGCATTCAGCCATGGAAAAGATCGACAACAGCTGGAATCTTTGGAATGACGCCAAAAAAATCCTGGAGGCTTGGGTGTCCGGTGACACCAATACTTGGGGCTGGACATGGTGGAGTGGAACAGATGTTCGACAACAGGGGAGATAAGGGTCGCACTTCAATGACAGCCATTCGAAGAGCACTGTGTGCCAACATGTGCTGCTCCCTGCAAATGATACAGACTTCACCCAAGTTGTGTTTGAAATTTGGAGCTTGTGAGCTTGTATCCTTTTATCAAGGACCCTGATGTCAGTTCATGCATGCCCATGGAATCATGCACGTCCTGACATGTCCTGACCACTCAACACACAAAATACGACATAACGTGTTTAGATTGCTTAAAGTGCATCAGCCTGGGAAACCCCGCAGTTTTGGCTATGTCCCGCAGATAAAGATTTACAACGCTTGACACTTGAAGTGATGTTGGTGGTATTTGGTGGCACTGTTCGGTGGTCAGAGGATGTCGAAGGGTTGCGGTGTCCTGGAGGTGCAATTCAGCTCTCATCTCACACCATTTTCCTGGAGGTTTGGCATATTTACGAGGGGCCCTTCTTGTCCCAGAATGAGATAAGTTCCCGAAATGATTGGGTGAAACTTGAATGGACAATAGATTCCCTCCAGAATTGAAAGGCCTGGTTGATTCTGTCAGTATGTCCCACAACACAGTCAGTGCACGCTTGGGATCAACAGAATAGCATTGTCAATGCGTTTCTCAACGTTTCTAGACAATCTAAACATAGAGTGGAGCCATATTAATGCCGACTTCCTCTTGGTGCTGCAGCCCAACAGAAGTAGTTTCCACGTAAATGCGAGTGAAGTGAAATAGCTTTGTTGGCTTGGTGAAACAGCGGTAATGATTGCTGCGAACGGCAGACAAACTGTGTATCAGTTCTTTTGTGAGTGCAGCAAGCAGTAGCGAACAGCAGCCACAGACTGTAGGCGCGGAAGGGGCTGGAGGCATAAGATTTGATGCATTGTTTTGGTTTTGCTTTTCAAGGCACTTAGCTTCCAAACCTCCGTCACTCGGGCCTGTGCAGGAGAAAGTGGTGCACGAAGTGAAAGAGTGCAATCTGCAAGACCTTCCGAAGTGTCTCGAAAGATTCCTTCCATGGCGGGAAGATTTTCACTTCTCTGTTATTCAAAGGGCACAAGAGGTGAACAAGGTCGCGTGTTGTGGTTCTGACAGAAACGGTGAACAGTTTGGAGTTGAGCGTTGCTGTTGAGAGTTTTTTGCTCGTTTGGGTGGGCGCCGAGTTTTTTGGCAAGGCGTTCAACGACAGCAGGAACAGGAGCGTTGAAAGAATGAAGTCAGCCATGGAAAAGATCGACGGCGCCTGGAAGCTTTGGAATGACGCCAATGCCAAAAAGATCCTGGAGGCTTGGGTGTAGGTTGCAGCAATAGTCTTGGGCAGAACAAAGCTGAATGGAATGGACTTTCCTGAACAGGAATATTCACAGTTTCACAATCATCATGCACCGTTTTGCCCATTTCAATTGTTGTAACATGAGCATTTTTCATAGATTTTCATAGTTCTTCGGGATTGTGTTTGACTTTCCCTTTTGGACCCTGAGGTCAATTCATGCATGTTCATCGAATCCTGCCTACCCAAAAACCACGAAATTCAATTTCTAGATTTCTCAAAATACGTCAGAGGGATGTGGCGTGCTTCAAAACCTTCAAGTTTTCTCACATTGATTGCTCTTTGAAGTTCTTCATGGCGGAAAAGTCTTGCTTCACGGTTCCAAGATTTGTGATCAGGCAATTTCCAAACCAATTGCGAACCTCGCATTGGTGATTATTTTTCAACATTCCTTAGCGACACAAGTGTCCTGGAGCTATTTTTTTATCTCACACTTCATTCCCTGGAAGTTTGGCATATCGACCTTTGTTGCAGAAGACAAAGACATGCTCCAAGGATCTCTAAGGGAAGTGTATTGAAATTTGAATGGTCAACTGCACCATTTTCCTCGAAAGTTGAAACACGTGTTTTGTCCATTTGGTCATTGATCCACCAGGGAACTCACATCGAAACTTCAAGTGTTTCAATGCCTTGGTGGACCACCAGGATGGCTGTTTTTTGCAACCAATTCTTGGTTTCCATTTTGGTATTGCTTTGCAAACCCTTCCAAAACATTTCCATCCAATTGCCACTGGAGAAGAACAAGGACCATTGATTCTACCCTATCCAGGTTTCTGCTGTTGCGTTAAAACCTGGCCAACTGATTGTACGCGTGCAGTTTTCGAGTCAAGTGTGATAGATTGACTACCCAATGCCAAGTGATTCGCTATTTTTCTTCCGGTTACTAACTATGGGCTAAATGGTTTATACCAACCCGAAGGCTCAGAAATGAGCAAAGATGCATAACAAAACCGGGAAGGAAGTCGTTTTTTCCTTGCCAGGCTCAATAGCATCAAAACTTCACGATTTCATTCGTCTTGTTGGAACTAAAGTCGAGTGTACATGCGACCAGTTTATCAGCTAGCGTATTTGGAAGCTCTAATTGTTGCGGAGCATTGCTTGTTTGTGGTTACCACTGGTGACCTTGTGTTGTCTGTGTCAGGCAGCAGCAGAGGAAGAGGCGAACGGAAAAGAGAGAAAGAGAGAGTGAAAAGTGTTGTACAGAGTTTGTTGGTAAGATCGCTTTTTATTCCCTGCGCAGGTGCCAATATAATTGATGTCGTGTTGCCTGTTCCTCGAATGTAGAATTGGCGCATGGTATCGTTCATGCTCGTTAGTTTTTCTCATTCATAGAACTCAATAGTTAGTCAGGTACATTAATCAATGCTGTGATTTCAATTTCATGACCACTTGTGACATTTCTTTACATTTCTTTCAAAATCAACCGACAGGTTTTGGTGTCCGTGGTTTCTAAATGGCTCTGACTTGTTGGCTGGTTGCATCATGATTCGGCTGCGGGCAGGCAGATGCAGCTGTGGCCATGAAATGCTCGGTCTCTCAGAGCTCGTTGATACTCACCATGGCCTGTCTTGTTGGCAGAAATGACTCATTGGTTGTGTAGCGTGCTGAGGACATGTGATGCGCAGAATCAGACATTTTTTCTGGAGCTCAAGTGACATTATTCCCTTTATTGACTCCCGCAAAGCCTCGGGATGAGGGTCCTTTATTTTGGGGTTTGGGTATGTGATGCAATGGATGATGACCCCACTTTGAGCACCTGCTGGTATTGTGATGTCATTTGTCCTTGCGTAACTTTAAGAATCACAAAAGACTTCCGAGAAACCAGGGTGTTAGTAGAGCGTAGACTTTGATGCATCCCACGGCCGCAGCAAAGCAGCAGCAAAGCAGCAGCCAAGCTCCGGCGGGAAGTACACCAGCAGCGCATCGCCACTCCTTAAGAGTAGCGAGAGTCTTGCACGGCTCGCCTCACTGAAGCAAGCCACCTTAGGCAGGTACTGTTTTGCAGGGGCCAGCCTAAGCGTCTTTCCAAGGGGTCCCCTGGATGAGTGTTATGAGGTCGTCCGTTTAGGGGGCATTCCCAGGCTACATGGTTAAACGTAGTATCAGGGGCCGGCAGGCCACAAAAAGGACATGCCGGAACATCAGCAGCAGAGATGCCTGGGTCACGACTGAGTTTCATTTGAAAGTATGCAGCAGGACTCACAAAGGCACCTGTGGCCACTGCCAACGAATGAGCATCAAATGGGTGCGTGCGGCACCGTTTGGTTCTTTCCTCAGAATATTCAGGCAACCAACCCGGGTCACTGCGATGCTCCCTTCTGTCGGCGAGCCGGTACTGTTCATATAAATCCCGACGCCAAGATTCACGAAGCCAGTGACAGGCCTCTTGATGAGCCGGGATCGGGCCCTCAGCAGGATGAAGACACAAGGTTTGATCTATAGCCTCATGATGAAAAGTCCAAGCAGCAGTTTGGATCCATCCAAGAGCCTCCA
>VSDK01022166.1:118780-204963 GCA_009767595.1 Symbiodinium kawagutii | reverse complement strand
GCGACGCCCCTGCTTTGGGCGGCCGCCGACGGCAGCGCCGCGGCCGTGGCGCAGCTCCTGGAGCTCCGGGCGGCGGTGCACGCGGTGAACAGAACCGGTCCGGGAGCCCAGCAGGTGGCGGTGAGAGGGGGAACGGGCGGAGGCGTTGGCTGGTTGCGGTTGGTGATTGGAGGTTGGTGGTGGTGTTGGTTGATGAATCATGGTGAAGGACCTAGTGATTGGTGATTGGAAGGTTGAAAAAAATTGATGGAATAGTTTCCAGCCAAAGAATGGAAGAGATGATTTAGATGATACCTTCAATTGAATTTATACCAGAAGATGTGGGATCCGGTTTGGAAAATCTTGGTTTTGCATTTGTGTTGTTAATCAACTTCATTGGATATAATTGAACCGATGTGGAGTTCAGGTGAATCCGGTGTGACGGGAGTCTCTGTTTCTAGTGGGATGGGGGGTAAAGCCAACTGAAGAAGAGTGATGGAAATGTGGATCAGCTGCCAATTTCATTTCCTCGTTTGAAACCTTTGGGCTGTCTTCGTAGGTTCTTTTCAAGTCACCTTACATATGTGAAGGACTCCCAATATCATTGCATGTGTTGATGCCATCATGCATGCTATATGCAAATGGATCAGGCGTCTTCAGGTAATGTATGTTCATTGTGTTGGAATGCATGCCTGTAGTGTGCTGACATTCCATTCTGGATGCCGTGTTTCAAACTGCGAGTTGACACACAAAACAAGACTTCGGAGATTGTCACCGTACAACATTCCAGGGCACTGGTCACCATATTGCTGCTGTGTGTTTTCAGAGACAGTGACTTGTGGATCAGCGTTGGTAAGACTGCGCAGTTCATGCAGATGATTTGTTATGAGTAGGATTCACCGATGATGAGATGACATGATATAGCCAGGATGGGTTTGAGCTGGTCGCATTTGATCATCTTGAATTGTGACAAGCTGCTTAGGTGCGTATCCATTTGGTATTCGAAGAGAGTTGCTGTATGTTGTTGTGGTTTGAGTCTGGTACAATGCTTCACACGTTGTAGTAAAACATAGTAAAAACCATGTCAGATGCGATACCGTCTATGTACAGGTTCCAAGCTGTTGTAGCTAGTGCGCTTCGTACAGGTGGTTGGGGACTACGTACGTGCTGGACACCAGCAGTTCCTACATTTGATGATTTGATGATGTAGATTGGCCATATTGATTTGTTGATGTTGATTGGATTCAAAGATGTTCAATGATTTTCCCGATGCAACTCGTTACAACGAGTCATTTTTCCATGTGTTGCGCTTCAAGGGTTGACCTAAGTGCTGGCTGAATCTTAGTGCAGCCAAGATCTCATGCACAATAATTCACCGGGGAGTTCAGCCACAAACAGACGCTAGATGATGGTAGCTTACTTTTACCAATCAGATTTACGAGGAGATTCATCCAGCAGTTATTTGCAGATACAAGATAGACTGCAATGTATGGGTGACACCCGTTGCATTTTTGAGCATGACTCACCAGTCTTGCCTACGATTGCGTTGGATTGCTACCCTGAGGCAAAACAGCCCTGGATTTGGCTCGGCAGTGGAGAAAATCAGAGGTCGTGCGCCTCTTGGAGGACGCAGTGACTTGGCCGCATTGCATGCTGACAGCCTTCAAGCGACAACCCCCAAGGTTTGATGGCTTTCTGCAAGGGGATTTTTTCCTTTCACCACTGTTTTGAGGAACGGATATATGAGAATCAATTCATCCACAGGATTGCATCAGGGTCATGTCAAGTTCCTCGCTTGGCCTGTTTGACGTATGCACATGTGTCGACATGGGAAACCCATGGCACGTCAAGCGACGACACCGAGTTGTGCAGGCCAGAAGATGAGACTGTCCTCCGGATGCAAGGCATCGTCAGCGATAGAAAGGGGGACTGATTCATCACCAGGTTTTCCTTGTTGAGTCACTGGATCATCAAACAATGTCATCGTCCAATCTTCGTTTCGAAAAAGGACTGATTTACTTTCTCATGTGCTTGAACAAGCGTCCAAGAAAGACTTGCGAGCACAGTTGCTTCATGTTGAAGATGGCCATTGTGTTTGTCGCTTTCTACCCATTGTTGTTGCTGCATTTTGCCCAGTGCCCATGGAACGGAACATGAAATCACAGCTGCACGGTCAAACCACAACACGGACCAGATGCGCCTCGCCATGGCAGGCCCTGATTTAGCACCGGCCTATCACAGACTGCGCAGACATCGCCTGGAACCTTTGATGATGGTAGTAGTTACACCTGACGTTCGTTACCTATCCATGCACATAAGAAGCCCATATTTATCAAGAGATCAGCGCGTCATGATTCCAAGTGATTGATCCAATCTCAAAAGTTCCAGGTCATTGATCTCTTGTAGGCATTGATTCTGTCTTTGGTGCCAGCGCAAAGTCGCCAAGATTCGCCCAGCACCAGGATCACAACAATCGCGATGCACAATGCCAAAAGATCACAGCAACGCATCAGATTCTACCATGTCAACGGAACATCCATGTGAGACGAGCTTTGATTTACACAATCACACATTGATCCTTAGAAACAGGATGCCATGAAATCATATGGTGCATCGCGATTCCCAGTGAACAACGACTTGACTGTATGCCACCTGTGGATGAAAAGGTTGCACAACAAGACATGGGTCAGGTATAGTACGGTACAATTGTCCTTTGCGTATTGCCGGAAGTCAGACCTTCAGATTTGTAACCTGGTTGGTGTTGCCAGATCTCGTAGAAAGAGATTGTTGGATGCCCCTGTGACCTGGCTGTTGCAAGCTGTACTTCAAAGCACCCTACAAAGTTTCTTGCGCAAATGTTTCCTGGCTTAGGGACCTCCCAAGTGATCCATTGCTCGTGTTCCGGGCTCAAACGGTTTTCAGTAGCAGCTGGATGGTGTCCACAAGGCAGAAAAGACAAGGGGCATCTGAGCATCCGCTGCCACCATGGCACACATACAATCATCAACAACGATCCAGCCTAGAAATGCTCAGAGTGACAGGGGCAGAACATGAAGAGTTTTCTGGGTCGCTGGGACGGTCCTAGCAATGACGATGAGGAGACACCGGAGAAGTGCACGGTGAGATGGATGCTCACTGACACTGTGAGACGTGAGCCGTTGCACATGCGCGCATTGGTTGTTGTGTTGTGAGCATATGGAAAAACTTAGTTTGCCATGGTTTGGAACGGAATGTCCAACTATTTGAGGTTCCAATAAGCACTGGAAAAACTGTTTAGCCCATGACATGCTGGTTTTCTCAATGTCCGTTGGGTAGCTTTGGCACGGGAGTTTACCCAGTTCTGGAACATCATCATTGCGCTTGGCTCGTTTCAGGGGTGCCTTGGGGGAGGAACACAGAGTTAGCAAAGCGACTTGGAGCCAAGCATTTAACATACATTGTTTCTGTTGCTCATCAACCATCGTTGAAACTTAAACGTGAGATGCTTGCGGATTGCAGTTCATCAATATGATGGTCGTTTTATGTTTATGACGGTTGTTTTATTGACAGGCTTCGCATTCCGGCGAAGCCCTAAGGGCTCGGAGCAATGGGGCGGGCTCAATATGTGGCGGTCAAGATTAAAGCAAAAATGCGTTGGAATAGCAAAATCTGACCAACTTTTCTGTTGGAGTCAGTGTTGTTAATGCAAAAAAAGTGCTGGAAAGTCAAAACCTGACCCCCAGGATTTTTTTAAAAAAGGGGGGGTCAGGTTTTGACGCGAAACGCAACATATGCAAAATACACAAAGAGCAGCTTTGAAATTTTTGCGCTCCCAAACCTCAAAAAAACCTACTATTTACGACGTTTCGTCCACCTCGGAAGCTGGAAACACCGTAAATACCGATGTTTTTTCACACCAAGGTGCTCGAAACCACGGTATTTACGACGTTTCGTCCACCTCGCAAGCTCAAAACACCGTAAATACCGACGTTTTTTCGCACCGAGGTCCTCAAAACCACGGTATTTACGATGTTTTTTCAAAAGCCAAGGTATTTACGATGTTTTGGCATACAAGCCTTCAAAAACGTCGCTATTTGCAGTGTTTTTGCAACGTTGCAATATGTTGCAATTCTTTTTTTCCATCTCAAAATTTACAAAAACACTGACAGTGTTTTGCGCTTCACCAATCGACGAAAAAACGTTAAAAAACGCTCCCAAAACCGTCCACCTTCGACTCCTCTCCGGGCTTGTCATCCTGGATCAATTGTTTCCTGATTTTTTGGATTTTTCATCTTCTCCCATGTCATCGCAAAACACCGTATCCCCACCCAATTTCCAGTTTTTCGTCGATTTTCTTCATTTTGCCCTAAGACGAATTTTTCCCTCCGGCTGGGTCCAAAAACGCTTCGAAATGCAGACGAGAACGTCGTTTTTATAAAAAACGTTAAAAAACCTCGAGTTTTTGGGTCGGCGGCAGGGGCGCAACCCGGGATAGCAAGCTAAGGCTTGATCTGACCATAGCACGGCTTCGCCGGATATTGACAGGCTTCGCATTCCGGCGAAGCCCTAAGGGCTCGGAGCAATGGGGCGGGCTCAATATGTGGCGGTCAAGATTAAAGCAAAAATGCGTTGGAATAGCAAAATCTGACCAACTTTTCTGTTGGAGTCAGTGTTGTTCATGCAAAAAAAGTGCTGGAAAGTCAAAACCTGACCCCCAGGATTTTTTTGAAAAAAGGGGGGGTCAGGTTTTGACGCGAAACGCAACATATGCAAAATACACAAAGAGCAGCTTTGAAATTTTTGCGCTCCCAAACCTCAAAAAAACCTACTATTTACGACGTTTCGTCCACCTCGGAAGCTGGAAACACCGTAAATACCGATGTTTTTTCACACCAAGGTGCTCGAAACCACGGTATTTACGACGTTTCGTCCACCTCGCAAGCTCAAAACACCGTAAATACCGACGTTTTTTCGCACCGAGGTCCTCAAAACCACGGTATTTACGATGTTTTTTTCAAAAATCACGGTATTTACGATGTTTTGGCATACAAGCCTTCAAAAACGTCGCTATTTGCAGTGTTTTTGCAACGTTGCAATTCTTTTTTCCATCTCAAAATTTACAAAAACACTGACAGTGTTTTGCGCTTCACCAATGGACGAAAAAACGTTAAAAAACGCTCCCAAAACCGTCCACCTTCGACTCCTCTCCGGGCTTGTCATCCTGGATCAATTTTTTCCTGATTTTTTGGATTTTTCATCTTCTCCCATGTCATCGCAAAACACCGTATCCCCACCCAATTTCCAGTTTTTCGTCGATTTTCTTCATTTTGCCTTAAGACGAATTTTTCCCTCCGGCTGGGTCCAAAAACGCCTCGAAATGCAGACGAGAACGTCGTTTTTATAAAAAACGTTAAAGAACCTCGAGTTTTTGGGTCGGCGGCAGGGGCGCAACCCGGGATAGCAAGCTAAGGCTTGATATGACCACAGCACGGCTTCGCCGGATAGAAGGGACTAACGCCCAGGTGCCGCCGACCCCCTCTCTTTTGTAAGAGTCTGGGCTTGCTATGGCAAAGATAGGAGTTGAGGCTTACCAAAGCAGCTCCCGGAGCTAATGCCAGCTGTGATATACCACGTTAATTTCTTGCTCACACCAGCTCTTAAAAAGGGGGCGCCGGGGCGTTAGCCCATTCTATAAGACCTTCCCATTTGCCATGGTAGTGGCTTCCTGTGGCATTGCGTGGCTGTTGCCTTGCTGCTGTCCTGGTGCAAGGTGCTGGCCATTATGTGCGTGGTCTTGGTGGCATTGCGGTGCTGTTGCCAGGGTGCCAACCGTTTGAAACGCCGCCAATGATTAGGAATGACGTTTGGTGAGGGTGAAGCAACACTTGAGAGGGGTTCAACCGTTTGAAACGCCGCCAATGATTAGGAATGACGTTTGGTGAGGGTGAAGCAACACCTGAGAGGGGTTCAACCGTTTGAAACGCCGCCAATGATTAGGAATGGCGTCTGGCAAGGCATTCAGTGCTTAGTGAGGAGTGCAACCGTTTGAGACGCCGCGCCCGCCAAAAAAGTCCATTCACTCAGAAATCATTTCCTGTAAGTTTTAAGGAAATTCTGGGTGGGGCAAGAGACCTGCGTTTAAGGGATAGAATTTGCTTTCAACACTCTTGTTTCGAACCTGCCTTACTCTTGCCTTTGGCTGGAGTCTGGTTGGTCCCCCTTTCTGTCCCTCCGTCTTTCCTTCCGCTCCGTCCTCTTGCTTCCTTCAGTTCACAGGCCTTCGGCTAGTGTTCGGTTGGTCGCTTCCTTCCCCCCCGTTACCCCTCTTTCTGTTTTTTCCTTTCTTTCCATCCTCTCGCTTCCCTCCGATCACCGGCCTTTGGCTAGTGGTCGGTTGGTCGCTTCCTCTCTCAGCAAAAAGAACATTGTGGTAGCTGCCCACAGCCATTAGACGCCCGTAGGACGCCAAGATTAGCCAATGCAAATGCCCGAGGAAACGCGTGTACGAAGAAATTAATGCCTCAGGACACAAACTGTCATGACAAAGGCTGACCAGATGGCGTGAGCCCGCTTGCAAGCAAGCGTGCGAGTATCTCACAATAAAGCCAGTGCAGCGAAAAGAGTACCTAATAAGTCATCACGCTCATGCCAGGAGGTAGCAGACCGCTAGGCAGACAGCGCCGCACCGCCATGTGCGCCCGTAGCCCGAAGGGCCAAGTAGATTTCTACGGAAATGGCTTCGGAGAGAGGAAAGAGAGGGTGAATACAGGTTCTCATCGAGATAGTTGTACACATGCTCCCTCACTGGCGCATGAGTGTTGGTCGTTCCTGTGGTGTCCTGTTATTCGGCAGCCACCACAGGTGGGAACTCTGGGAGCAGGCATTACCATCCTGACAACATAGCCATCGATTCTGCAATGAAACCCTTTGCAGTTTATATTATAAAATTGTCACCACGTCTTTGATCGGGCGTATGATTTCCCCAGCGATTTAAATATACAGTCTGCTTTGGCACTACGGCAACTTTCTGGTCCCGGGCAATGGCTCGACGAGCTCTGTGCCCTGAAGGACGTTTGGCGTTCGCTCTGCGTTTGCCGCTCGTCCTTCGGGCACGGTGCTTGACGCTGCTGCCCGGCACTGGCTCCTCTCACCAGCAATGCAGAGTCGTCATTGGCCCCCTTCTCTCTTTCGCTGTCGTATTTGATCTACATACACGTACGTTTTTATCTTTCTCTTGACGAGATGTGTACAAAGCGTTGTTGTTTTCAACGGTTGCGATCTTTTGATCTTTGCTTTAAGCGACGATTTCTTCGGCAGGCTGACTTCTTAGAGTTGCAAGTTTCTGGACAGGCTTTGTATCTGGGTGCTTGCTGGTGATCGGTCTTCACTTCTGAAAGCGAGCGGGCCCTGACTGGCTGCACACAAGAGTCTTGCAATTGCGATTACTCCTATTTTCTCTGGCTTTCACTGAATGAATTTATGCCGATGACACTTTCGGGTTCGCACTCTGCTTACGTTTGTCGACTTTGTACAGTTTTGTTAGTCTCACGGTAGGCTAGTTAATGCACTCTCATTGATTGGGATCTTTGAGTCTTTTGTAGTTGTTACATGTGGCCGCTGCCACCAGTGCACTAGCGGCGCTCTCGCAGAAAAAAATCAAAACTTTCTTTAAAAGGAAATTATCAAACAACACGGTCTAAGAATCGCCCCAATTCTGTTTTGTTCTTGTTCTTTCCGTTTGGAAATTGAGGTGGTAGAACTGGCTGCAGGATGAAGAATGCACCAAATCTAGCGCTAGCGCAGAGAAGCCACCATTTGGCAGGAAACACAGGCAAGTGTGTCTCAAAACTCTGAAGGTCGATACATTTTTTTTGAATTCAATTTGCCATCCGCTCTTTGATGAGTCCGGAAAATAAAATGCACTTTTGGATTCTTGGCGGTCCGCTGGAGCTGGTACCAATCTTTCATCTTGGGTGCAAAAGATGCACATAGGGAGAAGAGAACTATCAGTGCATGACGGCAGTTTCCAGCTTGTTTCACCAACTTTCCTTTGCGTTTTGTTGTCGGACACTTGGGATCCTGGCTGGAGGGATCCTGGACAGGTGGAAGTAAGTACAAGACGTTTTTCTCGAATGATGATGATGATGATGATGATGATGATGATGATGATGATGATGATGATGATGATGATGATGATGATGATGCGTAATGCTGATGACGCACATAAGAACACGTGAGCAGAGTGAGTGCGGACGTTTCACCTGGTTAACGCTCAGCAAGTGAATTCAGCAAAGCTATCAAGCTTAAAAAGTCCTGAGAAGATCGCAATGGCAACAACTGCAAGTATGAGAAAGATTTAAAGTGGATGAAAATAAAAAAGACAAAAAGAGAAAAAACATGAAGGGAAGATGAAAAGAAGATGAAAAGGAAAATTAAAAAATTAAAAGAAGATGAAAAGAAGATGAAAAAATAAAAAGAAGATGAAAAGAAAAAAATGAAAAGAAAATGACAAGAAGATGAACAGAAGATGAAAAAGAAGATGAAAAGAAGATGAAAAGAAGATGAAAAGAAGATGAGAAGAAGATGAGGAGAAGACGAGGTGAAAATGAAGAAGATGAGCAGGTGATGAGAAGAAGAAGGGAAGGAGAGGGGAAGAACGTGAGAGGACGATGAGAAGAAGATGAGAAGATCATGACGAGATGATGAGGAGAAGGTGAGAATATGTTAGGAAGAAGATCAGGAAACGATGAGAAGGCAATGAAAAAGAACATGAGAAAAGTAGATGCAGAGGAGGTACGCAAAGATGACAAGAAGATACATAGAAAATATCAAGAATATCAAAAGACGATGGTAACATGGTGACAAGAAATAGAAAATGCGAAAAAAATGAGAATGAAAGGAAAAGAAAACAAGAGAAAGATGAGAAAAAAAGGAAAAATATAACAGAAGAAGGTGAGAAGAACATGAAAAGAAAATGAGAAAGGGATGGAAACTAAATGCAAGAAGAGGAGAAGATGAAGAAAATGAAGGGAAATGAAGCAGATGAAGAAGTTGCAGACGATGGAAAAAATGGAAAACATTGAAAATATGGAACGATGACAAGCCTCTGCTGAAGAGAAACCTTTCGCTCCAACATGTCACGAACAAACATTGTGCTTACCGAACAAACAAATGATGTATTTTTTTCATGTTGGTGGCTTTGTTGGCTTCTGGCGCAAGATGTTGCATACACCTTGCAATCATCCCAAAAATGAAACATTCATCGCGTCTTTTTTGAATATGAACGAAATGGACACCATTTATTTCACTCTTGTGGATTTCGCGAGGGGTTGCACGTGTGTGACATTGACATTTCTCCGGACTGGTCTATTCATTGAATTTCATGTAAAAATGTGGAAATGTTTGAACGATGGCAGTGATGACAATTTTCTAGTCGTTTCTGGCAAATTCAGCCAGCTTGCTTTTTAGATTTGTAGTTTTGACGTAAAGTGGATTCTGGTGATGTGATGGGGTGGGATGGGGTGGGATGGGATGTCATGTGATGGGGTGTCATGTGCCCCGAAATGATGTGATGTGATGTTATGCGGTGTAATCTATTGTAATGCGATGATGTTTCGTGATGATGGTGAGGGCGATGATAAAAATGATGATGTTATGATGCATGCCACCTGCTTCAAAGTGTAAAATAATAACATGGAACTTTTCGCGCTTTAAGAGCTGCTTCGCCGCAGAAACAAAGCCAGGTCTTCCAAAATTTCGTCTATGTTAATGCAAAAACATGGAATGGATTTCGTACTCCAGTCCAAATGCCTTCCTTCTCCGGAGACCGCCAACGGCATGCCCGGATAGCACGATTCCTTTTTGAATCACTTTCTTTCCTTCCAGTGCAAGTGTCTCTTTTTTGCAACTGGTGGTGACGAATCCTGCCGCGGATCAGAAGGCCGCACCCATCAACCTCAATTGTATTTGGCCGCCCTGTTAAAGCTGGCATGGCGGGTGTTCACCTTCCCTGCGAAACCGGCCTTTTGTTTACAGAACCGGGGACCACGGTAGTACGTTGTTTGTGCATTTTAATTCGATATTTGTTCATTGAAGAATTGATCATGTGCATATTTGTTCATTGATATTTCGTATGTCTGTACCCACAACTTTGTGGGTCTTTGCCAATCTACTACAATCTGAAAAAACCAAAGGAACCAAGAAAACCAAAAAAAACAAAAAAAGAAAAAAAACAAACAAACCAAAAAAAACAGGACTATGGATCCAGGACCCTGTACTACCCATTGACTTGTTTTTTTCTCCAACAGTGGTCTTCAGCCCAGTTAAGCTCCGGTGTGAGCCGGTGCCTCCAGGCTCAGGTTCGGGAGGTTCTGAAAGGTTCCGGGAAGTCCCGGTGCAGTTGCCAGGCAAGGTTTCAAAACGTTCCGGAGGTATCGGAAGGTTCCGGGGAGGTCCGGTGGTTGTCAGACAAAGTTCCGGAAGGTTCCGCAGGGTTCCAGAATGTTCCGAGAAGTTCCGGTGCACTTGCCAGGCAAAGTTCCGGAAGGTTCCGCAGGGTCCCGGAGGGTTCTGGCGAGTTCCGGTGCAGTTGCTAGGCAAAGGTTCCGGAAGGTTCCGCGCAGCGTTCCGGAAGGTTCCGGAGGGATTCGGAAGGTTCCAGGGAGTTCCGGCGCACTTGCCAGGCAAGGTTCCGGAAGGTTCCGCAGGGTCCCGGAGCGTTCCGGGGAGTTCCGGTGCAGTTGGCAGGGGCAAGGTTCCGGGAGGTTCCGAAACGTTCCGGCAGGTTTGGGAAATTGTGATGCAGTTGCTGGAGATGGGCAATGGCTCTTGCTGTTGGGGATACCACCTTAGCTTATGTTTTTTTTTTTTGTTTTTTTTCAAGGTGTTTGCTGTTTTTTTAAAACTACCCAAAAAAACCTCGCGAAAATCAACAAAAATGCCAACCTTATGCCCCAGGCATTCTGGCACTCTACTTGGAGTTTTTGGCTTCTACCAATCTACTACAATCTGAAAGAAACCAAAGAAGCCAAAGAAACCAAGAAAACCAAGAAAACCAAAAAAACAAAAAAAAACAAAAAAACCAAACAAGCAACAAAAAACCAAAAAACCAAGACTATGAACCCAAGACCCTGTATTACCCATTGGCTTGTTTTTTTTTTGGTTTTCTCGAGGTTTTTGCTATTTTTCTAAGACTGCCAAAAAAACTTCGAGAAAATCAACAAAAATACCAACCTTATGCCCCAGGCACTCTGGCACTCTACCTGGAGTTGGTTTTTTTTTGTCTTTTTTGCTTTCTCGAGGTTTTTGTTACTTTTTCTTCCTTTGACCTCCTCTGTCCCCATTTGTCCTCCTAGATCCTCCAAATTATATTAATGAGATAGATTTGTGTCTAAATGATTGTTTTGGGAATCTTGTTGAATCATAATATTTATATATATATATATTTTTTTTTAGTATTTTTGAAATATCAGTAATATATCTATATATTTTTTTTGTATTCTTTATCAAAATTATTTGTTTCTCTAAATGGTAGTAATTCAATATTGATAATTTAGATTCTTATTTTGATATATTGCAGGCTAAACATTAAGATTACAGGAATAGTTCTTCGAAATAAATGAGGAGAACATCTGTAAGTAAAAAAATGGTGCTGACAATATTACTGCAGATTTTTTTAGACTTGGATATTATATATTCCGATAGGAAAAATGATTTTGATATCATAGTAATAGCAAATCTTAATTCATTCTGGATGATAGCTGCATTACCAAAAATACTTGCCATCTTTGTTTTGGAACATAATCTTTTTTTTTCTGGCAGGACTACTAAATACCAATTACACATTGCCTTGTGGATTTCACAAGCACAATAATTATATCTTATAACTTAAGTTGTAACAATGAAAAACAATTGCTTTAAGAATATATATAGCATATCTCTTGAGATAAGCATTGTATACTACTTACACATTGCATATTTTGCTAGCACACCCTATTCAACCATGTTCTATTAAAGGCAACAACAAGTAAATTATGTATCGGTTGCAGTACATGTTTGCCAAGATTGTTGTGACGATATGCTGCAGGTTACATTGAGATTTTCCTTATTTTGGGTTTGAATAGGACAAACAACAACGAGCAATATGTTATATTCTAGACAGGAAGATATATATTTAAAAAACATCCTGCAAGTCTTTGAGTATTTAAATTACTTATGATTTTTAATTCTAAAGAATATTGCAATATCTTATAAATATTAAGTTACTACATCTTATGATTAAGAACCAACACCACTTTGAATTCACAAAGTCTTTTCCCATGATTTCAGAACAATATTACCTCCTTACAGTTGCAAACAAGCATATTGGCTTAGCGGGCTGTGTCAACTGACACTTAGATAAAGATAGCAAACTTTACAACATAGTAAAACCAGTCAATTGAATTCCATTGTAGTGACTTCATGGAACATTTAATGGTCTTTCTATAAATCTTCATATTTCAGTTCACTTCAATGACATTTTGGGGTTTTGAGGCAAACCTGGAGCAGAGCAAATCACCAAAAAAGTGTACTACCACAGTCCCCTGCTCTCTTTTGTTTAAGGTGCAAGGTAGTCTGACATCTCAACAAAGCAGAAGTGGCTGAATGCCCCGCGGTGCGGTTGGGTGTGTGCACTGTGGTCATTTGGGGGCCATTAGTTGTATTGTGTTGCACTACGAAAACATGGCCATGGGCCAGAACAATTTTGGCATTCATATGAAATTGCATTGACGCCACCGTGATGAAGCAGGGTGGGTTGGGGTAATGTAACGTTCATATGATCTTACAAGTGAAAATGATGCCTCGCTGATGGGATGGGGTGATGTTGACTTATGAATGAACTTGTTTGTGCAAATGATCTTACTGTGATGATGGAGTGAGGTGGGGTGTGGTGTTACCATTGAACTGGTGCACTCAGCTGTTGCCTGACAAAGTTGAGTGGGTAGATCTTTCAGTTCGTTTCAATTTGCGCGCAATGCGACGCTGATGGGGAGGGACATTCATGTTTTGCACATGCAAAAATTCGGGTGCTGAATTCCGTTGCTTGAAAACAAACTAGTGACCAAGAACAGCAAACTTTTCAGACACGGATGCCTGCCAAAAGTTTTGGAACTTGAGTGGACTTACACCATAAACACATGCACACACACAAGATATACACATTCAAATTTTATCATGATGTGTTTCGAAGAATCGTCAAACACCAGTCTGGTTTTTGATCATTCAATCCCTTGATGATGTGCTCCTTACTTTGCACCACCCATGCCCTGTAAGGAGGGCAAATTTGATCGCAGAAAACTATGACCACGGTGTGTATGCCGTGCGGAATTCAAGAATCATGGCAACTCGATTGTGAAGTGGATTTAGGCCGTTGAGCATATGTTTTCAACATGTGTGTGTGTGTGTTCTGGGCAATCTACTTTTTTTTCCACCTAACTGATGTGATTGTCGAGCTGTCTTGGCTTTAAGTGAAGACCTGCATCGTGATGTCACTTGAAAGGAATGTAAAAAAAATCCTGAAAAAATGAAAATGCAATTTGTACCCAATCATGCTGCAGGTGCCGAAACAAAGCTTTGCCACATTTGGGGAACCAATGCTACACTAGACTAGCATTACTTGCGGATGTGTCTTACATAGAGGAACTTGGTCCTTGTTGACAATTGGTCCACCAACCCAAACGCATGAAACATCTTCTGAATGATTCAATTTGAGAGCAATCCAGCCTGTTTGTGACTTGTTTTTTACAGTAAGAAATTGTCAAAACCTAGTTCAAAAACATGCAAATCATGTTGGCAACATCATGAATGGTCCAATGGTTGCAAAAACACAGGATTAACTTTGAATGTCTTGTGTTTTAGTTCCACAATTTCTCAGTGCCGGGTTGGCATGTAGAGGTTGTTTCTATCATCATTGGTGCTCATGCGTGGACAGATGACAGAAACACGCGGTACATGATTTGTGCAGTCCCATGGTAGCCCGATTACACCTGGATGGGGTTTCAGCATGCAGTCTCTATATTCAATGATCATTCTCGGACACTGGACCATTTGATTTGGGTATAGCTAGTTTGCTCCTTGGACAATGACTGCTCTATTGTTTTGATGCAAAAAGTATGGTCTCTGAAGGGCCGCAGTGTGCTTGATTGGCACGTCAGAAGGTCCTTGGTGCATTGACACTGAAGTTGTTGCCCGTCCATATTTGTGTCCTTTTGAAGAACACTGGAATTCAGCAGTTTTACCAAGTTACTTGCATTCGGAAAACAACTCTTGAAATTTGTCTCAAAATGCCATGTTTCGCGGTTGCAAGCGATGCGGGTGGTGCAAAGTATCCCAGCTACTTTCACGACTCTGCACAAATCGTGGCAGTGCAAACGGTATACGTTTGGCACCTCCTTTTCTGCAAAACTGCGGCGGGAACGCAAAGCTGATGATATGACTGAGCGCTTCAATCGCATGTTAGACGTGTGTGTGGCAGCAGAAGATTTCATTGGCTCGGAACACATGTTCCAGCGGCTTGTGATTCTCGGCGGAGATCAGTGTGAAACTTTCATGCCCCCCTTAGCTGATAGTTCTCATCAGCAAAGTTGGTGGATCATAGCCTCGTGTGGCGGTGTATTTCTTCTCATAGCCTCATGGCAAGAATTTTCTAGTTCCCTGCTACACCACTGGCTAATAGATCTAATAATCGATTTCATGCGTTAGTTTTGGTCACATGCAAAAAACACCTCTAACGAAATATGGGACACGGTTGAAGGCGAAACCGGGATCAACTTGCAGATGAAACTGGGATGATTTGTCCATGGGAATCATGCGTACATGGTAGAATGTTACATTTCTTTGCATCAGTAGCGACAGGATTGGTCCGGTGAAAATGAGTAAAGATTGAGTTTTGTGCATTCGAGATACCTTGTTCGCCCGAGGGGTAGCGCCACTACGTCAAATCATGTGGGATCACTTGGTACGAAGCATCATTTTGTTGCCACATGCATTGTTGGTCTGATGTGAGCATAGCAGAGATCTAACTACACACGCAAACACCAAGAAACTGTCAAATATATGAAAGACAGGCCCCATGTTTCACAACTATGACATTTCAACCATATCATACCACAATCATATCGATTTTCGATCGCCTGTCCCTAGGGGCTTGATGGGTAGGTCTCCTGCAGAGGTAGGTAACATTGCCCGTATATTCAGTCAGGGGTCAGCAGATTGAAATTTGCAATTTGATTTGCAAGTAATTCCATCACGCAATCCATTTGGCTGGTCCAAGACTGAATTTTGGTTCTATGGAGGGATGGAGGGAGTCGATACAGGAAAAGTCCCTTTTCGCTGGCACAAAGCATGGTTTCCTCAAATTATTTCGTGAAGCGAGCTTTTTATAGTGGTGAACCCTCCAAGAAAACCACCAAATCCGTTGTGACTAAATTCCTGGGCAGACTGTCATGCATGTAAATACCCGTTGTTTCTTGACATGTCACCGTCCTCCAGTGACAGGAAGGAAAAGGGTCAACCCAACGATTTGACCTTCGCACTACTGGTGGCTGCCAGCGCCGAAGTGCGCGAAGTGGTCCGTGCGGAGATGTGGCTACAGAGGCGTTTGGATAGGGTCACAAACCTTGGACACCGCAACCACTCAATGATGGCGGTTGGGAAATCTCAAAAGCAGCCTTTTGGATGCCATCCATTTAGGTACAGGTTGGCACACATTCAAAGAGCGCTGTATGAATCTGTTTTAGTGAACAATAACCAGCGACTAGAAATATGATTAATGGATATTAATGGTGGGTTTGCAACTATCTCAAGGTGTTGGAATCCTCCCAAAGGCACCCATAGGTAGGATTGTAACCGCCATGGGGTTTGTGACCATGATGCTGCCTCACTGAAGAGCTGTGCCAAATGGCGCTTGGGCAACGCGATTTGGTGCTGACTTTTGGATTTGATGAGTTGATCTTTGTTTCCCCAAGATTTTGGTCCCATGATTTCTGAGTGGTGATCCTTGCTGGCTGAGGGTCGGCCGTCAAGACTGGTTGAGGATGCGCAAAGTGTTTCATCCAAGCAGAAATCCCGCTACAAGACGTCAGAAATTCAGCACAAGCCTCACCGCGGTGACCCCGAGCGCCAGGTTGGTCAATGTGGCTCCGACCATCCGGCAGCATCCCAAGGTGATCCAGAGCTTGACGGCTGCAGGAGCCAGGAGTCGAAAGGGGAGCTCCCTGGGAGGCGATGTGGGATCCCTTTGGCGATGGTTGTGTTTTTCTTCAGCCATGAAGTAAGTGTAGCTGATCCATCAAGCTTCGACAGTCTGCTGTCTATCCTTATTCTTCTTGTGTCTCTACGATAGAGTGAGCAACAATACTTGATGATAGTCACTATGATACTGGTAATGATCATAAGTATAACACAAAGGTAGTCACCATGATTCAGCTGCGTGGTGATCTGAAAGCTCGGTGGCTTGTAATGACATGGGTGTTTCTCAAATAGGTGTACCCTCAAATCAGGCAATATTAATCATGTAGCCACTATATGGAGGGTTTATCAAATCATAGGGGACCCCCCCAGGTATCATCCAGTTTACTCATCATTTATAGTAGCAAACCAACCATGACTTAGGGGTCCCCTGCTTGACAAACACCCACACGACCAATAAGAACTGTCCCTACGAGGCGAGCTAACTAACTGGAGACAAGGCCACGTTTGGCTATGTTGGAGCTTCTTTTGTGGGGGGGTTTTACAGGAGTTGTAACTATGAATAATGGGTCATAATAGTTAATGATGGTTAGTAATGGTTTTGGTCGAAAGTCGTTGCTGAATACGGATTTGGGTTTTGACTATGTTCGAATTCGATATACTGCGGTCAGGTCCGCAATGCAAACCACCCCTGTTTATGCAAGTTTGAATTGGAGGCTAATGCTCGGAGTTGGGTCATATTCAATGTTGTGGTTTCTCACTCAAAATGGATGGTTTATTACTTGAGGGGCCCCAATGACTTGAGAAACCACCGTATAGTTCATCCTGTTCCTTCCTGTTCATTCCTACGGTCTCAAAAGCAGCCGAAGCTATCCATGCCGAATTAATCAGTTCTGAGAGAAAAATTGTGGTTTCTAAATTCAGGAGTACCCCAAAAAATCAAGTTATTGACAATTTGTAGCAATAAACCAATCTTTTTTTGGGCAAGTATTTTGAGAAACACCCGCATCCAGAATGACTTAAAGGTATGTAAATCATGAACATCTTTAGTTGGTACCAGGTGCAACATTGAACTGATGATTCAGAATGCACCAAGCCTTCTCAGGGTTGCAGCAAACAGCACTCCTAGAGAGACGCAACCATTGACTCACATCATGAAGTTTTCGATCAATTACGACATGGATTTTTGCCATATACACAAACATGATCAAACATGGTGGTTTATGCCATTAGGTGTGCCATTCAGGAACTTTGGAAAATCCCAGTTCCTTTAGTGTGACCCTGAAGTGTAAGCATGCCCAATTCTTGTTTGTAAGTCTATATGTATTAATGTGAATATGAAGATGCATGGTTCCCATATTTTCACTTCAGGTGAATCATGTTCTCTGTTGCTCCACCGTTCTTGTCATTGTTCCTTTCACCCCATGTGGAGTCTGTTTGGAGTCTGTTTTGTGGCGGCCTTCAAAAATGTGTTGAACATATTGATATCATTCTGAACCAAATCAAAGAAACCTACCCCCTAGCCATCATCTCTTGGCAGATCAGCAAGATGGATCCCAGGCGCTTGTTTAAGCATTGCACCTTGTAGGTGAACCAAACATATACTGATCCTATGTGTTTAATCATTAGCATATATGGCGCATCATTCACCATTGACAGTTTTTTGGTCATTATCCCTCATTATTAGTTGCATATAACCAGTAAAGATCATCACCGTCCATTGAAAACCCCTCCGCATGCGATCACCCATTGGTCACGCGATTGGTTGACCCTAGGAGCTTATTGGATGATGGCTCAGAGCCGGCCACCGCGAAGCAACGGTTTTTATCATTGGTTGCAGCAGCGGGCAGCGAGGTGTTCCGCGAGGGGGGTCATGAAGGCAGCAACGGATGAATGCCAAAGATGGCCGGTTTTTCAAGCTGTTGGGGTACCCCAAAGAGGGTTGGTTTGCTGCTATAAGTGATCGATATTGGATGATTTGGGGGTACTCCTATTTTGAGCCTCCATACATGAAAATTGATGTAAGTGAACCTCCCAGCAAATACGATGTTGTGAACAGCCAGGGGTACAGGGTACGCACAGCATCCCACAGCCAGATGCGTAGAGACATGTATGTATAGATATATTTAAGCAACCGGTTGTATCGATACTGTACGTGGTTTGACGGTTGTTTGGTCGGTGGCTCGGTTGGTCCGTTGGTTGATTGATTCATTTGTCCCGTGCTTCATGATATTAGCTTGACTGTTGGGTGGCTGTTGTTGGGGCGGCTGAACCAATACAGAGTGGCCGTGTGATGAACAACACTAGGTTGATACTCGCAGTACTTGCAATCAAAAATCATTTGTCATAGGTATGGAATGACACATGGTTGTCATTTGTCGAGTTATCTCCCAAGGAAAATTAACGAAGACCAAGACCCAATCTGATCATCATGGGGCAGCATTTTGTGAAGTGATGTGAACCCTGAGCAGGTAGACGTTGAAGATGCCTTCCAGCATGCTCTCGAAGAATCAAAGCACTTGAGTATTGTCAAGAAGCATCTCTACCAGGCTCGAAAAGTCTGTGAAACAACGGCTTTGCATAGCACCATCTAGCTGCGTAGTTTCGTGTGCAGGGAGCCACCGGAGGGTCACTGGTGGCCGGAGTGCAAAACCCACCTGTAGAAAACGACACGAAGCACTGGCGTGTGGAAGACAAGGTAACACGATTTCCAAAATCTTAGAGGCACAGAACCAGGAAATTGTGAGATGCCAGCAATGCAAGCAAAGCAGAAAAGGAGCGATGGAAGCAAAGAAAGACAATCACACACACACAGACATTCTGCCATGGAGTGATAGGCAAATGTTTGAGGTTGAACTGCTTTCGAATGGACTCAAAACACCTTGGCCAGGAGGCTCAGCAACAGCTTGCTAGGATGGTGCTGGAAACAGAGACGAAGCTATACCAATTGGTTTTTCCAACCGCAGCTAACACAACCAGAGCAACTGGACAACTTTACAAGTCCACCCATGGTTTCTGTTAGCTACAAGAGAAAGACCTTTGTCTTGGATGGTTACACCTTGAGCAAGGACCATTGCTGAATCTGTTGCTTCCTGGGTACGGGCATCCTTTTTTGAACAGAGATATAACGTTGCACGAGAAACTGGGCAAAGTCTACATCAAGAGTGCCGTGCTTTGTTGGAATTTTTCCTGGCCTGGCACCCGGCATTGATGCAGTGCTTTGCATGTCTTTGTCGTGTGGCTGTCGCTGTCGCTATTGGTCGTCCTGCTGGTGGCCCTGGTGCTGCTGGTGGTCCTGCTGCTGCTGGTGGTCCTGCTGCTGCTGGTGGTCCTGCTGCTGCCGTGGTTCCTGCTGTTGTCGTTGTTGGACGAGGGTGCATCCACGTGCACTTAATATCCCACTGACGGCCAAAACTCCGCTATTCCTGATGGCAAACCCAGCTTTCCTCCCCCGCAAAGTTCTTATGCCCAAACAAAGCCATGAAGACAGGCCATCAACTGCTGCCAGGAGCTGCTGGGTTATTTGGCGCGATCCAAATCTACTGATCAGATCCAAGCTCGCTTGGCGGAGATGAAAGTCTCAGGATGTCCTCCGGATGAAGTGACCTACGGCATCATCATCAATTCCTTAGCCTCTCAAAGCTCCCAAGCTCGTGCACAGACCTTCTTCCGCCAAGCCGAGCAGGAGGGCATCCAGGTGGGGATGGCATCCAGGTCCGCAGATGGATGTTGGTTTTCCCAATGATTGTAATTGTTACTATATCTTTTCCATGGTGACAAATGGTTGATGGAACCATGGCCACTTAATCTCTTGCAGAAACTGTATTCCCATGATCTTCCAATGAAATTTGCGGCCAAGTTCATCAGCCACACATCTCCCTAAGAACTACCCAGTCGTTCATCACCACTCAGATGGGAACCGGAATTTCCCCACCATTTTCTTGATACTATCCGAGGCCAAACATGCAAATCCCGGAGTCACAGCTGTCAACGAGTCAACCTTGGGTGGGTCAGATCCAGACTCCTCAGTTGTCTCCCCGTGCATGCCAGCAATGTTTGATCATCGCCACACTGTAAATGAGCATCCGAAAATCTAGCAGGGTACTTCCATATGGTATGCTCAACGACAATAACCAACAACATGTGTGGAGATATGAACCGCAACCGTCAGCCAGTGATACGCAACAGAATAGACGATGTCCGTATGATACTTGCTGGGTATACATCCGCTTATTATTAATTCTCATCAATTAAACTCAAAGAATCACTAGCAACAACTCGAACACGTAACCGGCTTGAGACTCATCGGCAGCAATTGGACTCATGGCTTCGCTTTGATTTGTTGGATGGCTGTGGGTCAAAACCCTGTACCCCTGGTTCCCCATCATTAACCATTGTTTTCCCTATTATTACTGGTTATTATCCCCAATTATTGGTTGATTAATATTGACCCATAGCCGGATCTCTCTTCTCTCCTTCGATCTCCCCACGTTTCCCAGGTCACATTGCCACTGTGCAACGCCATGTTGAAAGCTTCTGCAAGGGCTGCTGACCTGGAAACTGCTCAGGAGCGCCACCGTTCTGCCGGTCGTTTCCAATGGGTCCTCGAAATGGTTATGGGTCAATATTAACCATCAACAATGGCTTATAATGACCAACCAAATCATAGGGAAAACAATGGTTAATGATAGGGGAACCAGCGGTACAGGGTTTCGACCCACAGCCAAATTGGTTTAATGTGCTCAAACTCTTTCTGGATGGTTTCAAGTTGTGGGCCTGGGAATCGTGGAGTATTTACAACGGACGAAATTGGTGAAGATGGATCCAACCCTGCACAATTTTGGCAGTTCATGGCGCACACAAAGTGATACTCAGTCGGAGAAACATTCGTGGTTGCGCTCTATATCTGAAAGTCAGGGTGGCAGCAGCTGTTGAACAGTCCAGTGTTTCAACCTGGAGGTTTCTACTGGTACCCGCCTGCGTTTTGAATCTGTGTATATTGTGCAGTAATAAGCTGTGGTGCATCGAAACACGATTACATTGCCAAAAGTTGTGAGAGCCAGAGCTATGAATATGCTGGAGCTTTATCACAAAATTCAGGCAACAAACTTCCAAATCTTGGGTCGGGTCAACAGCAGTAGTAAATATGTATGTTGATGCGCGGACAAAGTGAATAGATGCCAACAAATGCTATTCATACATGTAGATATCGGTCTACCAAGCTATTTATAATACTTGCGGTATCATTTTGTGCGTCTATCTAGCTATCTATCTATCTATCTATCTATCTATTTGTCCAGGGAATCTAGTTTTCATGACTTGGGATGTCAGACCGGCGAAAGAATTGATCATACAGAAAGGCTGACAAGCAAGAGACCAGAAGAACAGATTCCCAGCAGGAAAGATAGATGAAATGCAAACTAAACTCAAACTCGAAACGTGTCATAGCCACAAAAAACATGCAATGTTAAACTGAAAGGTTGCTTTTGACAGAAAACGTTTTCAGATATTGATTGCACGGCTGATGGTTGGATCCGATTCCCTGAAGCAAGTGGAGTATCTGTGTGTATGGAGATTTTTACTCGTCCTGCAGCCGACTAAAGGGCATTATGCTTGTCATGTTCGTTTGTTGGTACGGTGAATCAAAACGCATTCAATCGGGGAGCCATCCAAATTCGTGAGTTCCTCCAAGCCTTTGACAACCAAACTGGGTCAAAGCCTTCATGAAAACACAGTAAGCAGTATAACCATTGGGAAAACCTCCGCCAGACTGCGGACCTTCAACCCATCACAGACAAAGTGGGTCAAGCCAGGCCTTCATGGAAAAGATCTACAGCGTTTCTCTGAAGCCCAACATCATTTCCTTCAACAATCTGCTGAGTGCTTGCGCCATGCGTGGCAGTTTGTCGGAAGCGCGAAAGGTCTTGGAGACGATGAACAGTGCCTCCGTGGCTCCCGATGGCTTCAGCTATGTGTGGTTGATCAAGGCAGCAGCTGAACAAGGCCCAGCACTTGCTTGGACAAATTGAGTCGCTGACGGTTGGTTTTTAAGCGACTGCGACCATGAAATCAATCCCTGCAGTAAGGGTTGGCCCATCCTTGTGAATCACTTGGTACCAACTTGGTCATTGTTTGCAAGAGATTTGGACTGTCTACAGCTTGATATAGGCAAAGGAAGGGTTTATCTGATTGGGAAACAGCTGAGATCAACTTGGGATACGGTGGTATCGCCCACCAGCATTTGTATTGCTTCCAAATCTTAGACATCAGAATTGCCAACAAGATCTGGAAAGCCTGCTACCTTGCTTGACGTTGACCTTGCTTGACCTTGCTTGACCTTGCTTGACCTTGCTTGACCTTGACCTTGACCTTGACCTTACTTGTTGGCTACGCATCTACGGCAAGAGCTTGGTTAGGCAGGAGCCCTGCCAGCCAGGCGGAGAAGCTGCCGAACGATGTCTGCAAGAAGCGCGGCAGCGTGACCTCCAGGTGCAAACGACGACGAAAGGGGGTCCAAGGAGTGGAAGACCCCCCAACAGCAACAGCACTGACAGCAACTGCACTGAGATCAACTGACCTGTAACTGGTGTAGAATAAACCATCCATGAGCTATGAATAAACCATTTTTAGCTATTGAATCATGATGTATCAATTACAATTCACGATCAACCATCAATTGGCCATCAATTGGCCATCAATTGGCCATCAATTGACCATCAATTGACGTGTAAGCAGAACAATGTTTTTCGGTCAAGAATCACAGCAGAACAGCAGAACTGCTCAGACACTCTTGGCTCGTCTTGGGGCTCAGGTCGGCGCCGGAATGTACAACGCGGTGTTTCGGGCCTACTTGGCGGAAATTCCTGAGAAGCCACAGGAGGCGTGGCCACAGGAGGTGGTTGTCACATCAGATCGGGATTAGCCATAGATATACCCCTAACTTATGGTAGGTTTATAGTGGCTAATAATGGGTGATAATAGGGGACAATGACCAACTACTAATTACTTGGTTTATTACCATAAATGGCTACTGTTGGATGGTTTGGGAGTAGCCCTGTGACTTGAGAAAGCACCATATGGAATTGTTGGGGTCGGTCCCGGCCAGCACTTGTGGGCCCCAAAGCGTACTCACACGAGAAGATGTCTCGGGATGTTTCTCAACTCGACGCTGGTGTTGGAAGCAACGAAAAAAGGGGCCTCGGAACTCCGAGCATTGAAGTCCCCTGAAACATTCAGTAAACATGCAGGTTTGTGGGTGGCATGTTTGATTACCCTTATCATAAAGTAATAGCGGGTGTCCTGTGGAAGAAGCCGACCTGCTGCGGGTATACGTACCTGACATTAGCTGTGAAGACTGCAACTATTTTTGGGTTCTCCATTTGTACATGCTAGTCATTGGTTGTCAGGACAGTCATTTCAAAAGTCAGCGAAAAATGGCCTTGTGATGGAAATAGTAGGAGATTCACCTGGTACATGCATCCAAGGCTTGCATGGTTTCCAGCTATAAGTTTGACCTGTGACTACTACAGAACTCCATAAAAGTGGGGAGTTTTTGTTATCGGGGCAGCCGATACCTCTAATAGCCATCCCTGAAATGGTGATTGTCGGAGGAACATTTGTGCGTACGCAATTCATGAAACCACCTATCTATAGGATATGTTTTGATCCGCTCAGCACGTCCAAGTGTACAGAGCTCCTCTATTTAATTGAGGCGAGCCTTCAGAAAGATCCAGCCGTTTAGCCGTTTGATCATCCTGAGACTTGTATTTGGTGACCCAGGATTGCTACAAGGAAGCCCTTGGGGGAGCCGGTGAACTGTGGGTGGGGCTACTTCTCAGGTGAAGCGACTCTTTTCGGAGATGCAAGAGTTGAACGTTCAGCCCAATGCCTGGTCATACTTGGCCATGGCTAACGCATACGCCATGCAGAACGAGGCTGGGTTTCAACACAGCAAGGGGTGTGGGACCAAAGCTATGCTCATGGGTCTCCAGTTGGGCTGCGTGACCAGCTGCGAGCACTCGCCAGGTGCAGCTCGCGGAAGACCTGATCTTTAAAGCTCGCCGTGAAGGTGGCGACGGCCCCGAATTTTACGCGTGCTTGCTCTTTGCCTACGCACGAAAGCGGGGAAGTCGGAGCATCAAAGCGGAGCGGACCTTCCGCGAATTGGTGGCTGCAGGTTGGGATGGGTGCGGGGTTACTCCGGCCTTGAAGACGGTTAAACAGGGCTGATTTGATGATTGCCTGAAAATGAAGCCAGTCAGCGTCACGCATTAACAGAAGGTCACAAGATTCTTAGTACCATTTTTGTTGCTGCGATTAGTTGATGCCTAGCTGCAGAGGAGATTGAGATTCATGTTGTTCAACAGGATAGTAATGAAGATCTCCAGCTATCAACCAATAGTTGACACCAGTTTACACGGTCATCGTCTGGTTCAATGGTCTTCTCCATGGCCATCGTCTGGTTAAATGGTCTACTCCAATGGTGGTATGGCTCACTTTTTCGCATGAGCCCATGGTTGTGGGGTAGCACGACGCCCAGGCATCCGCCCCTCGAAACAAATGCTGCGCTACTTGCGGATGGCCATGGATTCTGACCAAGCTGACGCGCTGTTGGCTGACCTGGGACTCGCAGATCTGAGGGACGACGCTGAAAAAAGGTGCGAATTTCGAAGTATTTGGTGGTTTCTCAAAATTGGAAACACCCAAAAATGGTGGGTTTATTCGTATAAATGACTATTGATGGATGATTTTGGGGCCAACTTTGAGAAACAGGGTGGTTTCTCAAAATAGCGGACCACCCCAAATCCTCCCCAAATCCTCCAATATTGTCATTTTTGGTAATGAACTATCCATTCTCGGGGTACCTGTATTTTGAGAAACCACCAAATGTTGGTGTCGAAATTTCACAAAGACTGAATATTGCAAGCCGCTCCATATTTATGGCCAATCACAAGCTATTTTTGCTTGGAGATATTTGATTCATATGGCCGGTACATAAATATACCATAAATTCCCAGGAATTTGCAGTGGCTTATGCTTGTGCGCACTGAAGAGTTGATCTCATACAGCCCTTGGTTGAACTTCTTCTCATTCCTTGTAGGCCTTGGTCCACTGTTGTAGGTTCCATGTGCTGCGTATCTCGGGGAAGGGACCTTGAAGCCACACAGGGTTGACATCTGCCGAAGTTGCGCGTTGCGACCCTGAGAAACCACCCCGTGCTTTCCTGGACGGCATGATTGAAAGTATGAGAGTCCATTTTCAGGAAATGACAAGCAAAGTAATCACGAGTTCTCTATGGATGAAAATACACTGGATCTAACTTGAGAGAAGTCTGTGATGACCAACTGGACATGAGAGACGACCTCCAAACTGGATCTGTGGCCGCAAGCCTCTGCGCCTCTGCCCGCGTGCAGCCCTTCCCTCGGCCTTGTCACCACAGCAGGGAGCTTGGACTGTCCATACAGAGGGTCACAGTGAAATGACGGGGTCGTGGAGTGACAGGTGGGTGGTTCTGGAGTCATGGGGAACCCCCAAATCATTTTTCTTGAAGTATTCATAGTAATAAACTAACCATTTTTCGGGGTACCACCAGCTATTAAGAAACCAGCGGTGGGGTACCCGCTATTTTAGAGGTACCCGCTCACATGTTGTCGACTTCTCCACGTCGCGCTCGCCGCCGGTGCCAGGCCTCCTTTCGCCATGTCGGTCGCTCCAGTGTTGATCTTTGCCACTGACCTTTCGGGATCCAGTGCAAAGCCCAGGGCTGTCCAGGTTGTACCTTCAAGGGCCCCCCCCCCACGGTCCGCAGCTGTTGGTCAATACCATGGTACCCCTTGGTAAAGATCCCCCGTAAATGAGCAAATGAATCTTGTTTGGATGGACACCTACCTCTTTTTTCTCTGGTTGGTCACGACCAAGTGTCAAATTGAAACAAATCATCCGTTTTGCAGAATGGAAACGATGCCGGTTGCATGTGCCATGGGGTCTGGAGATGATTTGCTGGTACTCATCACAGGGATTGTGACCTAACCATTCAACTCAGTACGGAATCAACCAACAAACATGCTAAGGGGACATGGGCACGGAAAAAAGTATGGCTAAGCTAAGTATAGAAATGTGCCGTTTTTGAAACGGTCTCGAAGGCCTTTGAGGATGTTTCTTGTAAAAAAGTCCCTCTACATGTAATACTGCCACTTTCGGGACTGCCTAGAAAGATGTAGAAAGCAAGAATCACCATATGGCACCTTTTCTTTTCGGCTGATGGCTTTGAGCATGCTCTGTCTTTCCATCAACTTTCAGTCAATTGACTCGAGGCCTTTTTTTAGGTCCGTTGTTTACGAGTCACTATCGGTGAAGTGATTAGTCGCAAGTTGCTTAAAGCACATCTTATTTGTTTCACCTGGCTGAGCCTCAGCATTCGTTTTGAGAGCTATCATCTAGATGCCATGAATCACATCAGTCGCACTGTGTGACTACCATGGCTTGCTTCGAGGCTGTCTAGAAAAGCCTCAGAACTCCTCCCTTTGACAAAGCTTGTAGTGACAGCTAGTCTTGATTTTGCAAGGTTTGGGGAAAAGGTGTACCCACCTTCCATTGCTCAACTGCTGGTACGCTCCTCCTTACTCATCCTCCCTCATCCTCAATCGATGTCATCCGGTCCACTTTCCTGCAAGAAAAATCACCATTATCATCAGCACCATCCTCGCCATCCTCTTCATCGCTTGCCGCCTCATCATTACATAAAAGAGGTGGCTGCACACATCCTCATTGCATTCTCTTGACACTTAAAGGAGACTTCAAGGAGACTCTTATGCAAACTGGAGAATATTCCTTGTTGGTGGTTCCAATCAAACACGTTTCATTTTCCCTAGTATTAACTAAATGGTTGGTTGGTTGGTTGGTTGGTTGGTTGGTTGGTTGACAAATTTTCTTCATAAGGGGTTGAAACCACCAGGTCTCCCCGCAATGGCGAGGCTGCGACCAACAATACGTGCCGAACGGGGACATCTTTCGTTGGCACAGAAATTTGGAGCTGGCATAGACATGAGCGTGTTACAACTGCTGGGCACAATGTCGAAAAATGGATGGTTCATGATATGATTTTGGGATATTGTTGGTTGAGTACTATGTTCCTGTATACATGTAAATGTATCCCTACAGGGGCCAGTGCCCATTGATTTGCACCAATTGGATCGCGTTTTCCTTTCAATTTGTCCATACCAGTGTTGGTAGCCCTCACACACCTAGGAATGGACGACCGCTAATCACAACTACAGGCAGGTTGCAAAGTTGCAGCATTGCAACATGCTGCTGGTAACGAACCACTTGTCGCATATCCCGACTGGCTTGACCAAATGGAGATAACACCATGCTTAGTATAGCATCAGCTAATATATATATATACATTTATCAATATTTAAATATATGTTCATAATTTCCTTAAATAATATATATATATATATATGTAAATACATATGCTTGTGTTTACTCACCATAAGCAACCCGACTGGGCACATCTGCAGTCGTGTCACCAACGCTTCCAAGGCAGCACTTTGGTTGAGATGAGCAGCGACTTCTACTACGAGGGCACGCACTGCCCTGATGAACTGATTGTCCAACGTCGTTGCTGGTTGTGGGGTTGTATTGCTATGATGTCTCCCTTAATCATCCCATCATCTGATACACTATGACTAAAGTGCCCAGTATATATCATCGCTGGATATATCTGTACTATTTTGGCTGTGTATACGCTTTCATCTCGGATTCTTGTTGGACGCATATTGGTTATCCATCCTTAGTTTTTTAGGCAAATCCTGAACTCATCATTTGCGCAAGCTACAAAGACTTGGTCTCAACCTTGAGACCATTTGAGTTTTTCAAGGGTTGCTTGAAGTCCAGGTCACACATTTATATAGCCTGCCAAGGATTGGAATATGTCAAATGGACCATACAAGGGTATGAGCATGTAAACAACTCATGATGTAGTAGCGAAATAGCGGACAATCCTCATTTGCAAACGGTATGATTATACATCAAGTGGGATAGTTACGGGAGAAGGTACTAGTCAACCAACCATAGATAGGTAAACCAAGCTGTATGGACCTACAGCCAGCAAGAGAACTTAACGGACCTGACGCCCGATACATTCCTGGTTTGTGGGTCAACTCATCAGTAAGCAGAAGTATGTCATAAATGACCTAGTGGCAGTACCCAGCCAACAGCCAGAGAGGGGAGTTAAAATAACAAGTTGAATATGATATGCAGCGCATCTATAAATGGATGTTACATAGACGCATGCATGTACGGATGCACAAGCATGTATGTATCTACATATCAAAGGTGCATGTATGGTGTTTGTACGCACCTGATGTGTGGAGCTAATGTATGCCATTCATTCACGGCATTCTATACTGTATGTAATTGTGTAGCCAGTGCATGCAATGTAACGTAATCTAGCGCAACTACATGTAACCGAATGGAATGTATGCAGGTATCAAACTGAATTTGCATATGATATTGAACTACTGTACATGCTATATGTAAAATGATTTACAAACATCTCTATATGTATGTATGCATGAACTTATCTGTATAGATGCATACAGAACATGCATACCTGTGAGTATGACATATATTTGTACTGACAGCAGCCGATACATATACTGGGGTGCAAAACATGTATAGTTTTAGTTCATGAGTTCCGCTGGCGTAAACGATCTTGAAATACCTTGGGTTTGCAAGCTACAGCTACCAAGAGGCTATACATACATACATACATGCATGCATGCATGCATGCATACATACATACATGCATACATACATACATACATACATACATACATACATACATACATACATACATACATACATACATACATACATACATACATGGGATGTACAATCACCAACAGTCAACACCTTCGGACCAGGTTATAAGCAGCTCTTATGACAGTCAAGACTCGCAGTTTGTGGCGGGGTCTCTAGCAACCATGCCATGGGGCAGCTGCACGGCCAGGATATCGATATTACTATTATTATCCAGCATATCTCTACGCTGCAGCCTCAGAGATGGGTCCGGGAGTGCTGATGGCAGCATGTCGATTCAAACATGTCGCAACTGATGATTGATGACGATGGTCGATCAGTATTGATCAGGAACTCCTATGATCAGTCATAGCTTCATTCCAAAATTAACATTTCAACATGATACATCTATCCATATATGCATATTATACACATATTTATGCATATCTAGGGTGTCAAGTCAGCCATCATCCTGGCAGGGTTGGCATCCCCACACCGTAGCCAAGCTGAGGCCCGGGAGGGCTGAGATTTGGGCTCTCCCGGGCAGCAAGCCTTGCCATGGCGACTATGGCACCTTCCAGCAGGCTGCGGATGGATTTTTTTTTCCAGGTGGCTATGGGTCAATATTATTCAACCAATAATGGGGGATAATAACCAACAAACTATAAGGAAATCAATGGTTAATAGTGGGGAACCAGGGGTACGGGGTTTTGACCCACAGCCAGGTGAAGTTTGGGGATTTGTGTAGTATAACTGGTAGTTTGGTGAAGTTTGGGTAATGATTTGTGCAATTTTTTGTTTGGGACGTTGAACTGCTGGTATAGCATAGGCCTAAATTGTTTGCTGCTTTTTTGCTTGTACACACCAGCGAGCAGAACTTTTTCTGTGGTGAACTTTGTGATGACCCTGTCAGACAATGCAGTGTCTTTAGACCTCCTGTGCAACTCTGCATGTCTTGAGGAAGAAGTTTGCCCTGATGCAAACGTGCAAGGGAAATCCAAGTATTTATGCATTTCAATTTCTGATGAGTAAATCAACTACCCCGCAATGCCTTGGCACATGTCTGAAGATCCAGGTAAGATTGAAATCTGAAGAACATGGGTGCGGCTACGATTTGCTTGTCAACCTCACAGCCCATGAATTTGCAAGTGCCACGAAATTCCACCGTTCGCCTTTTCGCATCAGAAGTGCAGGAAGCGACAGATGTCACCGTGGCTTGTCACACGGGGGAGCCATGCTGAACCCACTGCGACGCTGGGGTAGTATTGCTCCAGACGCTGAACTTGCCAGCCACCAGCCAGTGCCAGCCAGCATTTTGTCAGGAACGGCGAATGATGGCATATGATGGCTGATAGTGATTAATGATGGCTAATGATGCTTAGTTTGTGGTATCGGATTTTATATGGATCGAACTATAGCGATTCATGGTTTTGTTTGCTTTCCATGGAAAGTTATGGGCTAAGTGTTTACGTTTTTTTATTCCCAAACTTGGGTTTCTACTCAAACGGTGTATCCCGGTATCCCCCAATTTGGTGGTTTTCGTGTTGAAAACAATCATAACTTTGGAGAATTGAGGCGGTGGCACGATGTATGTTTATTCGTTGCAGAACTCAGTTTCTGCACATACCTGTCACATGTTTGTTACATTGCCAGCCCTTTGTTTCTCGTGCTACCCTTTTACAAAACTAATCATGCTGTTCTCCCCGTATCATGAATCATCGTTTGGGATCATTAGCCACTATGAGCCATCATATGCCATCATTAACCTTCACCTGACCATCATTAACCATCATGAACCATTGTGGAACCACTCCGTTCTCTCCTGCCCCGTTTCAAAGATGTATCGTTCCAAGTTCCTCAGACAAGTGGATGATTTTGGCTTTTGCCGTGCTTCACAGGCTGATCATTTTGGGGTAACCTGCACAGTCACCAGGAATGTTTGACATCGAATGGTTCAGATGGAATATGATAAGCATGATAAAGGCCAATAGTTGACTCATCTTGAGTACTTCTTACAGACACATCATAGAATTCATCAGAATGAAAGATAGATAGATTGTATAAGATACAGATCCAAAGGACAAGCCAGTTGAAACACTGGGAAGAAGCCAACTGGTTAGCCTATCATAGAAATCAACAAACCCATGAAAAGACTGGACAAGTATTAATGTCTAGAGACACTGATGAAGCGTAATGAGTTAAAGACCAACTATTCGATGGTAGTTCATGATCAATCCATTGTCCTCAGCACTACTATCAACGTCCGTCCTTGTTGCCATTCTGAATAGTAGTATCACCTACTACTAGGACTCTTACTGGTACCGTTGTATTATTTTCATTCCAGTTTATTGCCGGCATGATTGTCATCATCATTACAACTTGAAACATTTTTGAGTTGTTCTGAAATTTGTACGAATCAACTGTGTATACCGGTATTGTTGTTTCTCAAAATAGCGTGGCCATTCTTGTCGATGATCATCCCTTACTAATCCCTATTATTAATCATTGTAGCCCCCCCGTATCGCACAAATCAGGTCATTTTATCCCTATTCTCCCCTATCAATAATCATTGAAATCCCTATTATTAATCATTGTAGTCCTATATTGATTCCATTGAAATCCCTACCATTAACCATTGTAATCCCATATTGATTCTCCACAATCTGTGAACATCCAGCTATCAACGACCATTTTGGACACCCGAGGTCAGGTGCCACAGATTTGCGCCGAAAACGGCGGAATAAGGTGTGGCATGGTCGATCACCGCCAAACTTTGGATGGTGAAGAATGACCACTGATAGTGAGTAGTGTTTATGGTTGATAATGGTTTATGGTTGATAATGGTTTATGGTTGATTAATGGTTGAAGATCCCAAGATAACGTTTTTTTTGCCTAATAGTATCAACATCTATAATCAGTGACAACAACTATTCACAACTAATGTCAATTTGATGGTGAATCATGACTTGATGGATGGTTGATAATGGTTGAAACTAGTGGTTGATAATATCAACTGACACTGATAATAGTTGATAATAGCTGTTCATGGTTGATAATAGTTGATACTGATGGTGGCTAGTGACTAGTGATGGCTAATCATGGCTGATCATTGAGAAGAACGACCCTAGTCTGAAAAACAGGATGGTACAGATAAACTCTGGGCACTGAAAAACCCAATTGCCACAATGTGTCGAAGTCATGAGAAGCCAGAGTTGTGACTTTGGAATATCGGCGACACACTCACCTTCATACAATAAAATCACAACCCTCCCTCTCAGACCACCACCCACAAGATCAAGATATGGGAATACCCCGGAAATAAGAAAATTGCCTTGAAAGGACTCCTGGAAATGACACGACATGGAAAGACCGCGGAATTGACTAGGAGACACGGAGGAAGTTTGCTAGGAAAGGACTTAGAAATCAGGAATTGGCTTTGGTGTATTCTGATGCATTTTGATGATAAAAGACGAATAGAGAGGGCATGTTGCTGTGATGTGTTTGTTGTTTATATGCAGGAAAAACGTGCTTTCTTCCATCTTATTTCCAGATTACTTTCAGGAGAGTAATTTTGCTGCATATATATGCAGGGGATGGTGCTCATTTTTACCTATTTGCAATTTATTTGCAGGACAGTGGTTTTGTGGCATACGAGAAGGCTGGCGTTTAAGGCCATTGTTTACCAGTGGGTTTCATACACTGCCAAGAAAGTGATTTTTCTGCACATTTGGAAAGTTTGGTGATTATTTGTACCCAACAACCAACTTCCTGGAGATTGATCTACTGCATCCTGCACATTTGGAAGGTTTGTTATTTTGCACGTTTCAATTTTTTCCACCCTCCTCTGAATTGCCCTTGCTTTCCCTTGAGTCAGACGTGGTAGTTACCAGTACAAATGTTCTGTTACAACGACATTATTGCGGTAACAACGACAAACAATGGTGGGTTTTTCCCTTGAGTAAGATACTATGATATCGGATCCAAAACATTGAACATTTCCTATTTGGAAATGAAGCGGAAATAGGCAAGCATTTCTTTTGGAAATAACCTGGAAATAACTTTCACTTTTTTGCTCGTGTTTGCTAGCAGGGTTTTGTGGGAGGCAGTCTTTATGTCAGAAAAAGTATTTAAACACATGTCAGTTTACATTCATATGCACAAGTCTCACATTCTAGGTCAATGTGGCAGACTATGCCAGTCAAAACCGATGCATTCCATCTTTCCGTCAAGACTGATGTCAGAATGTGTTAGTCAGAAAATTTCATAACTTATGTGAGTCTGTGATCATAGGTTGTTTCACAGACTTGTGGGTCACATGTGCCTGTGTATGTGTACACGAAGTAGGCCCTCCTTGGTTTCCGAGGTCGGTTGTTGGGGCATCTGCATACGTAAGGGCTTGGGGGCAGTTTTGCATACCAGCAGGTTTTTTGGGATACCCTGTTTGAGAGAGGATTGGAAAGTCTTGATTCAGCTTGGATTTAGCATCCCGCCTGACACAGTACGTGCTGCTCCATTCCCTTCAGGATTTGGATACCTGGATTATGGTTGGTTCGGGTCTCATCCAACAGCAGTTTGCCAGTCGGGGGTGCATCTTGTTTGTACTTGAGTAGCGAGCCTGCTTCCTTGACTTAGGAACTCAGACACTTCTTCAGTGTAGAATTTCACTTCTTCCAGTACTTCAAAAGTGTAACAAACGGTAATACATTGTAGGTATGGGTGTACATGCATACATACATACATACATACATACATGCATGCATACATACATACATACATACATACATACATACATACATACATACATACATACATACATACATACATACATACATACATACATACATAGATAGATAGATAGATAGATACATACATACATACATACATACATACATACATACAGTTGAGCTACACAGAACGGCATTGCGGCAAAGGTAAGAGAATGCAGACCATCGAATGGCTGCGTCAGTCACCCCAGTCGCCAAGAATGGAAGAAACTCTTGGTTGTGAAAAAAGCACATGTCTACAAGAGTGTTTCTTCATTTGCATGTATATTTGCGTTGGTCGGTTGGTCGGTTGCTTGGTGTCGCTTCTGGCTGATTCCTCTTATTCTTGTCAGCTGCTTCTCGCATGCGTTCTCCCTTCTTCCTGCTAGGGTTGGCAGATTTATAGACATATTTGTCTCTCTCTCTCTCTCTATATTATCCATGTTTATACTTACATATGTATCAGTTTTAGTATCTAATATATACAGTTGGATATGCTACGAATACTATACTATAAGTAGATACAGTATATCTTAGTATTTCTAGTATTGAAATACACATGCACATGCATCTGTACACAACATGCAATCAGTTACTTCTACTGTTGCATTTGTCGACGATGGGCCAGGGGCTGACACCGATGGCTGAAAAGGCGGGGAATGGATCATTGCTAGGCTTGGCAGGCAGTCTCAAAACCGAACGAATCTTAGATACACATGTGGGTCTGTCTGTCAATATACATACAGCCCCTACATTTGGAATAGATCAGCAGCTATTTATCGACATTGATCTAGCATTATCCAGATGTGTTTCGCTGGTTGATTTGAAGCTCTTCCCAAGAAACCAGAAGCTGTATATAAAGCCTCCAATATAAGATCAAGCGCTCGTGAAAGCTGCTCATGTAGCTTGGTTGCAGCTGGTTTGAACTGGTTCAGCGTCGAGGAAGATCGGTTCCATTTTCCGGGCTCCCAGGAACAAGCATCATCATCCAACTTTGATTCAAGACCCTTGCCACGCAGTTCCTTCGCCGTTGTCACAGTTTCAGTTCGGCGTCACGAAATGTTGGGCTCAAAAGGCTGAACCACTGTTTTCGCTCATCGCTTTGCTGTCATAGCTTTGCTCATCTGGTTGGATAGTTTTGGTTTTGGCTCATAGTTTTGGAATTGGTGAATTCCCATGTTAATTCCTATGTTCCAACCATAGTTATGTTAACCATAGTTATTTAATTGGTTAATTGCTCATCTGGTTGGTTAACCATAGTTATGTTCCAACCATAGGTCATAGGACTTGACCACCGGTTGTTGATGGATGAGCGCCTGGTGTTCCTTGGTCCAGCGCGAGCGGCGCTCTCCGTTCAGCCTTGGTAGGCCACCCAGAAGTTGCTGACCGCCTGCAGCCGGCTCTGCGAGGCGCCAGTGAACAAAGATGGGCCAAGCAGGATGTGAACCATAGGGATTAACCAAATGGATAAACCATAGGGATAATCATAGATTAATAAGGGATGAATAAGGGATAATCATGGATTGATAGGGATATTAACTATGTGTTAACCAGGTGGTGAACTATGGTTAATAAGGGATAATCATGGATTAACCATAGGGATTAACCAGAGTTCACCACCTGGTTGATATATTAATATGATGCATATGCTGCATAGTTTATGGATATGGAGGATTAGAATGCTTAGTCATAGGGATTGATAAGGGATAATCATCAACAATAATGGTCAAAACCACTACTATATGGAGGATTCTCAAAATAGGGGACCCCCCAAGTTATGGTTAGTTTACTAGCAGAAATGATTACAAAAGGATGATTTAAGCGTACCCCTATTTTGAGAAACACCGATATATGTGATATACATCATCTTGAAACACATGCATGGACACATAGTATATCCATATGACCAGCAACGGTCAATTGACCAGCAACAATTGAGACATACGGTGCAGTGATGGGCATGAGACGATATGGGTTACGAGGGATTTACACACATCCTTTATGTTCCCATGCAATACGCTACGCTGTGCGACGACATGCCACGCTAAGCTCTGCTGCTTGATGTTAGTAACATGCTACTCTATGTGATCTTGTCTTATCTTATCTTATCTTCGTATCTTGTGTCACGCCATGTCATGTTGTCCACGAAGGCATGCAAGCATCTTTGTCTGTACACATGCATGAATGTTTCTGTCCATGTGTGTAATGCACGGCCTATGAAATTGGGTACAGTGACCAGTTCAGCCTACCGGTGATGACCTGCACCGAAGATGCCATCATTTTGGAACGAAATCAGAGCAAGATTACAATGATTAGAAGCTCAAGTTGAAGGCAGCTGTGTCAAAGAAGCTGTGGATTTGCACCTCAGTTCACAGGTTTACTGTATTCCCAAGTTGAAGAGAACTGTGAATGTGTTAGGATGTGCACTAAAAAACACGGTTTGTCCATGGTTGGGTTTCGATCCACAATGGCTTCCATTGAACCAGGCAGTTGTAGGATGAACCGCAAGCGCTGATTTCATGGGATGGTCCGTGTGGCTTCATTCTTCTAATGACTGTGATCTGTTCATATGCAAATCAAAAGTGAATTTGTATCTGAAGGCATATGCACATGTGCGGAGATCTGCTGTGATATGAATGTATATCTGCATATATGTATATATACATATACACACTGATATAGGTATCCACAAATTAATTGCCCTCCCTCTCTCTATGACTCAATTGCAATTGATTGCATACATAGTAGACACATACTTCAGACGATTCGTCGATTGCTTATTGCACGGGTTTGCCATTCGAGCTCATCATCAGTGACTCCCTGCCGCGTGGAGGCCTTGGCCAAAGCTGGCCCCATGCAGCGACAAGCTGTGATCAGCGGTCTCAGTCAGGCTGGTGGTTGATCAGCAAGTGGGGTAAGCGTGGTGGTTTATTGTGGTTGATGGTAGTTGGTGGTAGTTGATGGTTGGTTGACTGTGGTGAACAATTAGGTTGATTCTAGGTGACGATACTGTACTTACAACTGAGAATGAAAAAGGGGATATACCAATTATAATGGTGATTTCTCAAGTCATAGGGTCCCCAAGTTTGAGAAGCCTGCATATGGCAGTTAACAGTTGGCTGAAATGCTGCGTGGTCAGCTGTTACAATCCACCATTTAGTTGTCCTTGATCTACAATGATCAACAACGATTCACCGTTAATAGTAACCAATTGTTGATCATTGTTGACCATCAACAAGCAACCAATGAAGTAAGCATCAACAAGTACTTAAAAGTAACCGTCAATAGTCAACCGTTGAATAATTGACCAACTACTTAGCAACAATCCCATGAAAAGCTTATTCACTACTAGTAATAACAACTACTAAGTCAGCTTATTCACTACCATGAAAAACCAGCCGTGAAGCACCGTGACGTGGTGCAGCTGCAGATCTTCCGCTCAGGGCCTGAGACAGGAGCTGATTTGCATGCGAGAGGTGCCATCAGCTGGGCTCTGTTCGTGGTTTCGAAGATGGGTTTCTCAGAGCCAAATTGGGGTTTCTGAATGGCTTATGGGTCGAAGGAAAACCATTATCTTCAGATAATTGATTGGCAATGGCTTAATGGTTGATTGGTTATTAAGATGACCAACAAAAATAAGGGAGGAATGATATACCAACTATCTTGGTGGTTTCTTAATGGGTTTGTAAGGGAACATAATGGTGAAAAATAGGGGACCATCACCGAGAATGATGGTTAAACAGCCACTTTATGGTGGTTTCTCAAGCCAGTTTGGGAACCCCCAAGTTATGGTTGGTTCATTGCTATAAATGGTTGATAAGCTGGGTACCCCGTATTTCGAGAAACACCCACAAAGATCCGGCTCGAATGAAAAACAATGATCCCAGCAAAACAGAGGATGGAGAATCGCTTGTAAAAAGAGAAGCATCAGACTGAGACAAGACTTGGATCTCAACCTCCAACGGCTCCATGAGGCGAAGCTGAGTACCACTGCTTGGTCTAAGTGAAAGGGCAACCGGTGGCCGTCCAGTTGCAGTTTGGGTCAACAGATGCATGGCAAAGCTGCTTAGCTGGTACTTGGTTGCATTCCCCTCTCGTGGAACACCGGACATATGGGGAAAGTACCCAGGACAATATCGGGCACAAATAGCAACAAACAAATAACCGTCATCAATATTCTGCTCCTACTTCTCCCCCTCCTCATTGTCGTCGTTGGTTTTATATCATCATCGTCGTCGTCGTCGTCGTCGTCGTCGTCGTCGTCGTCGTCGTCATCATCATCATCATTTCCTCATCATCATTTCCTCATCATCATTTCCTCATCATCATTTCCTCATCATCATTTCCTCATCATCCTGGTCTTTCTGATCCTTTTTTCTTCTATTGATTGTCATTCTCATCCCTTGGTGGATGGCTTCATTTTTGAGCGTGCCCCTGGTATAGGCGCAGGGCCGACGACGTCCAGAAGGTTGCAGGAGGCCCCTGGCGAACCAGCATAACCAGCCCACCACTAATCCTGGCTGTCGTGGTTGGTGTAACTCTCTATATCTGTAAAGGATACCCGGTTGCCCAACAACAGGGGTTACATCAGGGGTACCGAGGGGTACAGGGTTTTGGCCCCCAGCCATATCTTTGACTGTAGATCATGATATGATCTCTGTTGTGAGATGCTACTTCTGGTAGTATCAAAGAACAGTATGGGAGGATCTCACCATATCCCACCCCCAGGAAGATGACCAGATAGAGGAGACATAGCACTGGCCACCATCCGGAGATCCGCACAGGCTCCGAGGTTCTGGAGCCGCCCAGAATCAAACCTCGACCAATGATGCCACGTTGCCTGGTGGATGGGTTGTCATTTCATGTATCGATGGTATGCAGCGGATAAAGCGGTTATGGAAATTTGATGCTATAAACGAAACAGATTAGGCTACAGTATTCTTCACTTCTTCACGGCACATTTTCCTGCGCATTGGTAGCGTCCCTACCGTTGGTTGACCACAAACAAGGAGCCCTGGTGATTGCCACCCTGGTGGTTGCGTGGCTATCCCAGCGTAGCAGCCAGGACGTGGACTTCGAAGCGGAAGGTCTTGTCCTCGGTGCGAGGGCAGCCTCCGCTGCATTGATGGTCCCAGGGCTCTCCAGCAACTGTGTTGTCCAGCAGATGAACAAGAAATAGGGACCTAAGCAACATTTCATATACATATGTGTCTATGTATACGTATGTGTATAATATCTATTATTATATACAGTATATTTCACTTGGAAGCTGGGCAACCAGCTCCTGTAGAGTTTAGAATAGGATTGGAAGAAACAATCATATGCAAGAAAATGGCAGCACAATCGGTGGATTGACAGATAGTAGGCAAATAGGATTTTGAACAAGTGTTTGGTTCTTTCCAAAAGTAGGGGTGCAGAGTGTGGAGAATCATCGGATTGCCACTCTTCGATTTGTTCAAGGCAGGAAAGAATGCAGTGTTTAGAAAGTAGATGTGCCCATCCAGCTCAATCGTGCATGTAGAGGCAAAAAGGAGCTACAAAAAAAAATACCTTTCCCAACCCATATGCACAGCAGGTGGACAAGCCTCCAGAACCATTCAGAACCCATGGATTTTGATAGCATCTTGAAAAGGATCACATCGGATATTGAAAAATCCTCAAGCCAGCTACTGCTTTGACACACGCACACAAAACAGAATGTCAAGAGTAGTTGTGGATTTTTGTTTGGCAAACATTTGTGCAGAAGTGACTAGTGCTTTCAGGTGTCCAACCATAAACCCTGAGAACCAGCACCACTTTTATGCACAAGGCGAACTTGCGGCTTGACTCACCACGCCATGCCATGGCGATGGCAGAAAACGCCAAGCATCCTCTGGAAGTGGCAACCCAAAATGGAAGTGGTGCTCCACAGGCAAAGAAGGCGCCCGAGCTGGAGCCCTGATAGCTGCTGATGACTTTCAACACACAGCCAGGTTTCCCAGATGCTTCAGCTCGTAGAATCTGCTCCTGAATCGTTGTGGCTCTATGGTCCTCTGCTAACTAAGGGTTTTCTCAGTATGGGATCATTCTGGGATTGTCCGTCAGTCAACACAGCTGGGTAGTGTTGGAGCCACATCAATAAACCACCCATGTTCGGGATATATCACCAGCTATTTGAGGTAAACTGGGGGTGGTTTATGAAGTGATGGATCTACCATTCCCAACCATCATCAAGCATCATTGTTGGATGAGTGATCCCTATTATTAACAACTATTCAGCATCATTCACCATATGGATCACCATCCCACCATCATTAACTAATCATCATTCAGCCATTACTGCTGGTTATCCCCTATTATTCACCCCACTATTCTACCATCATTCACCATCATTCACCACTATGAAACTACTTACCACTATCATTCCCCAGTATGAACCACTATTACTCCCCACTATTAACCACTGTTGACCATCACTCTCGTTCCCGCGCAACTTGGGAGGCCAAGACTGTGGAGAAACCCACGGTGAATCCCCTGACGGAGAGGCCCTTTTCGGACCGTTCCTTGGAGGATGTGGCGAGCTGGCTCAAGGCTTTGGCCAACAACAATGACTAATAATGGTTGACTATTGGTTACTTGATGGTTAAGAAGCTAGTTAATAAGCTGCTTAATAATCAATAATGCTTGCTAAGAATGGTTAGTTATGCTAACAGTGGTTAATGAATAAGGGGAAATATATTATTATTAGTAGTGCTATACTACGGGAATAGTTGTGATAATAATTTGTGATTCACGCTGGCAAACAAATGCTAATAGTGGTCAATAACCAACAATAAAGGATAGTAATGACTAGTAATGGTTAACAATGGGGGTGTCACGACCAACGATAATGGTTGACCAACGATAATGGTTGACGAACAATAATAAGAGGGTGAGAACCACCAACAATGGTTACTGACCTTGGGAGATTTTCCTTAGCCAGGGACTGTGGTGAACAAGTAAAACATACATAGTGATTTCCCAGTGAACATAAGCTGATTCCAAAAAAAGCATTTATAGTAGCAATGTCAGGGAAGCATGTGTCGAATCCCGTGCTTTCTCTTTAATCTTTTTTTTACTACTTTTCTAATCATTTTTTCACTTTTGGCAGGCCTTTCTATTTTAAAGCCTGTTCCAGGCTGTGCCTACCAAAACAACTGTCAATCCCGACCATCAATAAGAGATAATAACCAACAAGAGTTGGAATGCAATGGTTAATGATGGCACACCAGGGGTACAGGGCATTGACCACCAGCCGTGTCAAGCATGTGCTTTGGGTTGAGGACGCTCATCAAAGGACAACCCCATTTGATGGGTCAATGGATGACTTTTGGACAGCTGTTCGCCCTGGACCTATGCTCTTGACTGCCCTTCCTTACCACGTTTGGAGATGAAAGTCATGTGGGTCATGTGGATGTATGCAAAACTGAATTGTTGTTGTGCCACAAGAGCTTGAGAGACACAGATTTGATTGTTATCTCTAGCATCCTATGCTGCCCCCTTCCCAATCTGACCACCTTTTCTGTCGGCCGAGGTTACTACGATATCTTGGAGAAGCGACAAAAGCTGCCCGCATGGGAAGCCAGGCGTGATGCCAGGGAACGTAAGGCACCTACGACCAGGATCTAGAAGCATTTCCCAACAGCTTTTCACCATAAACGGCGTGGCCACCGTAAATGTGCCCAAAACATTCGATTTGACTTCCACAAGTGGTAAAGCCTTGCTCAGCATCGCTATCATCCCACTCTTCCTTGGTGGATGGTTTCCTGGCTGGTAGCTGAAAGTTGTTTCACTTGGCACCACCAGAATTTCGAAAGTAAAGTGAGGAGTGGCACCAGGTTATCATGTGTGGGGGCATGCTCAGCCTCCATCATTCTGCAGGAAGGAGTTTCTGAAGCTCATCAAGCGAAACCAGACCGTGGTCTTGGTGGGCGAGACCGGGTCCGGCAAGACGACCCAGCTGCCACAGTTTTTGCTGGAGGCGGGAGCTCTGCGCTGGCTGGGTAGCCGCATTCTGGAGGAACAAAAGTTGTGCAAAGTGTCCTTGTTGTCTCAGAGTTGGAAGCAAAAGATGGGTCAATGCAGCATATCTTGGTGTAGAGCACTTCCCCCAGCTTTCAAGTTCATTGTTTTCATTGGGGTTTCTTTGTTGTGGCGCATCCAAACTCGAGTGTCTGCACATGTCGAAGAACAGTGCACAGACAATTCAACAAGGCAAGCATTCACGTCTCCGTTGGTGAAACTCTAAGTGGTCACCATGGCCAGGCTGGCTATCACATGGCCGGAGACAAACCCAAAGGCAACTTGGTTTCCTGCAATGGGTGCTTGACATGAATCCGGCTCCACAACTTGGGTTCGTTCCCCAGGGCTGTCAAGTTTATCATAGTGGAACACTTGCTGTGATTCGTGGATCAGTTCGAACACTTCTGTGATTTGTTGATGGGGTGCACAATGTATTGTTGTATCATAGCCTAGATATGCCTAGATGATTATGTACTTTGCGTTGTCACTTGACCCAAGGAACATCTGTGTGAGCAACGATCATTCTTGTTTCGAAGTGTATGGTGGTTTCCAATTCCAAGTGGTGACAGGACCTTACAATTTGAGTCGCTGTGGAAAACAACACGGATCCTCTCACCAAAGGGCGATAATAGACGACACACACACATGAAATGTTGGAAAAGGATACGGCAACACGTTAAACTGTCATGATATTGTGCCACATAAAAGAATATCGTGGCTCGCAGTTACTTGCTTGGTGGTTAGGATTTGCAACCCTGGTAGCCATACCTCTAAAGCACCACAAATCAGGCATTGGCTGATTCCATACTAGTGGTTGATCAAAGCTATGTATAAATGAATAAATAGATAAATAAATGAATAGATGAATAGATAAATAGATAGATGAATAACTGAATAAATAAATGAATAGATAGATAGATAGACAAATAAATACATAAATTAATGGAATATATATATATATATGAATTGATTTTTAACCACTTGTTTGTTTGATGCATCTTACATCCATCATGTTGTTGTTGTTGTTGTTGTTGGTCGTTGTTTTCGTTGTCGTCGTTGTCGTCGTTTTTTTTGGTTGTTGTTGTTGTTGTTGTTGTTGTTGTTGTTGTTGTTGTTGTTGTTGTGGTCGTCGTCCTCCGTAGTTGCATCCGGACTGGTTCATCCCCAAGTGCCAAGCGGTACTTCGCTGCTCTCAGGCATAGCCTGTACACAGCCCCGACGTGTGGCGGCGATGAGCGTCCACTGCTTTGCAAGTTGTGGTGCGCCTGTTTCCCCAAGTTTCACGCGGTGAAGGAGAGCACCTGAGTCCATTCTTTCTTGCCAACTTTGTTTATAACAAGAAGCAGTTGCAATCGCTACATTGCCTTTTCAGTGTTCCAGGTCATCCATTCCAGCTCTTGTTGTTGACGGATGAGGCTTTTCCCTGCTTCAGGGATACAGATGACCTGATCCCAAAAGATAGCGGGCCATTTCTATCGTCATAAACCGGTTTGGTCTCCTGGTTTTGGCAGCACTACAAATAGATCCTTGCCTAGTCCTCACACTTTGTGCGTTTTGAATCGTCGAAATGCAGTGGTACTGTTGCCCCAGCATGGATCCCCAATGTATGGAAAGGCTGTCCCAGCATGGATCTGTCATTTATGGAAAGAAACAACTTCAATTTTGGTATCACGGAGGCAGAATGTCAACTTCGAACATTTCTGCGCTGTTTGGTCCAGAGTCTCGTTGTTGGTGCTTTATGAGACTGTAAAACCAGGTGAAGCCAGCGTCAGAGGTCCAAGCAAACATTTCTGGGAATCGTCCTGAACCCATCGCGATTTCTGTCTTCGGATCTCTATTGTGGTTCGCTTTTTTCTGTAGTTTGCTAACCTACTAACCAGTTACACCCCAGTTAAACAGTTACACCAAGATGGTAAGGGCTGAAGTGGGACAGCCATCCCTTCCCCAAGGTGGCTCAGCGCGTGGCAGATGAGTTGGACACTATGCTGGGCTCCCATGTAGGTTATCTCATCCGATTTGAGGACAGCCACCGGTGGAACGTGATCCTAACGAGGGTGGAAGGGGGGATCGTTGATCATTGTAGTGGTAACACCAACAGTCTAATCCGGAAGACAGGGGTGTTCTTTTCTCTCACTTGTGATGCCATCACTTGGTGGAGAGAGATTTTTGCCGGGTTTGGGTGCGAGAAAGCAATGTGTGTTGACTTGGTCAGATTTCAGATACTGAGGGATAGAAATGGTCACTTTCTAGCCACGATTTTCTTAAACGAGGGCAGCCCCCAAATCATCCAGTTTATGAACCATTTATAGTAATTAACCAACCATTTTGGGGGTACCCCTATCTTGAGGAACCACCATTTTTCCTAATCAAAAACAAGTTCTTTGTCGGCAAAGCGATCCCCCTTTCGATCATGCAACTGGGTCCAGTGGGTTATATTCATATCTGGTTGGTGGTTTTTAAACATTTACTATTTTCCCCAGCAGCCAGGGACAGTTGGTTACAACCAGATTTGATAGTGAACCAATCTACCCAACAGTGGCTGACACATCAAACGAGAGTCCACACGAACGAAGGATAGGGCGAATAAGATCAACCATCGATCCCAGTGAAGGACAAAACGTCGACAGAGACCATCTTGAAGTTTCTGACGGAAACTGGTGCTGCAGTTGCTGAAGTGGATGCCCTTCTTCAAGTGATGATTATTGAAGTTGTGCAAGTAGCCCATGAGTGTCACTGAGGTCACCTCATTTTCAAAACTGAAGGAATAGACGCTTCCTCCGCCATTATTAGACATGGTAAAATATTTTTTCAAACCATTGTTGGCCATTGCGAATGTACTGATCTCTCGGTGGTTTTACTTGCAGCTTTTAGATTCTCTGCAGCAGAGTTTGTTTTAGCTACCTGATGATTGCCAAGTCAGATGCTGCGGTTCAGTGTGAAGAGTGACCAAGTCAGCCAACATTCAAATGTGTGGCCAAGCATGAGTGGTTGCTTATATGCTGGTTTTACTGACTGGGGTATTTCAAAAAAACTGGGTTTCTGTAGGAATAATCTACTATGCTCATATTAGGTCGTATCCGCGCTGGTGGGAGCTGAAATGAACAGAGCATCGCTGGGTTATAACTACTTTGATCCAAGGCATACCTCTACGACCTAAAGCCGAGATCATGAGTCAGGAAGGCATCAGCTATGGACAATCTCCATAAGCATGTGCTGCTACGCATCACAAGATCTACTCTGTTCGTTCAAGATTTCCTAAAGAGATCGGACCTGCCCAGGCAACTGAGCAGTACCCAACTTTTTTCATTTGTTGCTGGTTTCGGGATGATGCACCTGCCTGGGGATAGGAAAGAACCATGCTTCTAGGCCATCGATGTTTCTGCGCGAATTGGTTTGTGTTGATGTAGCTGCAACCTTTTCTGTAACTTCGCCCTCAGCTTGCAATGTCCTGCCATCTTAGGATGGTATGCTTCTGTCCCTTGGTAGACAAAGCGGCTAGGGGGAGCTGCACAGATGCGGTGTGGAGATATCTAGTACCAAAATGGTCCGTACAAGAAAGCCCTCTGCATCAACAATTTGGGATTCATATCTGCCGGAAGTGATTGGTGAGGTTATTTTTTGTGCTTACTGTAGGTATATAAAAGTATATCCAAAACTGCCTTTGTCATCTTAGCTTTCAGTTGCATCTTAATGAACGTAGAGCAGAGGTCCAGTTCAGCCGCGGAGATCCCCCAATGTCGAACGGCCACGATCAACGGAGCTAAGTCCTTCAGGTGCTTGTCCTTGGAGTATCACTGGAACCAGGATACCCAGACCCACAACATGTGCACAGCCAAGGCAGAAGTAGAAGCATTGACCATGTAGAATCACAAACCAATTCAAGGGAGGTTCTATATAGTTGATCTGGATGGTCACAGTTGTATCATTGTGAGTTGCCATGATTCGCCACTGCCAGCCATCATCAACTGACATACATGCACCTTTATATGGATTTGTCGTTAAATAGACATACCTACTCACTATCCAACAATGACCATTCATCATTTCTGGGGGTGCACACTATTTTTAGACCATCAAAACTATGCATCTTGGTTAAGGCGAGAGGCTATGACGGATCCCTTGCTGACAAAGCAGCTTGGCGGCCAACTCAGCAAACAGCTTCCTGCCTCAGAAGTTCTTCAATTGAAAGTGGTAATAACACTGTCAATGCACCCTGTATGAGCGTAGGGAAATCATGTATGTGTATAAATAGATAGATAGATAAATGAATAAGTAAGTAAATAAATGAATAGATAAATAAGTAAATGAATAAATATTTAAATGAATAAATACATAAATAAATAAATAAATGAATAAATAAATAAATAAATACATCAATATACATATATATATATATACACATAGCTTTGCGCTCTATATATGTGGGACAGCACAATGATATACTCAATAAGAATGTTTATACCCAACTCAGATGTTGTCCAATAACTTTCAGAGTTTCTGCAAATGCTGCTTGGCGTAGGAGCCAAGACGATGGTCCAACCTATTGATGGACAGTTGGAGTATAAACAATGTAGAAACTTACTGTAAAACCAATGTATATAGAAACTAACTTCTGCGTCAACCAATTGACTTGACCTGATAGAGTCACTGGTGGTCAAACCCTAAGCCAGCCGACCACGGCGAGTAGTAGCCCCAGCAAGGAATCCACCAACAATTGACTACTGGTCACATCCCCCAAGCACCATGAGATAAGTGGAAGATTCACCATTTACACTGGTTCATCTGTAAAGAATCGGGATTTGTAGCTTCCAGATTAGTTTACCAAAGGCTGAAGACAAACGTTCCAACTAAGCATTGGTTGCAGGTCACTGATCAGCTTGATTCATGGTATCTTGCGAGTGACCGGGAAGGTTGGTCTTGTGTCAACAAGAGCTGGTCACTTGGTGCCTGGTCATGGAGGGGCACGCGGGAGGCCGGCATTTCAAGAGTCCGATCCTTCACAGCTTCCAGGTACAGTGTCATCATCTTAGATGAAGCTCATGAGCGAACGTTGGCAACAGATGAAGCTTGGACCATGATTCTGAGGATCGGGACCCTGGTGGAGTCGTGGCCAATTGGTGTTGTTGAATGTTGTTCATCCAAGAATCTGTTCATCAAGCAAAAGATCCTCAAAAGCTTCACCAGCAGCTTTGTAGCTAAAGCAAGGAGACTTGTTGGTCATCAACCAAAGTTGCAATAGAAATGCTGGTAGCGCCTGCGTATTCTTGGATTCGAATGAACATGAAAAATGTTGCCAAGCAATTCTGCAGCAAATCAGGTGGCGACAGGGTTCTGAAAATGCTGAGTGGAAAAGCTGCCCCAAATCATGAGTGGTCATTGACATTGAGTTCTGCTGCGGTTGCAAAGTTCCAGAAGAAACTGTGGTAAACATATGAGTGTTTATCAGCATAGGGGGACACCCTAAATCATTCTTTATTGACAATTTCTAGATTTCTAGTAGTAAACCAACCAGTACTTGGGGGTACCCCTAGCTATTAAGAAACCACCATATCAGCTGATGGAAGTCTCCATCCAGCAGTGGCATTGGCTTTCACTGCCATGAAGCTTCCTGGGCCTGGACATGTGGAAGCTGGTGCAGAAGAATAAGGGGGCCCAGAAGCTGTAGAAATTATGCATTTTTTAAACCTAGGAAGTCATGGCTAGCGTAGCATTTGAATAATTTGACGACTACAGGCCAGAAATGGTGGATGGGAAAATCGACCAGGGAACCCCCCTATATTTGATGGTCAAAACAAGGGTTTTCTGCAGATTTTCTCATCCAGTAACCGAGTGACTACAGCATTTGAGGTCCTCTTCGGGCTCATCAAGGAGGTCATGAAACGAAGACCAGACCTGAAGCTGGTTGTCATGCACCTGGTCGGCACCCGGAGGGCAATCTTCGACATGGGGGGTTTCTCAATGGTTAATTGTGCTTTTGTTGGGGATTGTAATGATTTATAGGGGATAATCATGGTTTATAGGGGATAATCACGATTTATAGGGGATAGCAACCAACAATTATAGGGGCTATATCAACCATTTCGTGGTTTCTCAAGTCATAGGGGGTCCCATAAATGGTTGGTTTAGTTTATCGCTTTGAATGATGATTTGGGGGGGTTCCCAATTTTGAGAAACACCCACATGGAGATAGCAACACCATGGAGATAGCAACACCAACAGCCGTCATGGACAGTCTAACGGGTCATCTTTCAATGCAGAGGCATCCAATTGCCAGTGTCTCCGAACTTGCTCTTGAGTTGGGAAGAAGCCTTTTCAGCAGGAGAGCAACAAGAAAAAGAAAGGCTGGCCAGAACTTGTTCAACAAGATGGTCATGATGGCATAATATGGTTTTTGTTGCAACTGTACCATCCTGGCAGGTTTATGATTTGGCCCTACGGGCAATTTGTGATCCTAAGCAGTTTACGAGGGTATGAGTCAAGCCATTTGATGCGTTCGCCATTTTTTATTGCTGATCCACATTTACTATTAGTGCATGAGTTGATTCTTCTTGGAACCGCTATGGTTCCAGCAATGCCACTGAGGTCTGCCACGATGGATGCACAGAAGATGCAGGGTTATTTTGTGCCAGTCTTAGTTGTCTTCAGAGACCATCGGAGATCAAACTACTTCTCCAGCTGAATCGTCTTAGTTGGCCCATTGAGTGTGTTCATTTCAAGTCCCCTTTGCAGCGTGACTACAGAGTGCGTTCGCCAGAAGAGATCACCATTAATCAACTATTTATAAACTATTCATCAACCATTAATGGTTAATCAATAGTCAACTATTCATAGTCAACTATTAATCAACCATTAATCAACTATAGATATCTATTGATCAACCATTAATCAACCATTAGCCAACCATTAATCAACCATTAATCAACCATTAGCCAACCACTGTAACAGGTAGTGGGATGACAAGCAGGTTGAACGGTGCCCAGGACAATGCTCCGCTTCTGAACATCCCGGGCCGAACGCATCCCGTGGAGATCTTCTACACCTCCGAGCCGGAACGCGATGCTCGATGGCAAGCTGAAGGTGTTGAAGGAAGATCGTCCGTGGCATGGGGAACTCGATTTACCGATACTCGTAACTATCACACACACACATACTATAAGATGCATACATATTATTTGTATGTACATATACATATATATATAATATATGTACATATTATATTCAGTAGCAGTCGCTGGCTTTGTCGTTGTTCTTTTCGTTGTTGTCTTCTCGTTGTCTTGTGACGCTATCTGCTATCCGTTGTCATTGTGGTCGTTGTTGTTGGTCTTTGGTTGTGGCTGTCCGCCATTTGCCGTGTTCTTCTTTTGCGTTTGCTCTGGTGTTCTTGTCATATTAGCATGTATCAGGGGTGCTGAACAGATGATACTTATCCACATCACAGCAGGACAAACAATGGTTCCAGTGTACAGTAAAAGGAATTCAGTGTAGTGATGGAGTATTGCACGCATTTTCAGGCACGGACTTACTTATGTGAACCTGTTCAGAAGTCCCGACGACACAAACGGTTTTTGCAGGACAAGAAGAAGACCAAGAATACGAAGAAAAGGAAGAAGAAGAAGAAGAAGAAGAAGAAGAAGAAGAAGAAGAAGAAGAAGAAGAAGAAGAAGAAGAAGAGGAAAAAGAGGAAAAATAGAAAACAGAGACAAAGTAGTGGCCTTGGGAAATGAACGATGGAGTGATGAGAAGGTGGATGTAGAGTGTGTACTGCTAACATTTTGTGAAGCAGTCCCATGAAAGTACTCCGCAGCATTGGTGTCCTCAAAGTGAGATGGAACATGCTATTTGCTTAGCAGCATGGAGTGGCAAGAGCTCCCCCTTCGCTGAGGATTACCTAGAGGCGGCCATGCGAACGGTGGTGCAGACTCTTGGCATTTCAAAGTTTTTTATTAGTTTCTCTTCTTGGGATATAGTCATACATCAGTCAATCCATTTGCCAGTATTATGATAGAGGGTACGAGCTCTTATATCAGGCTAAAAACATCATTTCTGGCCCTTAGAGGGTGTTCATTGCTCCTGCATATCCCAGAGGATTTTCCTTGTACCGATCCATGGCAGGGGAAGCACTGTACCTCACTGAGTAGCTTGACTCTATAGTGTGGCACTGGAGCGGATTTTGTTCGTCCGAGGTCTAAAAATTTGCAAAGGCGTCTGTTCTGATCAGAAGCGTTGAAGGACACCTCTGATGAGTCTTCCAAACCCACTACCAGCTACTGATAGTAAAATTTGGGGTCATACCTTGATGGATCTTGCATGTGTGGTAAGGTGATCCGTACACCACCCTTTTGAGAGATCATGGAGGTTTCAATCAGACAAATTAGGCTGTATAAATCAGGGTCTCCAAATCTGATGGCCAGGATGATCACTTTCCCATTTCAGGTCGTCCCCCGGTCCCCCGCTTTCCTACAAAAAAGCAAGGATTATTTCACAGACAGTTGGGGTTTCCAGGGGGTTCCTGGCTATTTTCTCACCCAAGCTGCATTCGTTTTGCCAAGGATTCATAATTCCGAGCCTGAAGGGGATGTTCTTCTGTTTCTGACTGGGGAAGAGGAGATTGAGCAAGCCTGCCGCCTCTTGGCATCAGCAAATTTCCGGGGCGCCAGGCCTTGCGATATGTGGGGCCATCATCAAGATTGGGACTTTTCTTCGTGGTAAATGCCATGCATATCCACTATTTTTTGCCCATGATCATGAGTATATTTGTAAACGGGGGGTCTCCCTCGTGACGTTTTTTCACGCGAAACAGCCAATTTTGGGCACACCATTTACGACAGAGAACCCCACGATGACCATGGTTTTGACTTTGACGAAGGCACATGTATGAGTGGACACACAGTTCGCTGTAGGAAGTGGCGTTGCACTCAGTCATAGAGTCCTGTGGCAGCCGGAGAACCTAAAGCAACGACCAATCTGATTAGTTGGGAGTACCAATATCTGTGAGTAGCTGTAATCAGATTGCGAAAACCTCAAGAGACAGTGTACTCCCAAAACAGACTTATTTTCCATTGAGAAAACTCATACCTCGTGAGTTCCACTCTGGCTGGACATGGGGCTTTCCCGCACACCAAGGGCAGCTGCGGAAAGAGAGTTCTCGCTTCCCTGAGAACGGAGAGCTGGTAGCTGGGAGCTGAAACTGTGGCAGCTGGTGGTTTCTGGGGGGCTGTTGAGATGTGGGTCCATAAACACGGCTTTTCCCAATTCAAAAGATGTCATTTCTTGCCACATAGAGACCATCAAACGTGGATTTTGGGGCTACCCCCAGACTTTGGGGTTCAATCCGTGCACTTGGGGTGGTTCCCAGTTCCCCTCAAACTGGAGCTCGGGTGGTTCCCAGTCGCATGTGGGGCTCAGGTAGCCGTGCCGTTGTACTCCTCGTTGCCTCCCCAACTGCAGCAGAAGATCTTCGAACCTGCACCAGGGCCGAGGTTTCCAGGAGCAGCCCCTGGAAGGAGCCGAGGGCCATGGAAACCACCATGGCAAGGGGATATGCATCAGAGAAACCATGGGAAACCCGTGATTTCGAGGTCATTTCCTATATGCATCGGAGTGCTTCTCACCCAGAAGCTTCCCACTTAGATACTTCGGCTACTTTCCATGATGTTGACCTTTCTCTTTTTGTGGGACTACAATCCTGATGTTTCTCGGCAGCTGCAAACCAAAGAGATGGCTAGGCCCAGAAAACCTGGAGCAATTTCTGCGCAGGGGACCCCTCAGTTGAAGTAGTCCAGTCTGTGGGGCGAACTCATCACCTTTGGGAGGCCATGAACTCGCCGCTTCGGCGCAGGAAGGTGGTGGTTGCCACGAACATTGCGGAGACCTCCATCACCATTGACGGCATCGTGTACGTGGTGGACCCCGGCTTCGCGAAACAGAAGGCCGTGAACGCCCCAAGGGGTTGGTTACCTCAAGCTTTGCTGTTGGGAGAGGGGAAGTTATGGTCCCAATATATCCCAATATTCCATGCCTGTTATGGTCCATTTTGATGCTCTTTGTTATCAGAATTGCCAACCCCCATAGGCGGCTTAGGTTCTTGCTAAGCATGTCAGCTTTAGTGGTGAGTTCGGGGACTTGGTATTTGTTCTTGGCTTGTTCCATGACACCTAGCAGACTCCGTGGATATTTACGACCAATCCGGATGACTCCTCGCAGGTAAAGCTTGCCATTCTCAGATCTGTCATCGTGATTGTGTCACCGACTCACTGTCGGATGTTGATTCAGACCCATATGAGAATGGCTCATTCAGTGCTGCATTGCTTCGAGGGAGTAAGTGGTTGAGTCCAAAGACTAGTCCTGATTGACTGCTGTTGTTTTGGAGAAGACTCTCTCTAAACTCTAAACTTTCCGTTTTTTTTCTCCTCTTGTAACAATTTGTGTTTTCGTACTCCATGGCTTTCTGGGCTGCCCTCAAGTAAATTGATGACGGATGATTTGCATATCTTTGGAGACAATGCAGTTGTGTGTTGTTAATGCTAAATGCGTACAATCTAAATTTGTCCCTGGTCGCACCATGCCAACACAAGTATAAGACGTGCTGTTTGATTTCTTTTTGGATGGAGTCTGTATCAGTTATATCGGAAAATCAGCTGACCAGCCATGTCTTTTGATCATGTTCGTGGTCAACACAGCCTCATTGGCTCCACTTCTTGACCAGTTACTATTAAGCCACTTATGAGTACTTGGTACTCTTTACCCATCATAAATGGCTTCTTAGGAACCATCTCTGATCAACAGGTGATTATTCACCCATCTTTACCCATAATGCTTCTAATGTTGATCACCTATCATTTGATGGTGACTGTTCTAAGGTTGATTGCCCGTATTTGATGGTGTTGATCACCTACCTCTCTGATGGTTACTGATGATTCATGTTGGTTCACCGTAGCTCACGGCACCTGGGGGAGGTGTACAATCCTCGAATTCGAGTGGAATCCTTGCTGGTTTCACCCGTGTCCAAGGCGGAGAGCTGCCGTTGTGCACGGGGGATCAGCTATGGTTGGTGGTCATGTCACCGTGGTCATTGCCCTGGGATTTTCGACATATTTGGGGCCCAAAACTGAGGGTTGGAAAGGGGATATAGTAACTATACATGAGTCGGAACGAAACATCGCGAATGGCTAGTAGATTATGATTGTTGATGGTTGATGATAGGGGAGAATAAACACCAAGAATATGGGGTATATACTGACTACATGGCTATGGGGTAGGTAAACATCCTCACAGCTTGACTGCAGGTGCCATAGACCCACAGCCACGCAACTATAAGACAAGCAAAACGACACAATGTGTGTAATCGGGCACAGAGACATACTGTAATATGGATTTTTGAAACACGAATATACATAGCTGCATACCTGTACACCTGCCTGCCTGCACACCTGCCTACCTAAGCACCTACACACATACATGCATATATTCTTGTGCATCCATTGGATAACTTGCATGGATGTGTTTGGCAAAGCTTTCACCCCTCCTATAGCTGTGGGCACTGCAAACCAAATAGCCGGGTCAATACTGGACCCAGTGAATCAGATGTCCTGACTTGCACCATTGGTCACCAGGTAAATGGCCTTAAACTTTCAAAATCTAGCATGTCTATTTATCTATTTACTTACTGTATCTATTTACTTATCTATTTATATATTTTTTTATCTATTTATTTATTTATTCATCTATCTACCTATCTACCTATCTAACTATCGACCTATCCTACCTATCTACCTATCTACCTACCTATTTTCCCTATCTATTTAGCCTATCTAGCTACCTATCTATAAATAAGCATACAAATTTATAAATGTAATAATAATATATATATACTTCTATATACATATAAAGATGTTTTTCATATTCAAGTTGTTTCTTCCTTCAATGGACTGCATGGAGATCTGCACCCGGTGCACCTTCGCTGAGGCCTCCGCCGCGCAGCGCGCCGGGCGCGCCGGCCGCACGCGGCCGGGGAAGTGCTTCCGCACCTCAGTCCGCGGAGATCGCTGCTGCGTTGGTGGGCGGTTTTCAACCGGGGTTGGTAGGGAAAAAACGGGGGATTTTTCATGGATTTTCTATGGATGTTTGATGGATTTTCCTACAGTTGATATGTGGTTAGCTATCGTTTTGGATGGATTTTCCCATGGAGATTTTCTTGTGGTTAATATGTGGCGAGCTATCATTTTGGATGGATCTATCATGGATTTTCTGATGATTAACAGTGGCTAGCTATCATTTTTTAAGGATTTTCGCAGGGATTTTCCTAGGTTAGTAGTGGTTAGGTATGAGGAAAAACCAAGGAGAATAGCTGGTGGGTGATTTTGCTCAAAATAGTCAACAAACTGTACTCTGCTATGCACATATTTTTCAAAAGTTCGAGTCAGTGGATTCGCTGTGATCAAAAGTAACTGGTTTACCAGTCATTTGATGGGTGCAGCCACATGTGATTTCAGAAAGAACAAAGACATCACAAGAATGAAAGTTTCAACCGTCACAGTTGGTACAGCATAGAAGATTTCAACCGTTGGTCTGCTGAGATCTGGTCAGCCAGGTTTGGGTTGGAGTGTAAGCAACTGGAATAGGCGTTTTGCCACTTATGGATGTGATCAAAAGCACCGTGTGCGTGCCCTCAAATGAGAACGAGCTTGGTCCCCAGTGATTGCAAACTAGATTGTTCGGTTTCAATGTGACAATGGCTATTTTGTACAAGGAATCTGTATACTTACATTCCGCATCCTTGTAAGAGCTACATGTGATCTTCATTTCCCAGCACGGTCGCGAACACATGTGCACACACACACATCAGAAGTGTTGACACCAGCTAGGTACTTGGATGCTCTTGGATGTGCAGTTGGAGTCAGAACTGGTATATTATCATGGTAAATGGCCCTCTGAGGTAGGTTCTCACCCTGAACAAACCATGGTTAGAAACGAGATACGAGCAGTGGGGATGCACATCCAAGCATGCCTGAGATGTCACCCATGTAGGATAGTGTACATGGTGGTCCGCAGATTGCTGTCCATTTACAAACTCATGCATTGCATCAAGGGCAGTTGGGTAACTCCTTTTAGGAGGCACACATTCTCCGCTTTTTGGGAAAATGTCGACAGAAAATTTGACGTCACAAAGGCAACATTTGATATATGGGGTATGGTCGCCAATGGCACACCAACTACAGATAGCTGAATGGGCGAACAGTTAGGTTAAGGGCTGTTGTTGACTCACCGACTCACTTGCTGAGGTTTGTACACAGAGAAGGCCAGGGTTTGCTAGGGACCCGAGTGGACAGAAGGTGGGTTACCAATAACCGATGAACTGTATGGGTAGCCCTGGGGTTGATGGTGAACCATCGCCAAGAATGACGGCCAGAGTCCAGGTCGAACCCATGAAATTGCTAGGAGGCGAAGCAAAGGCACATGATTCCTGCATACCGAAAAGTGCAAACAGGTCCTCCTAGGAACACAACTCGGCAAATTAGCACAGCCTTCAGCAATCAATAAAGCTGTAGATTCGAAACGTGCAATGTGGATCTTTGGACAAGACTCATCGAGATGGTGCCATGTTGAAAAAGGCCTTAAACAGAGAAACAGGATGCAAATTGGCTTGGAGGCCTGCACACTGAACCCTGCTCAAACCAAGATTTTGGGAAAGACTTATATTCTAATGCAAAAATATGTTCGGTCAGTTGCGAAATGGTTTGCTCTGGGGGAGGCCAAAGTGGAGCAAGTTTGACACGATCAGGAACAAACTGCCTGATATTGGATGGTGTTGACGCAGTGCATCATGTAGATGATTCCTAAGCGGGGGGATATTCCAGCTGATTTTGATTTCTCGTTGGGGTGTGACAGACGGGTGACACACCCAAAGCTAGCCAAAGGTCAAAGTCATAGGCGACAGAGAAGAACTTGCAGACAGGAACATTTCATAGATCGACATGAAACTTCGACAGATGCTGTAGATGGATCAGATGGATGGATACGGTAGATGGATGGATGCATAGATCGATGGATAAATCAATTGATATCCCAGCTGACACACAGAACTGCTGACAGTAGAGCCTTGGGCCAGGCATTCACCACGGAGCTCACGGAACAGACGTATCCGGAGATCCTGAGATCCAACCTGGGCGTGGTGGTGCCCTGGTGGCATGCTGGGGGTGGGCCGAAACTGGTGAAGTCCATGGAGAAAATTGCGGTAAACCAACTGCTCAGGACCCCCCAGTGAAGCTGCGCAGTAGCTCCCAATCATCAACTGCAAGCCATTTTCAACTTCGCAACTTGAAGTTCTCGAAGAAGTCTCCCTCAGAATGCTAGGTCTCAACTTGTCAACTTGAAGTTTTTCCGGGCGTCGCACACGAAATGCTCGCTTTAACCGTGACATTTTTAGTTTTCAAGAAAGCATGGCATGGAATGCCAGCTTTGGCAGCTGAACTACTCAAGGACTTAAAGCATTAAGTGTGATCATCGAGCACAAAACCATGCAACCTTTACTTTATGTGGTGTTCTCTCCCATGTCTCAAGGGCAGTTTTTTCTACTTTTGGGTCTAACTTTCTTGCAACATAGAGCGGCATCGTGTAATCCTGTAGTTCACCAAACGCGAAGGCCCCGCCCCAAGCATCATGTAGTGTAAATCCCATCCCGCCAACTAGCGGCGCTTTCGTATGAAGGTTTTCAAACAGGGATCACTCTACCGCAAGAGCTTCATCACCATGACCCAGCTTTCCCACTTTTTTCCTTTACTTCAGGGAATCTTATCCCTAATCACCAAGGTTTCAACGGTTTCCACTTAGTCTTTACCACGCTTTCATTTCTTGGTGAAACACCAGGTGACCAAGGCTGAACCCTTGGTAGAACGGCCGAGCCACTGAAGGCCCAGCCGCTGAAGGCCCAGCTGGTGCCAGGTGCTCACCCTGAAGAAGCTGGGCATCGACGACTTGGTCCACTTCGACTTCTTGGACCCGCCGGCGCCCGAGACCATGATGCCACTGGGCAAGGAAGATCCTGTGCTGCGCGTGATTGGTCGAGTCATTTTTTTCGGGATCCGAAACAGTGGTGGTAAGCAGTGCGCTGGTGGCCAGTGTGAAGCTTGGCGGATCCGAAGTTTACTGTAAAAGCTTTTCATTGGCGAATGATTGACCAATGACTATTAACAATGATTTAATGAGTTCATAACCTGCTAATCCTGAGCAATCATGTTTGACAATGGTTGCCCTTTAGTAGCTCACATGGCAATTGTCAACAGGTAAATTGTTTGAACATCAGCTGCCAGTGGCTATCTACCAGAGGGCAACTGCCATGGCCCCTTAATGATCGCATTTTGGGTTGGTAATTACAATTCATAATAGATGATGATTGTTCCATCGTCAATTCAGTCATGATTGATTGCAATGGATCATCTTAATTCATCATGATGGTTCCATGCACAATCCGTGACGGATACAGTAAACTGTCCTGTACATTGATCTGCAGCCGTGCTGTTCCAAGCTGTCGTTGACCATCCGTTAGTAGTGCTAGCCTGTTGTAACAGTCTCTAGTCAAACATGTTGCTGTTACTCTGGGTGAAGCATCCATTTTTTTGTCAATCTGGACGCGTGATTATCGCCTAGTTTGATGAGTAGCCCAATATTGAATCGTGCTGGAACAGGAATCGATGAACAAGCAATGCAGAACGAACCAATCATTAGATATTAGAGACAACCTTTCCATCGCAGTAGGTCATGTCATGGATATCTGTGTCAACTTAGATTGGAAACATCCTGCCAGAGCCAACAATCGTAGCATTTTGAACCAAGCTTTATGACAGCCCACTGTCGTGGATGGTCAAAAATGTCAATCTGAAGCAACAAAGATTTGCATATGCGCTACTGGCATCCATTCTTTCTTCTCCACCCATGCTGAGCCGTTGTTGTGGTCATGGAGTGAAACATGGCATGTATTCATGGCAATGCTGGATACTTTGGTAGTGCCACAACCAATGCTTAGAGTGAGTACCAGATGCTTTTGTCCGCAATCATGGTTCAACCAATGAGTGTCTTAACGTTTGCCTCTGTTGGCTCAGTTTGAAATTTGCAGTTTAGCCATCGTCTGATATACATGAGGTTTCCCACAGATCCTAGAAGTTAAACAGCCAAGTTGATCACTCATTATTGTGAGCCGATCCAGGTGATCATTAATCAAGTTAGAAGTTCATCAAATGGGTGTTTCTCAAAATAGGGGTACCCCCAAATCATCCAATTTTTGTCATGTTTAGTCATAAACCATCCATTTTTGGGGTCCCCTATTTTGAGAAACCACCAAATCCATGATGTTTCTCCCAGTTGATCAATCGTTTTCCCTTCCCTGCAAGAGGGGACGCGTCCCGACTTCCAGCCTGGTGAAGGCGAGCACTGGAGATGTTGAATTTCTTGAACCATCTCAACGATGCCCCTTGGTGCTGTTGGGTGGAGAGAGGGACGCGACCGCCGAGGATGAGAGGATGAGCCTGGTGTTGTTTGGAAAATCTTCGAACCATTCTTGCATATTGGTGTAAAGATATTTTGAATTCTATATATATATTTATATTTATATATATATATATATTGTTTTATACTTATTTCTATGCTATCTACTATATTGCTTGCAATATGCACTGATTTTTACTCATTAGTATCAATGCGAATCTATGATTTTTTGAGTTTATCTTGTGTTTGGGGAATAATGATGCTCTGGGATGAAAAAGTGATTGACACATTCTTTCGAGTCATACAGGGGCAGGTTCTTAGTTTTGGTGGTTACGTCACTGAACGATGGAGACCGTTTCAGGTTTGGGCAGAACGTTTACGAATGTGCATAGCATCGTGATATCGTGGACGGTTCCTGCAACCGGCATCCGTGCAGAATAGCCATCACGATAATGACTACCAGACTTTGTGGGTGGGGTGACCACTCAAGGTAACCATCATTGCTGAAGGAAGCAAAATTGGTGTTGCAGTGTTGCAGACTTCTACATGTTTGGCAGTTGCACTGCCATTTGCTAATTGATTTGAAAGATGTTTTCTGAGAGTTCTGGTTCACTGTTGGTCGGTGGGGTGATTTCCCGATTTGCATGTATACTCATCATCATCATCATCATCATCATCATCATCATCATCATCATCATCACCACCCATCATGACTGGTTACGGTTGGTGCTCGGGTGCTGCGAGGATGGGGACCTCACCGATGCTGGAGATCAAGCAGCCGAATTTCCCTTGGATCCCCAGCTGGTGCCTGGGATCCGTATCCGGTGTCAAGCTGGGAAGTGGCCTTGCCCAGCGACTGAGAACCGTCATCAACCAGCATCAACCAGCTATCTAACCATCAAAATCACAAGGGTATAGAGCATAAATCGGGAATCATGAAGGTATGTGGCCTCAATGGTCGTTGAAGTCGTTATTCATCGTTTTTTAAGTCACATAGATGTTGGAAATGATGCAGCGTTTCGAGGATTCTGGCGCTAGAAGATTGGATAGAAGCAGAAATGGTTGGGGCCTAAACTGATAGCCAGTTAGATTTACTTTGCAAACTTTGTCATTTAATGATGATATCAAATCATTTTTTGTGAAGCGAGGTGAGAGGGATCAACAAACACCACCATCTGTTTCCAACGTCATGGCCATTCTTTAGAAGAAAGCCCCGGGCACCAGTGAGGCCTATGCTACCGTCGGGGTGTCATGATCTTGGGCCATGATTTGTTTGGACACCAGGCTTCAGGCCAAGAGGAAGAATCTGCCGTGATCTAGGAACTGTGATAAAGGCGGGTAAGATTGCACACACACACATATATATATATATGCATATCGAAATATGTGTATGGAAATAAATAAGTAAATAAACAAATACACATATATATATATATATGTATATGTACATGCACATGTCTACATATTTCCATCTACATAGTAGCGCATTGTTGACGTGTCGACATTTATTCATCCTCTATACCTAAATGTCCCTGTCCGTTCATATGTGTCCATGTGTAGTACATCGCAATCCATGGGCTGCTTCGATAAAACCATGACAAGCCATGTGAGTGAGTGTTTCTTGAAGGCATACGGGACTCCTCAAATCATCCAAGATGAATCATTGATAGTAATAAACCAACCATTTTAGGGGTCCCCTATGTTGGAGAACCCCCCCATGTATTTTTGGTTCGCAGTTCGTGAGGCAAAGATGCTGATTGATTCGTGCTGGCCTCAGCTTCACCCCAACAGCTGGATGCGGCAGGGGCAGCTGTTTAGAGTTTTGAGGCCCGCTGCTTGGCCAAGTTCAATCCAATGTCTCCAAGGGTGGATGTGCTTAGGTCAACCGTGGGGTTGTCCATCAATGGTGGTGTCTGCCAAAATAGCCATGTATAATGGGGAATCCAATGAGGAGAAGCACTTCCTTGCTTTTTGCTGTGCGTGAGCAATTCAGGGATTTGATCTAGAGCCATGTTCACAACTGCAGCGTTAGCCGAATGTGGTCATAGCATGAAACATGATGATCACAGTCTGGTCATCGGTGGAAACCCATTCCATTGCAATGCATGCCACTGTGCTCATCGGTGGGTGGGTCTGCATTCCGGAAAGACTTTGATCCAAATCAATGTGATAAGCCCAGTGACAAGACTATGTTTTCGTACCGGTACATCCAGATTTATTAAAAAGCAGATATGGTTGATTTCAAGTTTCATACAGTCCCGCGCACGTTGCACCGCCGGCTTACTTGGTCATTTCCTTCAGGTTATCGGGGGTAGCAGCGCTTAGCCTGCACCCTCTTTGCGAGTCCTAAAGGCCATGTGTTTCACAAGTGCTGCGTTGCACCCTTTATTGGTCTCAGTTATCAGTTTCGGTGAATCCTGGTGGGCTGCAGTTCACAGTTGTCAGCCCCCGAATTGATATCTCACACTAGAGGAGGCTCTCTGTGATCCTTCTTAATTTTGGTCCATTTGATCGTTCTTTGAGTCACTTGTTCTGTCCTCAATTCTTTCCCAGTATACTTGTCACGATAGTTATTCCAACTTTTAAGATGGATATCCGGTATCCGTAGATATCAAAGTCATTCTTATTTGTCGCAAGTCTTTCGGATATCCCAAAATCTGGTGGTCCCACTAGAACAGTGTGTGTGGCTAGACAATCTTATGAACAATCTTATCTGGCTGCTTACCTTGTTTAGAATCTGATGTATATGTATATAATCATATACTACACTTTTGTGCACAAGATTGCACAAGTCCATTCCAGATGGTCATTTCTGGTAAACATATCTGGTATACATTCACCATATCCCCTTATTTAAAGCGAACTTGTTTGTATCCCCTTATGAAACATATATCTTGACATATATCTTGTTTGTGGTATTCATTTTTGATCCATAGCCCCTTAGCACCGTTACGGTATTCATTTTTGATCCATAGCCCCGGCTGCTAAGAAGAACCGTCACTGCTAAGGCCCAAGTTCAAGTGCAGCAACGAGATCCTTTCCATCTCCTCAATGCTGTCGGTTCCCAACGTCTTCGTGAGACCCAAGGAGTTCGGCAAGGCCCGTGGAAAAACGACGGAGACGACCCATCCAAGGCTGCCAAGCGCCACTATAAAGACGTACACACACTTTGTATGTGTGTATATGGGTGTTTCTCAAATTAGGGGACCCCCAAATCATCCACTGTTATTCAGGTTTTATAATGAACCATCCATTTTTAGGAGTCCCCTATTTTGAGAAAGCCTCATATATGTATATAAATGCAAAAACGATACACAGACACACATATGATTACAGATGCATCATATGCATCTTATACACAGAAGCAGCTTTCGCTACCATGATGCGGGTACGTACGAATTCGAGAGTCTTTGCTGGCTGTGCAGAGCCCCAATTCAAACCAGCTAGGAACCTAGAAAGAAAAACTGGGGATCCACTGCAGAAAGCACGTCACACCTCGCATCTTTTGCCGCAGTCTTTTTGCACGGTGCCCCATCTGTTTGGGTACTTCAGAGCAGCTCTTGTCCCAGAACCACTGCAGTGATTCCCCTTCATGAAACACCTGACCGATCATATTCCTATCACATCCACAGTTCTTGTTTGGCCACGGTCCCCAATAAAAGTTGCAAGTGGAGCTCAAGCACACATATAGCTGTGGGTCAATATCCTGTACCCCTAGACGTTCACCTACTCATTTTTTGTCTGGTTACTACTGACCCACAGCCGTATATCCTCGCTCATCTGTATGTACTCCACACATCTTCGAAGTCATCAGCAACGCAGCAACGGGTTTCGTCCCATCCAACGCAGCGTGATCGTCTCAGCCCGTTGTCACAGGAAGCGGACGACGCCAAGAATCGCTTCACCCACTTGGACGGTGACCACCTCACACTGCTCAACGTTTTCCATGCGTGGCTTTGGATGCATGTTGATGATGGTGAAGCATGATACTTTGGATGACACTTTGGATGATACTTTGGATGATGTTCGATGCAAAACCCGCAGCATTGGCTGTCAATATTTGCTTGATGCTTCGCCCATATTTGGCAGCCCTGGATATGACCAAAGAAGACGTCCTTCAGACAGTCAAGTATGCGGATGCACAGAATGTAAGTTGACGTAACCTGCAAACACAGGCACAGCCAGCTCGCACTTGGATAAAGCCAGCAGATGGACTATATGTGCTGAAAACAGCAGAAATGTTCAACGATTCTGGTGGACCAGCTGTGAGAATGCTTCAAAATTTGCTGGAAAGATCGGGTTGCGGCTGCAACATATTAGGATTGGGGGTACAGTTTCCAGACGTTTCCAGTATGAGCAATGGCAAACTTTGGGAGATTCAGGGCTTTCCCCATTTGGGACTCCAGCGAGGCCAGTACGGATACAGCCACCAATGATGATGTACACAGAGATGGCCTATGACCATGTTTTTGTCATGATTCGAAGTGTCAGTTCCAAGCCGTCAATTTGACTTCACTTTATCCATCTTTATCCACTTGTTGCCAAGCTTCAGAAGATATCCGAGTCTGTAAAAGCTGCACCAAACGTGATCACAGTTTTCGGGCCCTGGCTTGAACGTCTCCAGCATCCGAGGTACAAGCAGTATACCACTGAGGGCGCGGACCCAGCACAGTTCTGCTATGACAGCTACATCAACTCAAGGCTTTGCTGGTGATTTGCGCTTTGATGGGCCCTGAGATGGTTGAAAAATGGCGACGACGCTTTCGAAGAACGGGATAGGCCACTCACAAGCTCCATGATTTTGCTTGGCAGTAAGTGTTACATTTCTGGGATTTTTTTCCCGTCTCGTCTTCTATCCTCACCGCACGGCTTCGTGGTTTGGCAAAAATCCAATAGGACGCAACAAAATGGTTTTAACTTGGTGCTCAGTCCTTCAATGTCAACATATCAGCCATAAGGTCTTCAGGTCCGGACTACCCTTGAATTCTCTGTAAGGGGCCAGAAATGTGCTGCTTGTCAGGCCATCGGCATTTTTTTTGGTTGCCTCAAAGTCTACGCATATCTTTATACAGGGTATGGATAAATAGAAATATACAAGCCACGTGTGTGTGTGTGTGTGTGTTTGTGTGTGTGTGTGTCATGCATACACACACACACATACATCTCATTACATCTCCATATGCAAACGTAAGGCCATTTCTGTTGCTAGTCAACCAGCCAGGTTGGTTAACTGCTTGACCCAGCTCGCCATATAGTTGGTCCTACATGGTCCTACAATTGTTAGTTCTCATCCAATATATTCTGCTATCCCCTACTGTTAACTGCTATCCCCTACATATACTTGGTCATCCCATAGTGTTAACCATTAACCAGCTATTACCCACTATTAGCCCCATTATTAACCACTATTATCAATCCATCAGTAACCCCCTACTGTAAACCATTCACCAGCGATGATTGGTTGCCGGAACGTCTGCAGTTGCAGGTCCATGAAGTCGGCCGAGAACGTCCGGGAACAGCTGAAGCGAACTATGGAGCGATTGCAGTTGCGCGGGGACCTGGACCGTGGGGCCATGGATGGAGCTGGGAAAGCCATGGTTTCCCATGGAGAATCCCAAGCTTGGGTAGAAAATACCATGTACTGGCAGAAATATCTATGGGAAGATATATAGAATCACAAGCTTGGGTAGATATATAGAATCACAAGATGTACTGGTAGAAATATCTATGGGATAGAGATGTAGATGGATGTAGATGGATATATTTCCCAAGTGTCTCTCTCCCTCTCTCTCTATCCGTCTACACAATTTCCACAGAGAAATTGTGTAGAAATCCCATAGGGCATCTAGAAGTGTGCAGAATCATGAAAAGGAGACAGAAGGCTCCTGAGATCAATGCCGCTTTGTCAAATCTTCCAAGGCAATCGCAGTTGCACCCTGAATATAGAGACCCACTAGTGGGCACGCTAGAAGAATCGCTAAAATCGGACATGGATCAAACAGCTTGTTACCTTTCTTGGCCAAAACAGCCATTGGGCGAAATCTTTTGGACGCTTTGCCACGGCAATCAGTTGGTACATTGTTAAGACTTGCCATATAAGTTTGGTCTGGCCCCGTACCCACGCCAAACAACATCGCCCTGCTTTGTCGTTGGTCTCTCCGGAAATCTCTCCAGAAATCAGGCCATCGTCAGTTCAGCTTGGAAGAGTTCGCAATTTTGGATTTCCGGGTTCACGGTTTTTGTGATGTCGAGTTTGCATGTTTACCTGGTTCAGATTTTGACGTGTCAGGCAATCATCTCTAAACCTCCTGTTGTTTTGGGTCTGCCGCAACACAAGTCAACGAGTTTGGAATGCGCAGAGTACTGAAAGTCTATTGCAGTGTGATGGTAGTAGCCACATTTCTGTTGCTGAATGCTCAGTTGGTAGAGTTGCTGCTTTTATTCAACCTGGTTCTTGGTGCAGTTCCCACTTGGTTGGTCAACAAGCTATTTGTCGATGAGATTGCTGAGCAGAGGCACTTTCTAAATATCAATCCTTGGTGGTACTATCGCCTCAACCCTGGTTGGCTCCCAAGCATTTTTGTTAAGCCTTCCCATGTTGCCTAGGCCTATGGTGAGCACGGACTTCAGGGACAAGGTGCGGCGAAGTGGCTGGGAAAACCTGCAGGTTTCGAGGTACCAAAAATTAGCGCAAAGCCAATCGCCATGCTTGGCATCAGCAAAACAGCGAGAGATTCGGCACCGAAAGTATGAAATTGCAAGACTTGGCGATACGGGCAAGAATTGTGCAGAGACGGCTTGAATGATGAACAAAGTCAGTCAGGGATGAAAATCACAAAAATATCGCAATCCGTCAAGACTATCGACCCTCAAGCGGGTGTTGCTTCTTAAGGGCGACCATGGTGGTTCCCCACCAGCATGTTTGATGCATCCTCAGGATGCAGTATGACCATGACGCAAGCCCCGGGGTGTAGAATGAGCTTTTCAACGCTCTTCGCAAAAGTGGGAGCCAACGGTTGACATTTTTTTCTCGGTAGGAAGCTATGTAGCACGGAAGCAGCAATGGTGGTTCGGTGTGTCCATTTCTTGAGTTTAAGCAGTTGCGATGATGTTTGTCAAGGGTAATTGCTATGGCTGGTGCGTCAGGAGTACTATCCCAACATCAGTGCCTGGGCTGAGAACAGAAAACTAATTGCAGGCTGCAGTTATCCGCGCGGCAGAAAGGTGTTGCCCTCCAGTGATCTGTGGGCGGCACTGAGGAAAGTGCTTGGTGGCTGGATACTTCATGCAGGTGGCGCACTTGGAGAAGAGCAGTCACTACTTGACGGTGCCTTGGAGAGCAGCTCCCTTGGCTCCCTGCGGATGGGGACTCCCTGTGACACCATGGTTGTCGGGGGCCAAGCCAAGAGGCAGATGTTTCATCGAGCTGCTTTGCAAAGTGATGGATTACACACTGGTAAGCCAACATGGCTGGCTGGGAAATGCACCATTTTGTTAGGAAACCCCTAGGAAAACATCCATGTATGGTGGATTTCAATTGCCACGTTAGTTTACCAGAGGGTACACCTAAATTCACCGCCGCTGAGAAACTTGAATCAAAACTGATGGCTGTTTGTGAATGTCACCACTTTTGTGGTGCACATCATGCCATTCCCCACGTTTGCCATTGTGACATCCATCCTATGGGAATCATGGTTTGTAATAAGTACCATTCCACTTATGGTAGTACTTCAGTGTGGTGTATCATCTCATTTCGTAGCTACCTATGGTAGTACTTAGCTACTTCTAGTACTACCATAGTAGTACCATAGTAGTACCATAGTAGTACCATAGTTGTACCATAGTAGTACCATAGTTCATAGTACCATAGTAGTACCATAGGTCCCAAGGGATGTCGGGATGCCGGGTGCTGTGGTTCGACTTGCCATGGCGCTCTGAGGTCCGTGACAACCAGGTGGTGGCCTTGCATCCATCCACCGGCATCACCCACAAGCCCGAGTGGGTGCGCTGCCGGAGAGTCGTTGGCAGATGGTCGCATAGCCAAGCCCCTGCCCCTTGGAAGCTCCCAGCATAGCCAAGCCCCTGCCCCTTGGAAGTTTCTGTTTTGATTGCTGACATTTCTAGTTTTCAGCAGGGGTGGTGAAACTCAATGACTTACTCTCAATGGATTTGAATATATTTGGATGGCATTTCTGAAAAATCAGCTATCAACAGCATGTGAAGATGGATGGCAACAAGAGGGATCGTATCCAAACAAGCATCAGGCTGTTTGGCTTCCCTTTCCTTGACCACTCCCCAACATGCCCAACTCATGGAGCCCCAAGGCTTTGATCGATCCATGCCGCACTCCCAGCATCTCCCCGCCATGGCAGGTGCTTTACCATGAGTTTGTGTTGACTTCCAAGAACTTCATCCGGACTGTAACACAAGTTCTGCCCTTAGAGAGCCTGCAAAGCAACAGGAGTGGCGCTCAACGGGAGGGCTTGGGTGATGGGCTTTAGTGTATACTATGTGTATATAGATATAGATATAGATATGAATATAAATATAAATATATATATATATATACATAGAAATATTGCATCATATATGTAAATATGTAAATAGATGTGGCTATGGTAACAAGATGTAACAAGGATCAACTCGACTTGACTCGTTTCACATCAAAAAAGCATAACTTTGTGGTTGTTACCATCATGGCTTGGCGGTCGCAGTATTTCCGAAAGCATACCTCTCATTCAATTTTGAACAATGGCTATTCTCCGATTGAACACTATTACCATTGTCCAACTACAAACAATCTTCTTTCTCCAGCCCTGTTGGCAACCCTAAAACCAGCTGAATTATTACGCTTCTTGCAGCTATACCAGCTATTTCCAGCTCATCTTCCACCTAAACCAGCTGTTTCTTCAGCTATTTCGCGGTTGTTCATCACCAACGACCAGCTGACCCCCACGGGTGACCCCCCACGGGCGACACCCCCACGGGTGACACCCCCACGGCCGGCCGCTGCGCCTTCCCTGTGAGGTGCGGGGTGAATGGCTGCTGGAGATCGCGCCCAGCTACTACGATGTGAGGCGCAAGAATCTCTGGGGTCTATGGCTTTGACCAACATGGGGGTGATATGGCTATTAACCAACCAACTAATGGTTAACCAGCTGGTTAATGGTTAATAGGGGATAATAAGTGACAATAGTAGGGGATATACCAGCTATATATGGCGAGCTGAGTCAATATTGACCAACCAACTAGTGGGGGATTTCCACTAACAATAATCGGGAAAACAATGGTGAATGACAGGGGAACCAGGGGATATGGTGGTTTCTCAAGTCATAGGGTACCTCTAAAATAGCGGGTACCCCACCGCTGGGGTTTCTGAATAGCTGGGGGTACCCCTAAAAATGGTTGGTTTATTACCATGAATAGTGTATAATGGATGATTCACCCCTATTTTGAGAAACACCCATATGTAGTATGATTGAGCAATAACCAGTAGCCACCATCAGCAGGTGATGAAATGGTTATTGCAATGGCCATGGGTCAATATTAACCAACCAATAATATGGGATAATAGCCAACAATTTCAGAGGGAAAACAGCAGTTAATGATAGGGGAACCAGGGGTACAGGGTTTTGACGCACGGCGGTTTCCCAAGTCATAGGGGACCCCAAAATGGCTGGTTTATTACTATAGATTATCAACATTGGATGATTTGGGGGTACCCCTATGACTTGAGAAACCAGCATGTAGTCATAGTAGTTATATGATTCTAGTTGAGTACATGGTAAACATCTATGCTCAGCATCTATTGATAGCATAGGTTTGAATCTATGCATGATTATTGGTTCCAATATAACTAGAATCAATGGTTAACTATATCATTGGTATGATTTAATATCAATAACCAATGGTTTATAGAAATAGTTATTGACATGTAGATTAACATCTATTGATAGCATTGGTTAACCATGTAATTACAATCAATAGTTAACTATCAACAATGATTGGTTGACCATGGATTATTGATTGCCATATGATTGTTGATCAACACATTTTTGGCAGCCAATGAACCATTGTTATAGCCAGTTTCTGGGAATCCACCATGGTTGATCGACCAACAATGAACCAAAGGCGGATCAACACTTGTTTTTTGGGACCATCGGTGTTGGGCTTCGATTTTCATGGGAACCGAGACATGCTTTTGGGAACTAGCCAATGAATGATTGGTGTTCAAGCAATTTCTGGGAGCCACTGTTGAACCAATGTTATAGCCAGTTCTTGGGAATTTAACGTGGTTGTTTAGCCACTGTTGTACTTCATTGGCAACCTTTGATGAAGCATTGTTGATTAGCAAATGCTTATAAACCAAGATTGAAACCACAAGTGTTTAACCAATTCTGAAAGTTATAGCCAATTTGTGGGAGGCATGATGACCAATGTTGAACCAATGTTGTTTTCCAAAGTTGATGAATCACTATTCATTAAGCAATGTTACAGACAATGTTGAACAACAAATGTTAACACCATTGGTGGCATTTGCTGAATGATTAGATTTTGATTGGTGGGAAACGCGGGAGTGTGTTCAACCATTCAAATACATATGGTCAATATGTGGGAAGCCTTGAAATGATAATATACATTGCATGATCAGTACCCCTCGCATTTGTTCCATCCCAATACGCCAAGCATGGGTTATGCTTCCGCTATTGTTTGTTTGTTTGTTTGTTTGTTTGTTTGTTTGTTTGTTTGTTTGTTTGTTTGTTTCAAACATCTTTGATGATATCTCACCCAGATCTTGCTGCAATCACTTTCTCTTTCAGGATGCGAACAGAGTCATATCCACAAAAGCAGTGATATTTTAGCGTTTGCGGCACCTTCTGCTGATTTTTGTTCGAGTAAGAACACCAGTGTCCGGTGCAATGGGTTGCGAACTCACACCGTTATCTCGTATCCCCAGAATTTCCACAGTTTCAGCTTTGGGTCGTTTTGTCATGTTATGCTTTAGCTTCTTTATCGAGACTTTTCTACTCATTTATATTTATGATTTCATATTTTGCATCCATTTCGTTTTTATTTATGATTTCATATTTGTTTTTACTTCACGAGGTTTTCCTTAAGGTTTCATAGGGGTTCTCGACACCCAGCACCTTCTTCAGGAACTTCCCCAAGTCCGAAGCTCGAACACAGCTGGAGCGATTGCAGGCAGGGCCATGGTGTTGTTGGACCAGTGATGCAACCAAGAAGCAATAACCATCGGTATCAACCAGTATTAACGACCAGCAGTTTGAACCACTGGTATCCAGCACTACAAATCATCGGTAGCACTGATAACTACTGTAAAGTAATAAGCATCAGTAGCAACCAGCATGAACAACGAGCAGTTTGGAACCAGTAGTAGGAACCAGCACAGACAACCAGCCTTACACAGCAACCAGTCGTAGGAACCAGCGGGTGGTCGAGAAGAAAATTGATAGGAAAATTTGGTATTCAACGGCAAACAGTTGTTTGGTGAATTGACGGTGAACCGACAGTTGGTTGACTCATTGATGATTGACTCTCAGCCAACTTCATTGTGAAGAGTCCGTGAATTGACTATGAACAATCTGTTGATTGATGATTCGCAATCAACCCCGGGGAACAGCAAGCAAGCAACCAGCAGCCAACTGATAAGTTACGATCAGCACTTTGTCATTCGTTTCTTCGTTTAGTTATTCAGTTGTTGTGCTTAGCCAATACAGACAACGCAGTACCCATCTCCTAGGATTGCAATGAAAACGACAACATTGACAGCCTGCTTCGATGTAAATTCCGCGATCCATTTGAGGACATTTACCTTTACCTGCTTGTGGTCATTCAACTCAGGATCACGATGATGGTGACGATGATGATGCTGATGATGTTGATATGCGAGGGTCATGTCGACTCAGATCAACAGATCCTCCAGGAATCCGCCTCTCAAGACCCGTGGCAACGCGTGAGGCCAAAAAAGGCACACCACAACACCAGTGACAGCAGTGACGGTGGTGAGAAGCGAAGCGAAAAACATCCTGCGCCAAACAGTGGGAGAGCATGGGATGCTGATGGTGGTTCTTCTCATGACGTTTGCCACTCCTACTGCAAACACGTTTGGTTTATTCCTCTCACAATCACTTCCTGCAAGATCATTGCTTGCACATGATGTTCTTTTTAACTCGGTCTTTTTTGCAGATTGCAGCAGATCAGGAGTATGGATAGAGAAAAGTGCTGCATGAGATGGATGGAGCTACGTGCCCACATAGAAAGAGATTTGTGTATACATATAGTTGTATTTTATCATATACATATTTCTATATATATATATATATTGGTGCATCATGTCATAGCATTGATAGCTACGATGCCATTCTTCTTTGATGCATTCTTAGAATGGCACAGTTGATCTGAATGTCTCTTGAAGCTCCTTGGGTGCAATCCACTTAGCACCTTGGATAGATTCTGTCATTGATTTGAGGGCACATCCTCGCGCAACTGTTTGGGAAAGGGTTTGTGGTGCTTCATGGCATCAATTCAAGGTGTTTCATGAATTGGTTAAAGATTTTAGTTTGAATTTCTGGACGCAGGGCAGTTTCGTTTCTGCACATATCTTTTTGTGGCACACTGTTAGCAGTTACCCGTGCCAGACTGTCAACAGTTGCGATCCATCACTAGGCCCAGTCCCTTCGTAGCCCCCGGCACTTCATAGCCGGTGAACCATGGGGATCCGCCACGGCTCAGGCAGCATCCAGTGCCGACCGGTCACGTCTTCCCCGGGGCAACATTTGGTGTGTCGGAGTCCCCAGATTTGCCGCCGATGTTCGGGGTCGGATCTGGTGCTTGGATTGGTGATGTGGGAATAGCTGGGCGCCAAGGGGCAGTTGCGAATGTAAACTATCAATGGCTAATCATTGGCGAGTTGGTTAATAGTTGTGAACTAGCCAATTGATTAATATCAACTTCTAATTACTAGTTGTGCCAGTTGGTTCAGTTGGTTCATCTGAAATTGTAGAGGCAAATCATGGCTCATCGCCGCTGTTGGTGGTGGTCAACGGTGTTTGCCGCTTCAGTGTCTCCCGAAGCCAACAGGGGTATCTATCCACCCTGGGTTCGCCGCCAGCTGTTGCATGGCGCCCCCCAAACTTGGTGAAAAACCTGGGGTCGACTGCCATTTCTTCCATTTGAAGGCCAAGTTTCAGAGAAAGCCTTGCACAGGACGTGGAAACTATGGAAACATCGTTTCCCCCATCGCTTTGAAGTGTCATTCTCATCTCAGTTTATGCGAGGTGAACTTGACTGTTGGTGCTTTCTGAACATGGGTTGGCGTTGCTGAGTTTCAAACGCGGGTTTGGATGTAGATCCGTAAGTTTCCCAAACATGGGCTTTCATGCCATTTGGTGGTTCTCAAGACACCTTTCAACCTTATTTCATAATTCTCACTTTGGCTTTTTCCGATGCAAAAGGTTCGGAAGACAAGTGTAATGCGCTCATGTGTCTTCCCTGTTGACAGGAAAATTGTGTTGCAGGTGGATGAGTGGTTGTAGTGCTTGCAGGGTCATCAACAAGTCAGCTACCTGTAACAGGATGAACATGTGGATTTTTTCGCATCATCTTCCAATATCTTCCAGCTTCACTGCTAGGCGCACAGAAACAGGTCCTCTCCGTTGGTTACAGCAGTCCATACACTCCGGCATTGCACACTTCCTGACAGGTCAAAACTGCGAGTGGCTGCTACTACCGGGTGCGGATCCCACTTTTTTGCATGTTTTTCCCGTGGTGCTGGGAGGAGGGGACGTCTCATGCCTAGAGGAGGTACATACAATGGCTGCTGCGAGGTTTCCCAAAATGGCACCCTTACATTAAAGTTCATTTGCCAAGATGAATAGCTGGCGTTCAAACTCCCTGTTTCTGGTCACACCGAAGCAGAGACGATGGTTTCGAAACCGATTGTAGTGAAACAGCTGTTTTTGTTTCCTCGTGAGTGAACTGACCAACCTACTGATGGTTGCACGAGGTTGCTTGCTTCTGAGTTGCTGTATTCTCATTTTGGCTGACATCATACTGTCTTGTAGACTTGTTTGAAGACCTCATCCACATGATCTCAGCCGGTTTTTACTTCATAGTGACTTGGGAAAAGCTGGTCTAATTCAAGGCATCTTTTGCGGTCTCCACCCATGTCTACCGAAGTCTCTAGTTGGTTGCATACAGATTTCGACGATATTTCCTGAAATCATTCGCCTAATACTTTTTGTGGTTGCAGCGGTTGTGAATCATTTCACATTGTTTTTTTGCACAATGCCGAACCTTTGATCAGGTCTCAAGCCTTCTTCCGCCTCATCCCATGATATTTTGCGAGCGTGACTTTGTTTCTCACTCGTGATGTGGGAGTTTCTCAAAAACAGGGGTCCCCAAGAATGGATGGTGTTTGATTAAACATGAACAATAGTGGATGATTTGGGGGGTACCACTATGACTTGAGAAACAGCCATGTAGTAGTTGTTAGTTCGTATATCTCCAATTGGTGTTTCTCCTCTCGTAATCCCTATCATCAATTAGAAGATCACAAACCATTCATAGTGGCCAGCTATTGATGATAGTGGTTTAAAAACCATTGTTTAACTATACGATCATTCCACTATTGCTGGTTAACTATCATCTATCAACCACTAACTATCCTTAACCATTAGCTATTATGAACCACTGGTTTGACCCAATATTAAAGATCGTAATAACTAATAAGCTATATTATTCACCATTATTAACGACAAATTATCACTATTGATGGTTAACTATCATTAACTATTGATGATAGTGGCTAACTATTGATGATAGTGTTTTACGAACCATTGTTTAACTATACGATCATTCCACTATTGATGGTTCACTATCATCTATTAACCACTAACTATCCTTAACCATTAGCTATTATGAACCACTGGTTTGACCCAATATTAAAGATCTAATAATAACTAATAAGCTATTATTCACCATTATTAACGACTAATTATCACTATTGATGGTTAACTATCATTAACTATTGATGATAGTGGCTAACTATTGATGATAGTGTTTTATGAACCATTGTTTAACTATACGATCATTCCACTATTGATGGTTCACTATCATCTATTAACCACTAACTATCCTTAACCATTAGCTATTATGAGCCACTTGTTTGACCCAATATTAAAGATCGTAATAACTAATAAGCTATATTATTCGCCATTATTAACGACAAATTATCACTATTGGTGGTTAACTATCATTAACTATTGATGATAGTGGCTAACTATTGATGATAGAGTTTTACGAACCATTGTTTAACTATACGATCATTCCACTATTGATGGTTCACTATCATCTATTAACCACTAACTATCCTTAACCATTAGCTATTATGAACCACTTGTTTGACCCAATATTAAAGATCGTAATAACTAATAAGCTATATAATTCACCATTATTATCGACTAATTATCACTATTGATGGTTAACTATCATTAACTATTGATGATAGTGGCTAACTATTGATGATAGTGTTTTACGAACCATTGTTTAACTATACGATCATTCCACTATTGATGGTTCACTATCATCTATTAACCACTAACTATCCTTAACCATTAGCTATTATGAACCACTGGTTTGACCCAATATTAAAGATCTAATAATAACTAATAAGCTATATTATTCACCATTATTAACGACTAACTAGCACTAACCATTAGGGACCAGTCACCATTTGTATAGTTGTTAGTTGGATTTGGTTGGTATATCTCCTCTATTCATCCCTATTATCAACCACTAACTATCATGCCCCTGCTTGGGACACCTCACCGTCTCCCTTCGTCGTGAGGTAATCCCTAGCTAGGGACCTTATCGGTTGCCCCTACGCTGGTGGTTGGGACACCTCATCGGATGAGGTCCGGATGACCCTGGACAAGGTGGCCATGGCGCAGGGAGCCCCGGAGCGAGGCAAACCTGCATCAGCTGCGCTCGTGGTGAGTTTTGATCAAGGGAAAATCATCAAATGATTAACCAACCAACTAGCTGGTTATAGCTGGTTAATGATAGGTTAATGATACTGTAGGTAAATGATAGGTTTAGCTGGTTAATTGATCATTGGAAACGATGATCATCATGGTTAAAGGATTGTTCAATAGCTGGTTTAGCTGATTATATGAACCAACAGCTGGTTGGTTCAATAGCTGGTTTAGCTGGTTAATGATAGGGGGTGATGACTAGTCATTATAGGGGATACCAACTATATGACAATGCGTCAATATTAACCAACCAACTATTGGAGGATAATCACCAACATTTTCAAAGGGAAAATCATTGTGAATGATAGGGGAACCAGGGGTACGGGGTTTTGACCCACAGCCATATATTGTAGAGAAACCCCGGGGAAAGCATCAATGATTGGTGGATTTTCCATTGCCATGTTAGTTTACCAGAGTGTGGTGGATGTATGTATCAATGACTATTGATTGTGGTCAATGATGATGTACAATTGCCAAACCAATTTATGATTCAATCATGAGACTTTTAAAGGTGGTTGCTGGTGGTTATTAATATACATATATAAATGAATAAATAATTGTTTTTTTGAACATAAATAAATAGATACATAATATTTATGTACAGTGTATGAGTATATATATATAGATTTGAATATGTACGCACATATTTGATGTTCACCAGTTTCCACCGCCAAAGATCTGTGGCTGTCTCGACCACCAATCGGACCGGACGGCCCAGCGATTGAGCCCGCCTTCGGCACCACCATCAGCTGGGATTCATGATGCAGCAGAGCTATAAATGGTAAATTCTCCACTTCCAGGCTTACCAGAGAGCATCCCTACATCTGGGAGGTGTACTCTTCATAGTGGATCATGTGGGTTCATAGTACCTTGCTGTTCATAGCTGGTGGTTACAGCGTGGATCATCCAAGCGACTGTGATAACCCAGCAGCAGGCCTGGCCAGCAAGCCGACCCAGCATCTTCATCCAGTGATTGAATTTGCCTCGAAAGGTGTAGAGTACCAGCCCCCGTCCCTGGTTCAGCGGTAGGTATCAACTATTGTCCACCGGTGTTGATCACCATGAACGATTCTTAACACTATCAGAACTGATCAACTAGTACCGACCATGCCGTTACCGTTGCGAAGCATCACCAGCATTTACCATTGATCCACGGTTGTAAACCACCATCATTAACTAATTTTGACCATTGATGAACCACTGATTCACCATGAAACAGACCGTCATTAATCATCAATGGAAAGGATGATCATTAACTAATTTTGACCATTGATGATCTACTGATTCACCATGAAACAGACCATCATTAACTAATTTTGACCACTGATTAATCATCAATGAACCATCGGTTGATCATCATCGATCTATCATGAGCCATCAGTATGCTTTTGTATAATCCTTGTTAAACTCCCCAACTTGACCATCGTTCATCATGAATCATTGTCAACCACTATGTTCACCATATTTCACCATTACAAACTACTAGTAACCACTGAAATCCACTATTGTTATCCACTACGAACTACGAGTGACCAGTAAAATCTTTTGTAAACTACTAAAAACTAGCATTGTTCACCTCGATTATCTACTCTCAACTACCACTATTAACTACTATAGTAACCACTATCAATTGCTATTATTCACTATCAACCACTATCAACCACCATCAACCACTATTAACCACTACAATGGCTATCAACCATATATTAACCAGCATATATCAACCACTATCAACCACTATCAACCACTATTATCCACTAGTAATCACCATCATCCACCCTTGTTCAAGCCCGGTGATCCCGCCGTGTTCAAGGTCCCCGCGGCTGCGCTGCCGTCAACAAGCGCAGCGCTGCTTGGAGCAGCTGCGCGACGCGGCGAAAGCGGAGCAAGGCACAGCGCACAGTTGGGCAACTTTGAACGTTGGAAGATTTGATAAAGCTGGTCCATAGTGGTACTGTATATAATGGTATATAATGGTTGAATAATGGTATGATAATGGTATAATAATGGTTGAACATGGTTCATAGTGGTATATAATGGTATAGTAAGGGTATAACAATGGTATGATAATGTGATAGGGGTATATAATGGTGGTATTATGGTATAATAATGGTTGAACATGGTCCATAGTGGTATAATGATGGTATAATAATGGTATAATAAGGGTATGATAATGGTTGAACAAATCTATATATCTATTTATTTGATACGATGTAAAATCATGATATAAACATAGATGTAGATACAAAGAAATGTATAGATATATGCATATACTATGCTAGATATATGAAGATTTCTATGAGAAAGAGTGGTATGATGGTTCACGTGTGAGAGTTACAGCTGCAGCGGGTGCCGAGTGTGTGAATATATATATATATACACATTATACATGCCATTTATATATAGAGATGCATGTTTATGTATTTATACAAGATCAAATATGAGTTGAAAAAAGCAACAACAACATACAATGTAATATAATGAAATTTGCATATCATATATATATATATATACACCATATGCTCGAGATATAAAGACTCTTGAGAAGTCGCGGTATAAATATGCTATTCATATTGTTTGTATATATATATATGTTTATAAATTTATGTATTTCTATCTTTGTTCTATGTGCAAATACGTTATATGCAATTTGTTAGAAATGTGATGTATATGTATATGCCATGTATGTACAATTGCAATTATGCTAAATCAAATTGGTGATGTTATACCTACCAGCGGTTCTGTTGATTGATGGTTGGAGCATGAAAAAGTGCCACAAACAGGGCTTTGGGTTTCATGAAGAGACTCAGCATCATGGTGGGTGTGGGGCGCGCTCTACACGAAACTAGTCACATCAATGGGTCTACTTCGACATGTGTTGAAACGTTTGGTGCCTGTAACTTTGAGTCTAGTTAGACCAAGCATAAGCATCACAGATGCGTCCATTGAGCCACGAAATTTGCCAAAGAGGGCTTGGAATCAAAGTCTCAGACCCTTTTTCAAGAGCCTACGCCAGCCTGGGACTGCATGAATCGGATCTTGTTCTGAGCAGCTGCATCAAGAATTGCGGCGGATTATTCACCATTACTGCGCACGGTCATGATCCCATTTTAAGTCGTTTACATTCAAAAAGAAACCCTACTGTTGGCAGAAGACTAGCTCCCAATATAACGAGTTCTGACGGCTGGCTACAAGTAACTCTTTTAGTGATCATGGTCAAGAGCAAAGTATGATTGTCATATGCATACTTTCGAGTTGTTGCCATCAGTGTGGCATGTTTTTTTCACCTGCTGTCGGGGCCAATAACAATGTCATTCCTTTTGGTTGTATTCCTGATTGAAATCTGTAATCTCGAAACTAATTGATGGAATCGATAACAACAACAATGATAATCATAGTAATAATAACGATATTACCTTAATGATGATATATACCTTCATTGACCATCACCAAGGATGATGGTTATTGGACCGGTCATTAGACGCTTGGATTACCACCTGTAGGAGCCCTCTACCGTGCCAGGTGGAGGTACTGACAGCGTGTTGCGCGCCATGGATGCTACAGGTGCGCGCAATGCGCTTGCCCCAGACCCATGGCCATGGCTCTGATGTTGGATCACTGGTGACCATGACTGGTGGTCAAATGGCCATGGGTCAAAAACCAATAGTGGTTAATAATGGGGGTTAATAACGGGGGTTAATACTGGGTTAATATCAACCAACCAAGAATAGCTGGTAAATATGGTTAATAATGGGGGATGATGACCAACCAGGGTAGGGGATATACTGTACCAACTATATGGCCATGGGTCAATATGAACCAAGCAATTTCATGGGGGATAATAACCAACAATAATAGGGAAAACAATGGTTAATTCATGATGGGATGTAACCATTGACTGTCAATGGATGTTGGTCACAAATATGTAACTGGACTGGATGTTGAAATAACCATGACAAAGTATTTGGTTGATATAACCATGCCTGGTTGGCCAACTGGAAGATGTCAGAAGTATTTGTGACACTTTACGCCACCGTGATTTGCAAATGATTCAGAAGGCTGTTTCATGTTTACCTAGCATGGAGTACTGGCCTCGTGATACTTGACCACAGGTATGTCTTATGTGTATTTACTGCCAGATGATTCTAGTAAGCTTTGCTGAATACCACGATGAGTGCTGTCTGGGACTTTGACACAAAAATGTGCACACTGCCTCTTTAAAAGGATTTGGCAAGGACAACTGGGCCAAGCTTCCAACACAATGCCAGTCATTGTATCAGCGATGATTGACACTGCAAATGGCAGCAGTTCGCTGATTGACCGTTGAGTGCATTGAATCAAACCCCAAGCAGCAATCGAATGTATCGTTGACACGGTGGACCACAACAAAAACAAAGAGCATGGCATCAATAGGCCCGCGATTCCTGGGTTGTTTTGGTTTCAGAAGCCTCAGTTAGGAAGCTGCGGCGATCTTCAAGTCGTGACTAGTGAATCTCATCTTTTTGTCCCGACGGGGAGGGTCGCAAGAAATCAGCAAGTCAGATGAGCGATGGTCAATCTCTATGGCTATTACGCATGACTAGAGGATGGCCATCCAACTGGTTACTTGGAAATCTTTGGATTTTTAAAGATCTTGGCTTGGATCTCTTGATTGGAAGATCTTTTCCCCGATCCAACTGGTTACTTGGCTGCCAATCTTCCTCTTACTCTAAAGTAAGGCCCTGAACAACCACCGATTCCCCGATGCAACAGCGCTGCAGGATCATCTATGAGCTTCTGGGGCGACGAGGAACAGGGGCGGAATGGAGCAGAAGCAAATGTCAGGATGTGTAGTCAAGAGTCCTGGGGGAGACATGCTAAACCTACTCGTGAGGCATTAAACTAGGTTAATCCTGCTGGTTATGGGAGTACATGCCATTTATTGGTTTGTTATAGAATCCCAACCTAGGGGAAACATCCGCAACCAATAGTCAAAATGGAGGATTAATTTACTTATATAATTTATCCTAATTTGCTGGTTGGAACAGAACTATGGATACAAGGTTGAGAACAGTGGGCAAGTTAGGACTATTGACACATCCCACATGGTGTTCTTGGCTGAGATTCTTGAAAGAGTGAACATTTGCGACCGCAATGGTGCTGCGCAAGATCATTCGAGATCTCTTTCATATCACGCATGATAATCTTGACAATCTCCCGCATTCTGTTGCAAAACATGAGTGCAGTCTCATGATTCCCACAATAATGTTTCACAACCTGGGAGTTTTGCCAACTGCATCATGATGGATAGTCTCAATGGGTGATGAAGCATCGAGAATTGGAACTGCCAATGACACTCCAGAGTCTGCCTGACAAAATCACCAGCTCGTTCCATCAGCCACCCAAAGCTCATGGTTTAAACGATGATTTTCCATGTGGAAACCCGCCGGTGGATACCTGCGGGCTAAGCCCCACCGAAGGCAGCAAATGAAAAAAACACCAGCCGGTGGAACCCATGGGTCCAAGTCAAACTTTGGGGCCCATGGCTGACCCACTCAACCTTCAATGCTGACCTTGAAACCCAAAAATCGATTGCAGCCTCTATCATTGATGATTTGAATTCATTTCTGTGTTTCTCAAGCCGTAGGGGTACAGTACCCCCAAATCATGCAATATTTAGCATTTGTAGTAATGATTTTGCAAACCAATCATTTTGGGGGGTCCACTATTTTGAGAAACCACCATTTGAATAGTCGTTGCTGTCATCAATGATAGTTGATGTCCATATTTGAATCATATTTGGTGTTCATGTGGGGGTACCCCCAAAAATCATCCATTAATAGTCATCTATAATCCTAAACCAACCATTGGGGTCCCATATGGTCACAACTCGTCATTGCTGTTGGTGTCATTGCTTGCCCGCTGCCAACTTGTCGTGCTCGCTGTCGTGCTGTCAACGTCACCCTGCAGGCCACGAGTGCACCTGGACTCTCCTATCAGGTGCACGACCGGGGATCGATAGCAGCTATGGAGGTACCCAGGGTGGCAAGCTCCAGAGATGAAGTCCAAGTTCAAACCTGCAAGACTTTCGGTCGCAGTTCCAAGTGGCAGCCTGCATCCGACTTTCACATGTGGCCTGACTGTTTGAGAACGGAAATGGTGATTGCTAGGTTCATCAATTTCAGGTTAGACCTCATTGTTGGGCCATGATTCACAAGTTCTGATTGAAGCATCGATCGAGAACCATGCTTCCGATGAATCACCCAGATCCAGTCACCGTCTTGGCACTAGCTGCGGGCATCCCATACTTCATGGCAGTGGCTGCCGCCTAACTTTGGTTCATCCACAATTCCGTTGTTTTTCTTAGTCTTCAACGCATGAAAACACAATCCAAAGTGTTCCATTGCTTCCCAATTCCCAACATGTCTTGGCTCAATGCCAGCTGAGACTTGCTCTTTTTTGGTGATATTCTAATTCTTGCTCCTGTCATCTGCTAGCACCCCTTAATCTAGCGGCTGGAGAGATCCATATGAATGAAGCCCAGTGTTTGATGGTTGATCACCATCATCAGTCATTGCAAAATTCAGGCTGGTTTATCAATCAATATGTTCATTGTTGATCATGATTGCTTGATTATTGATCCTTCGTTCGGCACTTTAATCATTAACCCTTATTGGTTTATTATAGACCCCTGGTTGATCATTGTTGGTCCTTTATCAACCCATCTTGATGGTTGATGGTCCCCTGGATTATCCCATATTGTTGATCAATCAGCTCCCTTGATGAATCCCTTGTTGAACATTATTGGTTGCCAACCATCTTGATTAAGTCCCCCCTGGTGGTACGTTCCATGCCCCTGTGGCACACAGCAGGTGGTCCTGGACTGTCGCAGCACGCTGGGGCGACGGCTCCATGGTCCCAGTGTCTCTGTGGAGGAGGCAACTCAGCATGGGGGGAGATTTGGTGGCTTCTAATTGGCTATGGGTCAATATTACCCAACCAACTAATGGGGATCATGACCAACAATAGCAAGGGAAACAATGGTTAATGATAGGGGTACCCCCAAACCATCCATTATAAACCATTTAGAATAATAAACCAACCATTTTGGGGGTCCCTTGTTTTGAGAAACCACCATATGTGGTTGTTTCTCCAAAAATGGCGCTATTCTAGGGGATTATCGTGATTTATAGGGGATGATAACCATCAAGCTTAGGGGATATATGAACTAAACGGGGTTTCTCAAGCCATAGGGGACCCTTAAATCAATGTGGGGGTACCCCTATTTCGAGAGAACCGATAAAATCCCGATACTAACTCACGATAGTATGTGAAACATATTGGTTGATTATAAACCAGGGTTTATAGAAGAGGTTAACTATGGTTAAAGTATCACATGTACATTAACAACAATGGTTTATAACAGTGTATTAACAAAGGATTGGGATACTTGCCAACAATTGTCAGTACCCAACCGATGGTTAACGACGTATACATTCCAACCAATGATCAAGTAAGAACTATAGCGGTTGAATAGCTGGCTAAGTGACGCTTAATCACCAATCAGATGAGACCAGAGCTTCACATTTCGACTTCTGACGGCATGTCCAATACTGCGGTAGCAGCCGTTGGATCTGATTCAATGAGCTAGGTATACGGATGGGCAGCCCGGTCATAACTGGGATGTAACCATGGTAACAAACCGTGTAGAGCGGCCTACAATACCCTTATAACCACGGCTAGTGACCAGCTACAACAGAACTGGGAATGTACATCCAACGGCCTTCCAAATATTATGCAGTTCTGATGCCTAAGACTATCAAGACATGGCAGTGGGTCAATATCAATCAACAACTAACAGGAGATAATCACGAAAGACCATAGGGAAAACAAACATGTTGATCAACATGAACTCTGCTTATTTTCCAGCATTAGGGAAAACAGCCTGGTTAATGGAGGGGGAACCAGGGGGACTAGCCGGGTGAACGAACGAGTCAGATGCAGCCCTGGCCGGCCCTGATCCCCACAGCAGGCATCCATGGATCGCTGTCCCGCTCCTCGCGAGGCCATCCTCTTGCGGCGTCAGGCCATGCCAGCCTTGGGAATCGTTCCCGGCCATGCCAACGATTTTTGGAGATTGTTTGCTGGCTATGGGTCAATATTGACCAACAATAATGGGGGATGATAACCAACCATTTTATAGGGAAAACAATGGTGATAGTAGGGGAACCAGGTGTTTGGCAAGTAGTGGAAATAGTTGGCAATGGCAATGGCAATGGAAATAGTGTTAAATTAGCAATGGAAATGGCCATCCTTTTGTTTGCTTGCCACTGACCGTTAAATTAGCAATGGAAATGGTTGGCAAGTAGTGGAAATGAAGCCCACAATCTCAACAATGTTGATTGTCAAGAGTGGAAATCATGGCTGTTGAGATCATAGTTGATACTCACGTCAATACTGTCAGCGAATTTTATTGATTGTCAATAGTTGGCCGATTGACCACCAGCTGACAATGAGATAGCTGTTGCGGAAAACCAGCTGAAAAAAACCATAAACTGTTCGATTCTTACAGTGTCTCAGGTTGTTGTTTTGCACCTGGTTGGTATCAACAAACAACAGGGTTGATCTCTCATTAATTATTGAGGTGAACTTTAACGAAGTGTATGAAACGACTATTGAATCGGCCATTTGGTTATGTGCTGTGCAGGTTCTAATCTGGGTTGCAATCCTTGTTAGCATTGGTGGGCTTTCCTTGGTTGGTTGAAAGCCTTAGCATTTGCCCATTGTACTCAATAGTTTATGGTAGCGAATTATGGAATCCAAATCCCATCAGATGGACGTGTATCGTGCAACAAACCGTTTTGCACTCCCGAGCACTAACAGAACACAAACTCACGCCGCAAAACAGCGCTTTTTGGGTTCAGTTCCTCCTAAGGCGCCCGCACGGAAGCACACATATGATTCTTGGTATCATATTTCAACAATCTGAGATATCTCGCTTTCGGTGTTGGTCATTGAAAGCTAGGCTTTAATCCTCATTGGTTGCATGATCACCAACCTTGGTCTTAATTGCCATCCGCAATGATAAACAACCGCTGGGTGTGGATCGATCCCACTTGTTGGTTATTTCGTCAAATCCATTGGTGATGGGCTATTAAGGCCAAACCAGCTATCTAAACCTGTGGCAGTTGGTGATTGACCTATTGGTGATCATTGATCATCGCATTGCTCACCAATCACCAATTTTGACCAAGCACGCATGGTTATTACTTTCTGACTATTATCATTATTATTATTATTACTATTATTTACTATTACTAACCACCAGCCATTATTACTTGCCTAAAATATTACTAACTATCAACTATAATCGAAGGAAGTTTAGAAGTCTAACTTCCGACAATATGGACAACTCAGCTAGGGTAGATCGCCTATGCAGATGTGAGAAAGAAGAGATGTGGGAAAGATGAGAGTGCGAGCGCGCCAAAATGTTAGGAAAGTCGCGAAATGCTGTGTTTTGCAAGGTTTTGTGCATCATGAGGGTCCAGAAGGGTACCTCGCTAAAGCGGCGGGTGCGGACCACTGTGGCGGAAGGTGTGTGCAAAAATCGTGAAAACCTAGGCGCGAAGCACATTTGGAAGTCAAAATCGTAAAAACATGTCAGCTCCGGAGCACTTTTGGAAGTTGCAAATTGCAAAATCGTAAAAAAACCTAGGCGCGAAGCACATTTGGAAGTCAAAATCGTAAAAACACTACATGCTCGGACCACTTTTGATGACTCATGATTCTCAAAACTGGCACGCTGCCTGCGCGCGAAGCAAATTTTTAAGATAAAATCTTGTACCGAACTAAAAACTGCAATTTTACTAGCGTTTCGGGCCACTTTTCGGAGATGTCATATGATGATGAAAATTGGCACGCCGCCTGCGCGCGAAGCACATTCTCAAGTGCGAAGTCGCAAAAACTCGTGGTTTTTAGCAAGTGTTAACACTTGATGATCGGAACACCTTTGCAAGGTCCAATTATCAAAAGTGGCCAAACACCTAGATGCAAAACACTTCATGATCGAAGCACATTTGGAAGGTAAATGAATAGATAGACGAAAGATGGCTAGACAAAGAGGTAGCCAGATAGATCGACAAGTCGATAGTCAGATCGATGGGTGGCTAGATGGATAGCCAGATACATAGATGCATCGATGGATGAATAGATGGATAGATAGATGGATAGATAGATAGGTAGATAGATAGATAGAATAGCTAGAATAGATAGATGGAATAGACAGACAATTGGATAGCCAGATTCAGATGGCTAGATGGGTCGATAGATAGACAGATAGGTAGACGAAACGAGAGTCAGATAGAAAAGTAGATAGATAGTCAGGTAGATAGACAGAAAGATAGACAGATGGACACATAGATGATCAGACAAATAATTCGGTAGATAGATAGACAGATAGATAGATAGGCAGATAGATAAATAGATAGATGGACAGGTAGATAGATAGATACATAGACAGAAAGATGACGAGATAGATAGTGAGGTAGATAGAAAGACAAGTACATAGGCAGATAGATAAACGAATAGATCATCAGATAGATAGATAGATAGACAGTCAGACAGACAGAAAGAAAATTGATCCACTGATAGAAAGATAGCTAGACAGATAGGCTGCCAGTCAAGTGGCCAGATCGATGCTCACATTGGTAGGAAGTCAGGCCCAAGTGATGTTCAGTTCTCGGATCCCTCGGACAATCAATCGTCGCAACCACAACTGCACACTCCTATAGTGCTCCTATCTTGGAAACTTCCGCCACCGCCTTGTGCGGTACTACTGGTAGCTAACTACTATTACTGATAGTAGTCAGAAGTTACTATTACTAATCATCAACTACTACTAACTACTATTACTGATTTGACTATTACTTACTATTACTAGTCAAAATAATGGTACTGATCCTTTGCCATTGGGTCCTCCAATTGGTGGCGTCCAGGTCTGCGACTCGCCTTCTGCGCTGGCGCGGACCTGGCTGCAGTGGGCGCAGGCGGGCGATGAACCGATGGCGCAAGGGGGTGGTGGCGAATGGTGGTTGGATGATGATGATGATGATGATGATAATGATGATGATGATGATGATGGTTGATGATGAATGAAGCGATGGTTGATGATGGTCAGGTGGTGGTTGATGGTTAATGATGATGATTCACGATGATTAATGGATGGTTAAGGATGGTTGATGGATGGTTAATCATGATTAATGATGGTTTATGATGGCGGTTCATGATCAATGACCAAATGGTTAACTAAGAGTCAGTTGCAGGCTAGTGATGGCAAACTGATGGTTCATGGAGGGTTACCTTACGGTTCATGGATGGTAAACCAATGGTTAGTTGATGGCCAACAAGCACCAACTCCTCATGGACGGAGGAAACCCCGCTTCCCACCAGCATTTTCAGGAGCTGCGGCACCGGCGCGGCCGGCTCATCAAGTGGTCCAAGCAGAAGGCGTGGTGCTGTGGAACCGCTGTGGAAGCAGTTGAGGTTGGCAGTCTATCACGATAAGAAGAGTTGCTTTGTTGATGCATCAATGAACCACCATCATTGCATCAATGATTGATTCATTGATTTATTGACCTTTGTTGGTGATTCATGGGTAAATGGAGGTCCATGATTCAATGATGGTCAATGATCGAGATTGGTCACTGATTGAGTGGTTTACGATGGGACATGCATGCTGGAAGATGATTCAATGATGGTTGGTAATGATTAGCTGTGGTCAATTACAGAAGATGGTCACCACAACCTCCATCAACAACAACAACAACAACACCACCACCAACAACAACAACAACAACAACAACAACAACAACAACAACAA
>VSDK01022166.1:103272-117870 GCA_009767595.1 Symbiodinium kawagutii | reverse complement strand
AGCAGCAGCAGCAGCAGCAGCAGCAGCAGCAGCAAGAACAACAACAACAACAACAACAACAACAACAACAGCAACAACAACAACAGCAAACGAAGGCACCAACAGGACCTCGCGATTGGAAGGAAAGGGAGTTGTTTGGGACTTCCAGCTGTTTCCTCCTTGCTGAGGGAAACACCTCAGGAAGGTTCAATTCTTCAACTCGTGGATGACCTTCCACAGGTCATGGCAATTGTGTAACTTGTTGTGTGGCAAGCCCCTTGAAGTGTTGCAACAACTTCCAAACTTTGAGAGTTCAACCTGGTTACTTGTTGAATCCTCCCTTTGTTTCTTTGTCTAACAAGCCTCTAGATGCCGGTTCCCTGCACCTCAACTTGTTGGATACCCCTGTATTGTTGGCTGACATGCGGGCTGCCGTCTGTGGCTGTTTGGTCGCTTGGCTGTTGAATGGTTTGGTTGTTGGTTGTTTGGTTGGTAGGCTCTTAGGTAGGTTGATTAGTATATTCCCAATTATTGTCCTAACCATTTCTTTCGGGATATAATTATTTGGTTGTATCACAACCATAACAACCTTCTGGAAAAAAAACATGGCAATGGAAAATCCACCAGAAATGGATGATTCCCAGGGTTTTCCTAACAAAATGGTCGATTTTCCATTGCCATGTTAGTTTACCAGAGGGTGACAACTAATGAACCCATTCGTTGTATCACCAGGAGCACCATTTCCTTGTCCTCCCAGGCAGAGGGCGTCTTCTCGCAGATGAAGCGATCCACACAGGCCGATCTGTGCGTGCGATTTCTCGTGGCTGGAACTGTTTGGTTGGAGGGACAGCTGCAGGGTAGAACCAACCGACTGTGCCGGTGCAGCCAACCACCATGGACCATAGGTATGCCTCGATGCGAAACTTAGATGGTTGTAATCACCAGCATTTTGACTCATTCATGATGCTTTCGATCATGAATTGTGACAGTTTGGCTGACAATATGGTGGTTTCTTAAAATGAATATAAATGGTTAAGAAGCTGGATGATAACTGGGGGGATCCCCTATTCTGAGAAACACCCATATGAAACAGCCTCTCTCAGAATTCTATGGACCTTCTCAAGCTACACGTGGAAATTCCAAGGAATGGCCCGTCGCTCGCTATCCGAGGCACACCCAGAGGGACGGCACAAGGCTGTCCCGCGTCTGGACCCTGGTCCACGAAATCTGGTTGACCAACAGCGCAGCCTGGTTTTTCATTCACAAATGATTGCAGCTGTGGCCAGGATTCTTGGATTCTCGACCAGGATCACACCCGAATGGATAGCTGGGTGTCTTGAATGGATGAAGATGGGCAATGAGCGACACTTATGGGCAGAATTGCAGGTGGGTCATGTGGCCACGAACAATGAGACAGCTTATGCACACATATGGTTAAGATGTGTATGCACATTTCGGGGATGAGGCTATGAACATACACACCAAAAGGGATGATGATTGGCTGTCAACAAAAGTCTGTTTTACATTGATGATAACAACGGCAATCACCATAACTTCATTTATCTATTGATATCATGAACATCAAGCACTTCATCACTATGGTTGTAACCTGTAAGCAATAAACACAGGGTTCTTTTGAACATGCGGGAACACCTCTATCACTTCCCGAGTTTCGCTGGTGATCGGGTCTACCAAATGGAAGTCTCACACACCAACTTGCAGGAGGGTCACCGTCCTAGAGTTAGCATGAATAGTGGTATATCTCTGATTATTATTGACAATGGTATATCATATCACCCATGTATAACCATTTTCAACAATAATCCCTACTTCTCACCTAGGTGTTTTTTCCACGCAGACATCGAATATACTACATACCATAGTTGACAATTATTAGTAAATGTTAGTAACTATAGTGTTCGTGGCTATAGATCAATTGTCAACATCTCCAATTACTACAGTGCCTCACATTAAACCTATGTAACTAGATAACCATAGTTTCTACTTACATCTCCAATTACTATGTAACTAGATAACCATAGTTTCACGCAAACCATTCGCAAACATCAATATTTATCTACTAGGGATAGACCCTCTCAGAGTTGATAGAGTAAATGTCAGTGACTGAAGGTCATACAAACCATTACAAACCGCTACCATGGTCATACGAACCACATTTTACCATGACATCCACTACCAGCCATGAGAAACATGGCAAATGTCCACTACTAACCGCGAGAAGTAAAGCACATATCCACATAGTAGATTCTCCAGTTTTATCCACCACTAACTACTAACCACTACTAGCTACTAACCACTACTAACCACTACTATCCACTACTATCCACTACTAACTACCAGCCACTACTAACTACCAGAAACAGCTGCAGAAGTCCACCCCAATGGGACGCCAAGGCCTTGAGCTCATGGCGCGCCGCGCTGAAGCTGCGCTGATGGAAGTGGCCAGAGTGTCCGCCGGAAAGCTCAGCTGGAGAGGTCTACCATGGTGAAGTTGTGCAGAAATGACATGTGATTAGATACAATATTGTATAATGTCAATATATGCATACATCTATACCTATATTCTCTATATTCATTTCTTATATTTATCTATACTATAAACACCTATATTTACATTATCTATATCCTCCATGTTCATTTATATCGATATATTTACATCTATTTATTGATCCTTCTATCTTCATATGTCATTAGATGCATCTATTGATGCTTGGGATGCCAGCTAGACCGGGACAGGGCTTTATCCGCAACGACGGTGCACCGCCCAGGACGCCGTGAGTGCGGCGAAACGACGCTGGCTGCCCTTGGGTGCGGCGACCGACGGCTGTGGGTCTCATGGGGCTTTTGCTGATCACTAGTGGTTGGTTTGACCAACAATAAGGTGGTTTCTTAATATTGGGAACCCCAAAGTTATGGTTGGTTTATTTGTATCAATGACTACTTTTGGATAATTTGGGGTGTCCCACCCCCATAATAGCTGGTAAATATGGTTAATAATAGGGGATGATGACCAACAATGGTAGGGGATATACCAACTATATTGCTATGGGTCAATATTAGCCAAGCAATAGTCGGGGATGATAACCAACCATATCAGGGAATACAATGGCTAATGATGGGGAACCAGGGATACAGGGTTTCGATCCACTGCCATATCATGAGGTTGATATCATGGTGATATATCAACCATGGGGTTTGTATCACAACGCTCAATACAACCATAGTATCAGCATAAATAATCCCATGATGTATAACCATAGATAAAGTGATATAAACCAGTATGGCCATGACAATTTGTTTTATTGACGGGTGTCATAGTATCAGCAGAGATCGATACGACCATACCCATCTGGTGGATTCCAAATCTACTCTGGCTCATGTCGGGAATTCTTGGGATCGCACTGTCAATTGACAGCACAGGTTTTGGCCTATCCTGGATTGATCATCGAGATCGATCAGTTCCCTACCTTTTCCAAATTTCTTCTCAACGAGGGTGGGACGCCACCATATTTGTCCAGGGTGAGTCATTTGCGAAGGTAGGGGTACCAGGGTAAACCGTTGAAACACCACTGGGGAACGTCTGAAAATCTAGGGGGAGACCTATATGGCTATGGGTCAACAGTTAACCAACCAACTAATGGAGGATTTACCAACAATAATAAGGGAAAACAATGGTTAATGATGGGGAACCAGGGGTACGGGGTTTTGACCCACTGCCATATGTTTAGATGGTCTTGCTCATAGATCCGAGTTTCATTAGCAGTGAGGTGGAGGTACCGTCATGTAACGACCAACCCAGATTGTCGCTTGTCCAATTTTGGTTTTGCGACCCAACAATCAACCATCATATAGATTTGAACTGAATTCACCAGCTATTTGCGGTCAAATGTAGCGTGGTGTCTTTTTATTGTTGTTCTCATTGTGGGTCTTCCATATTGGTAGTTTTTGCTATTAACGCCTGTACAATCAAACATAGAGAACCATCATTCACCTTTTTTAACGATCATCATTAAGCTCATGGTTGGTTAACAACCGTGATTAATCACTAGCCACGAGCGTTATCACCACCAACCATGACTAGTTAAGTGAAGTGAATGTTCATTTTATAGTAATGGTCAGCAATTGTTCTTCACTGTGGCTCATTTTTTATTTCAACCAATGCTCAATAATCATTTGGTAATAGTCATAGATATATGATCTTAAATTAATCACTGATCTGTGATGGTTCATAATGCGTATTCTAACAATTGCTTAATCATCAGTTCATCATTGGTCAACTAATCCCCCAATGACTAAACATGGAGTAGTTAATCATGGGTTAATCAATCATTAGTGATTCAATCATAGACTAATCATTGCTCAACTAATCATTGGTCAATCATCGGTCAATCATTAGTTAGTCATTGGTCAAACAACGGTATGCGGATACTTAGCCAATCATTACTTACCAATCATTAGTTAATCATTAGTTAATCACTAGTTAATCATTAGTTCATCATTAGTTCATCATGAGTTAATCATGAGTTAATCATGAGTTAATCATTAGTTCATCATTAGTTCATCATGAGTTAATCATGAGTTAATCATGAGTTAATCATTAGTTCATCATTAGTAATTTATTACTACTTAGCCAATCATTACTTAATCACCCACACACAATCGTCATGAGCTTCTGCCGCCCTGTCCAGGGGCTGCAGGCGGCACCAGGCAGGGCCTTGCCCTGGCACAGGCGAAGAGGGGGGGAGAAGTCCTGCACATCACCGGTCAATGGTGATCTATGGTGATTTATTTATGGTTAATGGTTGGTTAATAACCCTTAATAAGCAACAATAATAGGGATATACCAACTATATCTGGGTGGTTGGTTGGTTGGGGGGTTAGTTGGTTGGTTTCTCAATGGTTAATGGTGCTCTTATAGGGGATTATAGTGATTCATAAGGATAATGACCAACAGTTGTCGGGGATATACCAACTATCTATGATGGTGAATTGATGGTCGAAATTATATGATGTTTCATGGTTGGGGAATGGTTGATGATGCTCGATTGATGGTTTATTGACGGTTTATGGGTGGGTTGATGGTTGATGAAGGGTCACTGACAGGAAATGGTGGTTAATCACTGGTAAAGATCGTGAAGAATCGTTAACAGTGATGGTTCATGTTGTTATTTTTTAGGGGATCATCCTTTCCAGGTGGTGTGGTGCACAATTTCTTTCATTTTCTGAGTGAAATAACATCTTTACAAGCAAATTTTAGTGTGAAAAGTGAAAACCACGATCATGACCAGTAGGTATGAATATCATGAATGCACCCTGGATTTGCTTGTGCACATGACCATTAAGTTGACACACAATGGGGAAGCGCTCAAAGAAATAGAATTCGGAGAGACTGGCACCACTACAGATAGATAAAGTATGTGAAGAAATTTATTCCACACAAAGTAGGAATAATACGTGCATTATGAGTATGGCTGAAGACTATCACACCCCAAGTGGTTGGGTTCCAGCTATCAAATCAGTATTGCATGGCTTTTTCCAAAGTCCTACTCTAGAGCTGTAGCCTTAACAATTGATTTTTGTGTGTGTAAAATGAGGCACCGCATCCTGATCCTTCCCAACAACGCTCAGCTGGTCGTTGCTGTTCTGGACAGCCCATTCTGTGGCTCATTTTCTTCCAACCAAGATCATAGATGTGACCTGCAGACATGGAGATGGCTCCAGATGATCAACGTTGTATGCTTGGCCAATGCTGGACCGAAGGCAACCTACCTTTCAAAGTACTCGATGATTGAAAGGTGAAGAGTGTGGTAGTCAAGTTATCATCGACTCATTGGTGGATTGGCAAGTCATCAAGAATTGCTCATCAGTCATTCGCGAACCACTGTTGATTCATTGAGCATAAGATAGCATTTCACATTTGATGGTTTCTCAAAATAGGGATACCCCCAGTTATCATCGAATATCATATCAATATTCATCATTTGTTGTAATAAACCCACCATAGCTTTGGGGTTACTGGCTTGAGAAACCACCATACAGTAGTTGTTGAACCATTATTGTTGGTGATTATCCCCTGTTAATCCCTATGATTAACCAGCACAATCCCCCATCATTAAGCAACCAGGCTGGTTTCTCAAAATGGGGCACCCCCAAATCATCCTTGATATTAACCATTTAGACTTATAAACCAATCGTTTTTAGGGTCCGCTATGGCTATAGACCAAATTCTGGTCCGCCAGGCACCATGCCGGGTGTATTTGGGTCTGCTTGGTGCGCCCCAGCGTGGATGACCGGTGGGGTCAAGATCTCATTCCTCGCGGGTTGATAAGCTGCGTTGTCTCAGCTTGATGGTGCCATTGATTCTCATCATTAGGTACCATAATAGTTCATGATTGTAGTGCCTAATTAGTTCTTGATTGTAGATGGTCACAATGGATGATCATGATAGATGATCATGATAGATAATCATGATAGATGATCATATTAGATGATCATACTACATGATCCATAGTCAATGATGGATAGTTAACAAGCATTGACCGCCAATGTTGATCATATTGACAGTTAATCTCAAACCAAACATGGTCAATAATCATAGTTAATGATGGTCAGTGATGGTTCATGATCATAGTTGATCAATGATGGTCAATGATGGTTATGGTTTGTGATCATAGTTAAGAATAGCTTCAATAATCCTAGTGGTCAAGAATCATACTTAAGATCAATGGTCACACTGTTATGAAACACTTAGTTGACAAATGATCAGCCATAATTGGTGGTCATTAATATCAATTACTAATATTGTGACCAATATCAATCAATATAGAGGATTTGAGCATTGAATAAATGTGTATGTGCCAAGCCATAGTCGTACCCCCAGTTCACCAATGGTTTCTATTTGTAGAATGATCATTGTTTGGTGGGGTCCATTTGTTAACCTATGGGGTTATTGGTTACCCAATTTCTTGCACATACCCAAATGATTGTCAGCCTTAATATCGGCAAGCCAACAGCCAAACTCCTGACAGATGCCAACAACATTGATGGCTCATGGCTTCACTGATTGCATCCACTTCGAAGATCTTGGCAACTTCAACAAGGATGACATGTTGATGGTTTATGATGATTGATGATCCTTAGCGCAGGTAAATGATGGCAATGATGAATGTTGACTTTAGAGGTCAGATGTCTCGTGTCAGACTGCGATGCTGAGGCAACATCCTTATCAACCAGCCAGTAGAAGGAAACCTGCAGGAACTGGTGTTACTGCGCAGGTTTGAAGGAAGGATCTCTGGAACCTGTTCTGGTTCTCTTGAGGTTCATGGCGGAACGAAGCAACTGTCAAGAGATGTCATCGGAGTCACGCGTTATTTTACCGATTTTGGCGGTCAATGCTAGGTATCCACGCAAGCTGGGTCAGCCATCAGCCATCAGCTTTCGAAGCAGTTGCAGAATGGTACAGACGCGGTAGCTTTCAGACTCGCGCGAACGAAGTAAAAGGGCCAAACCAGCGATCAGTGCCGGGCAGCAGCCACGTGATACTCGGTTATCGAACGGGCTCTTGGCCGGTGAAATATGCTGATGGGTTGACATGCTCAAGCAGAAATGCTGATGAATGGAAACAGTTTTCGTAGCGACAAGGCCAGTTTGCTTCCTAGGGTGCAGTTGATGCTGGTGACAATGGAATTTTGACTGTGATGGTTGGAGGGGATGGTCACGGCTGCTGCTGATGATTTCTTTGATCAAGGGTGCTGCCAGGTCTGTTCTCAGGGTCATCTCTAATATCAACCCGCCAGGGTGAATGTAAAGGGCTAAGGGCAAAGCTCATGTTCCATACACCGGAAAATGACATTGGATCAAATCAATAGGTACTTCTACTTGGTTTAAATCAATGGATACTTTTACAGTACTTTTTAAATTGGGGAAATATTTTTTTAAAGCTGAATCTGCTCACGATGGCTTAAGGGACATTGATCTCTTTGGGCCTTGCCGGTATGGAACAATTCTTTATCGATCGGACTATGACAAGCGGATCTCGGGAATGAGGCGGCGACCAATGTTTCATTTGCGCGATGGGTCCACGTGCAGTCTCTTCCAACTTGGGGAGACTCCAGCAACATGGCACCATTGAACATGGAATCAGCGTTTGACTTGGCATTTGATTTTCCAGAGTTTTGTTGGAAAATTGGCATAATTTTTGGGTTTAGTCAATAAAGATTTTTGGTTTAGTCAATAAAGATTTTTGACTAGCTGAAGCTTTTTTGAGGGTGAGAAAGCTTGCAATGAAAGCCAGGATTTTCCATAGCGAACCCTCATGAAGTCCGAAGCCCAAGCATATGTATGTGCATGTGTATATAATTGTATATATATATATAGATCAATAAATATATAGATAATATATATATATATATATATATATATATATTTATATATATATTTATATATACATATTTTCACATAGTTACATACATAAATAAATGAATATGTATATTTGTATATATATATATACACGACCTATATTCACATAACCCACACATGGAAATAATCCCGCTCATTATGTATGCTGTGTCACAACACAAAGATGCACATATGAACCACGTAAAGACATTCATGATTCCATCCATCCAGAAGCACAACAATCAGTGTAGAGAATATGTAAATATAAACTCAATCAGACTTAAAAAGTCTGTGCGTCCACATATGCATATTCATACACACATGCACAAGCTCGATTTCACGAATCCCATTCACAGGGGATCAAAGACAACAATGTCTATTACTCCGCAATCCGCAATCCGCTTGGACCAAGGGGGTCCCTGCAGGGCCAGTCTTTTATTTGTGGGGCCCAGAGACCAGTGCAACTGTCGATAAGCCAAAGAGCGGAGGACACCTGCAGCGTGCTGCAGCTGTGAAATGGGCTACGCTTCGTGGTTGAGTCCCAAGCCGTTCCTGTGATCAGCGATCCCGAAGTGACAAGGGATGTGCCGTGGGATGATCAAGTAACCGAAGTCAATAGGACTGGATGTGTTATGATTGGGTACCCAGAATTGGATCATCTTGGGATACATCAGAAAGGGGCGCTATATGGCTTGGCAATAGGAAGCAAAAGTATCCCAACAATTTACTCAGCAAATTCAATCATGTTTCAAAGAGACTTCAAGCACTTTCCAGCGGACAGATAGCACTGTTACATTTGTCCAGGATCTTGAAGAATGACTTTATGCAACTTTGCAATTGCAAGGGGTATAGATGTTGCTGTCCACACAATTGTAAATGTGCATGTGTACGAAGCATTGACAGTATGTATAGGCCTGAAATGAGATACAGGCACAGACATTTCACACCATATAGCGATAGATGTGTATAGTATATATACACATAGATTCTCATATTCCTACTAACGAAGAGGAGGAGGAGGAGGAGAACAAAGAACAAGAAGAAGAAGAAGAAGAAGAAGCAGGAGAAGAAGAAGGAGACAGAAGAAACACAAGAAGCAAACTAATAAGAAGAACACCGACAAGATCAAGCATGTCTCGATCTTCCATGAAGTATATGAGGGGAAGGCGCAAAGGAAGGGGAATAGGCACCGGTAGAAGACGAAGCACGACCAGGAGGAAACATTTCTTTCTTTTTTCTAAAAATCGTCAGGGATGCAGAAAATGTTTCTTTCTTTCCTGAATTTACCTGAATTCCCATTACCTGCCACTACTTATACCACATGCTATACCATCACCTGCCACTAGCTATAACCCACATCTTAAGATTTGATCTGGCTGCAGATGTCGACAGACAGACTTCCGTGTCAGGACACGACACCATGGCGCAGGGAGATGGAGCAAGTGCTGGTCACCTGCCGCAAAGGCCGGGACCCCTGGAGCTTCCAGCAGCTTCTGAGTCACCTGATCCATGGCTTTCGCGTAGATGTTTACAGTAGCTTATAACATGGTAACTTATCATTATTCTTCTTATATAAGTTGCTGTGTGTATGTTGGCATTAGCTTATAACATGGTAGTATATATATATATATACACACATTAGTTTATAATAAGTGGCTGTGACTGTAGGTTAGCATTAAAGCATGATATGGTTATATATATGTGTATGTACACTTATTTAAGTATACACCATTATGCTATTATAGGCCACGATTGTATGCTCTTATCAGTGTATAGCCATCTGGGATTATATAGAATATCAAATTGGATCATCCCCAATGGGGGATTTTCTATGTGCTCCAGTATGAGTATATAGATATCACATAGAACTATCATTCATTTGAATATCACATATAAGTATTTTTTTAAATATCATATTCTTTAGATATTCAAATGATTATTAATTATGACAATATAATTTTTATGATTATATAATAAATGATTTGATGCTATTAATAATCCATAGCTATTTTATAATATCATTTACTAACACTGTGATGCTATGATCCACCAGATCCATCATTCTTGCCGCCAGGAGGTCCATCAGCATCGAAGCAGAGCCCGAGCGGGCGACGTGGGAAGCTGAGGGCAGCCTAGGCACAATCTGATTTTACGTAGTTTCAAACACCAAGGATTTAAAATTTGATTGATAGTTTGATTGGTAGTTAATAGTATCTGATGTCACCTAGTACCTGATTTCACTGGTAACAACCAGTATCAGTTAATAGCTTTTGATACTAGGTGAAATTGATAGTTGAAATATTTTAGTAGATAACGGATTCAAACACCAGGTAGTAAATTTGGGTTGATTAGTAGTTGATTGGTAGTTAATTGGTAGTTGATAGCTTGGAACGTTAGATTGGTAGTTGATTGGTAGTCTAGCTATATGATCTACTGAAATAACTACGTTTGATACTACAAAATATTTCAGTATCATGATTGTAGTTACTGACGAGGTGGATCTCAAACAAACATTTACTGCAGTAACATTGCAATCGCTTCATCTAAAGCTAGACGAGGGGATTGCTAATCATAGCAAATGGCCATAATCAACCAACCAAGCACGAAGATGTAGATGGACCAACCATCTTCCCTGATTTTGAAGAAAAGTTGGATGAACCAGCCAACTCTAGCGGGATGCTTACTCTCGTGGCGGTCGTGAAATTCTTGGTCGGTGGTGGGGTTTCTGTAAGACAAGCTTGTACCCAGCCCTTCCTTAACCAACGAGCCATGGTAGTTCGGTCGTTGGTTCACCAGCCATGAAGCCACCCATGAACAGCCCAGCATATCACCATGGACCGGCCCAGAAGTACATTTCTAACGGTTGTGAAAATCGCTTGTGATATCGCTGTGAATGGCTAGTCCATGGGTGACCGTTCTTATGTGATTTATGAGAAATCCATATAGCTGTAATATCATATAACTCATGCGATTTCTCACTATGAACTGTTCTTTGTCATCGGTTACCCTACTGTTTATGGTGGTATGACAGTTGCCTACAGCATTTTTGGCTATGAACATACAGCGAGAATTGAGAAGTGATGTTGCCAGTGGCTAGGGGAAGAGTGCCATTTAGGTCTCATAACGACGTCCCACTGGAACCTGTCAAGCATGACATACTTGTAACTTTTGAATAACCTTTGCACAACAGTAGGAATTACATGGTAGCTGTTATTTTCAGCCATGGTATGCAGGAAACTTGTGAAAACCAGTTGGGATACTCCTCAAGTGTGGTGACTTTCCAACGGAACAAATCTCGTTTTTTTTTTTTTGTGTTTTTTGGTTATTCACCATCAATATGGTATGCTTATCCAACTGGTTCACAGGGACTCCAGTAACGAACCAAGAAATGGCTGGTCAATACCCTACCCTGGTGTACCATCATTAACCATTGTATTATTGTTGGTGATTCTGTCCCCCAGCAAATTGATGGTTAATAATCGTTGATGCTTATTGTCTCCTATCATTGTTGGCTAACCAGCTAGTATTCCCTACTATCAACCTTTGATTATTGCTGGTTAGCTATTGCATCCATTGATTATACAGCTTATTGCTAGCTTGTGATTATGATTATTGTTAAATTAATTACAACTAATGGATATCAATAACAACCCTATTGTTATGACCAGCAATTATTGTGTCACTAGGGACAATACCCTAACTGATTGTAACCATAACTGCTGGTTATTGGCCCTGTTGACGGTCATCCATGTCCATGGCCCACTGTCCTTCTGGGACTTGGACGGTTGCGAAGAATCTTACGACATCTCGACTTTGACGATCTACAGCTCTCTCCCCAGAGTTTCCTCTAAAGAAATAGGGATATTTTAAGGGGAAAGCCTGGGAAATCAGCTATAAATGGTAGATTTTTACCATTAGATTACCTGGGGGTATTCAATTTGGTCGCTGAAACTCTGTGAGCCACATTCAAATGAGGACCTCACATTTTGCAGGACCCAATTTCATGGACATGGGATGTACGTTTTTGCAGATTTACCTCTCAGTATTGTGGCGGTCTTATCGCTTGATGCTACCTCTATTGTCGCTGGTGATTTGCCTTGATGTAATCCTTGGTACCCAGCCCGGGGGTCGCTTGATGTCGATTCAAAGTCAATGGCTATTGCGCCATTCCTGCAGATTGTACGAGAGTCTATGATCCATACCACCATCATTGCTGGTCTTGGCCACACTGCCATTACTGCGGATGTTACATCAACCCTATGTTGTCATATGGTTATGACACTTCTCTCTGTTTAGATGAACAAGGATTAGTTGTGCTTGCTGCACTTGTTGGTTCATTGATGCTTCTTGCTAATGTCTATTAATGGCTCTTGGAGTAGGCCGTCGTTAGGCTATTGGTCGCTGATGATTCATTGATGCTTCTTGATGCATTGTACTTGGCAATTACAACTGTGGCTACAGACCACCGTTCTCCATGAGTTCTTGGTGGTGAGGCCAGCTGTCGGCCCCTCGCAGCTTGCACCCCTGGGCGCGCGGGGAGGACTGAGGGATTGGTTGAAACAACTGGCAGATTGTGTTTTGGGATGGGGCGGATGGGTTTGGTGACGGGCATGACCAAGCTATTATGTGGTAGATAGATAGGCAGATAATTAGATAGATGGATAGATGCTTAGATGGATAGATACATGGATGGATGGGATGGGATGGGATGGGATGGGATGGGATGGGATGGGATGGGATGGGATGGGATGTGGGAGGGATGGATGGATGGATGGATGGATGGATGGATGGATGGATGGATGGATGGATGGATGGATGGATGGATGGATAGATAGATAGATAGATGGATGTGTGTGCGGGAATCCAGTATCAGTCCTTTTTGGCCCTAAAGTCAAACATCATTTGACCATTTCTTTAAGCGTTTATCTGACCTCATCCCTGAACCTATCATCACATTTGGCACGGTTGTAAATCAAATTCACCCTTAATTTTGGACCACAGTCATCCACAATGCTCATTTGGTGGTTTCTCAATTCATTGGAGTACCGCCAAATCATCCAGTAACCATTTCTCGCAATAAGCCAACCATTTAGGGGTACCCCCTGCTATTCAGGAACCACCATATGCTAATGTTCCCCTATCAAGAAACCAATCATTTATATATATATATATATACATACATATAGAGTTATATATATATATAGTGCTAAACCAATCATTTTGAAAAATGCTTGGGGGCCATGATTGTTGGTCATCATCTCCTTTTCTGAACCATTACCAGCCACTTTCAACCAACCCCAATGCTTGGGGGTCCCCAAACTGCCTTGAGAACCCACCAGGCTCTGGGGTCCAACCGCAGGCGCCGGCTTTCCTTTTGCCTTCTGGCGCTTTGGCAGCTCCGAACGTCGCAAGCACGTGGGCACACCTGGAGATCTGGCGGTGACAGCAGGGCGTTGAACATCGGATTGGTAGCACTTGAAGTCTTGTTACACCAAGGGGGGCAATCGGGGAATCCCATAGGGGATTATTTGGATGATTGGTAGGAGATGATCACCAACAATCATGGTTAAAACAACTGCTAGTGATGGTGGCAACAGTTGGAACAGTTATAGCAGATATGGCGGTCTCTCAAGTCATAGGGGTACCCCAAAGTGGATGTTTTAATGCTATAGATGATTAATATTGGATGATTGGGGGGGTACCCTATGAACTGAGAAACAGCCACGCAACCAACTTGGTAGAGGTGATATCACCGACTCACAGCGATGATAGCAACCTGAGAACATGCCAACTGACGAGCAGTAAAACTGGGACATCCTGGAACTGCATAGCTGCGCAACAATTTACTACTGGTTAATGATGATCAATGATGGTTGATGATGGTTAGTGATGGTGTCAGTGATGGTTGATCAACGGCCTGACCTAGCAGCGCACCAGTGTTCAGCTTTTGATTATAACCCAGCCTTCAACTGCGTTCGTCGTATTTTCGAAAGCCCGCATTGTTGAGCGATGCTAGAGATGACTGCCTTTGACCTAGGATAATGGGGATTCATCAAGGCAGCAGGGTACCATTAATTCCAAGCTGGTGCTGATATGGAGGTACCCTGCTGGGTGATAAGATACCTAGCCGATGTGCCTTTTCTATGTGTGCTGTCCGCTGTCCGTTTCGTGGTCACTCTCCAGCCGTCAACGATGTAGGGA
>VSDK01022166.1:73486-97152 GCA_009767595.1 Symbiodinium kawagutii | reverse complement strand
GACCCCCGGGCCGCCTCCCGGGAGCCGCGGCCGCGGCCTGCGGCCAAGGACAACTGAAGTGATGGGGCCTGCGGCCAAGCGGTGCAACGGTGAAGCGTTGCAAGGGTCACCATAGGATGGATTAATGATGGGGAAATGATGGTAGAATGGTGGTTGATGTGATGGTTGATGTGATGGTTGATGTGATGGTTCATGTGATGGTTGACGATGGATAAGCCCATTGGATGATGATGAATTCATGGTTGTTGATTTGATCGTAGTTGATGGTGGCTAATGACGATAGTTTATGATGCTCCAGAATGGTTGATGATGATAACCGCAGGGAGCGTTGTGAAATGTGAAAACAATTGAGACTGTTTCATTATGGTTAAGGTGACCAATGATGGCATTTTACAAACCAACAAGTGCAACGGCTTTCACAATCTCCTGGTTGGTGATGCTTCGTGTAGTCCGTGATGGTTCGTGATGGCCAAGAACGGTCAGTGACCACTGAAGCGAAGCAAGGCTGCCATCACTCCCAAAATCACCGAGTTCTTGGTCTGGAGTATGTGAGAGGCGTTCCGGAAGAACACCGCCCCACAAGACACTATAGGACGCTGCAATAGTATTGCGCGAATTCCTGCCGATTGGATTGAATCCCCTTTCTTTTTAATGTGGATTTGACGTGCTTGATGATCTTTTTTTCACACGATGCTCAAAAATCAAGAACATGAGTGTGTGAATTTCAATTTGTAAGTGTGCGAGAAAACTTTGTGGATTATCATTTTGCAAGGCTTCAATTTTGCCCATCATCCATTTTTTGATTGCAACCGTGCAACCTCACACATCCTGCAAATGCAAGCAGTATGGAAAACTTGCTTACTGCGGCTGACAGAGTTTAATAGCACCTTCGCTGATGAGTATTTCATCCTTGTGCTGATTGTTGGTCAGCCATATAGCCACCAGGTGACCAATAGTTTCGCCCACAACATTCGATGTGGTTTACAGTAGCTAAGTGTTTAGCCATTTTAACCATACAACCATATATTGGTTAAGTAAGCATCGGTTCCTTAGGTTTGACATAGTTTATGAAGGAACCAACCATATGTAACCATAGGCAATTTGTGGTTGTATGGTTAAATCCGATGGTTGACCAATATAGGTTAATCAATTGCTAATATATTGGTTAACAATCAGTTCCTTCCAGTTTTAGTTCACCAATAGGTAGTCATACATCGTTTAAATCACATAACCGATACTTTAAACCATACAAGCATCAAGCCATAGGTAACCAGTAGTTCCTTCCTAATAACATCTCAACAATAATCTCAGCAATGATCTCAACAATATCTCACATTAGTCCCTTCATAATACCAATAGTTGACCAACTGATAGGCGATATGAGGTGGGTCCCAGGTTCCCAAGTTGTCAGGACGCAGCCTGGCTGGCAGAGGAGCGTGTTAGACAGGCGTGGTGCGGTGGGCGGTGGCTGTAAGGTCCCAAACGGCTGCCATGGGAACCGCCCAAAATCTGCAGTTTCGTGGCATCGAAGTTTAAGCCAAGTACTTTGCTTGGAATTCTCGATAAATATGCACAATGATGTTTTGGGTTTCGAAGGGACACCCCAAGGGCTTGCCCTCCGGGTTGCAACGTGGCTAGTATCCAACGATATGATTGAATAGGATACCAAAGCACCCCAAGTGTGCAAGTGGATATCCCAACATTTGTACATTTTGGGATGTGAGCAAAAAGGTGTACCGTGAAAGGACGGGTAGAGGTATGGTTTGTAGCCAATATTGTCGCATGAACAGGGTTCACGTGGGATGATCGTCATTTGGACTCAAAACCCAACGCGTGGTCGCAACTTCGAGCTTACCAAAAAGCGAGGAATCCTGTTCGGTGAATTGACTGTTCTCCTTGTTATATTTGCTTTTTGTCCATGGGAGTAGATTCTTGGGTTTGTACATTGGGCACGTGCCCAAGCATCAAAACCAGACTTGGCACATCGGAATGCCACTGCTGGGCGGCATAGCCAACCTTGGTGGCTTGGAAGATCTCGAAACAAGTCCAAACATGCAGCGCGCCGTTTGTAAAACTAGTAGTGGCCCAAACTGCACATAGAAAATTCGTATCACCAGTAATCAGTGAGCAGTATATCCTCATTTCACCACCAAAGGAGAGTTATCAGTGATACCGTAGGTGGACGGTGAAATCACCCCCGATCATTGAATATGACACCCTCACGCCCCCAAAAACATTCAAAGTTGAAGTGCTGGAAGAAGGTCGCCGCGAGTGGAGGAAAAAATCAAACCGCAGCTCCACCAACTCAGTGGCACATGTTGGGGGTCTGGGTTTTTTTGTTTTCTTCCTTGGGTTGGGGTTTGAATGTTTTGTCCACTTACTGTAGTTTGGCGTTTTGCACACCATCCGCAACTTGAGATTCGCTTTCTAGAGAATCCAATACAAGGCCTCAGCCTTCGTAAGGACGACATTCTCAACAGTAATTCTAACTAGATGAAAACCGTTAGTAGATATGAATCTAACATAGTCTTTTCATCTACTTACTTAGACTTACTATCTAGTTGATAACCATAAGTTAGTTTGACTTAGTTGATAACCAGTAGTTGATAACCAAAAGGTATATGGACTTACTATCTATCCACGTGCCAAGGCTTGTGCCTCCAGGATCTGGGGTCTCTAGGAGCTGTTGATGAAAATTCGCCAGGTGCGTCGCACCTTCCGCGACAACTGGCAGTACCTGTCGCAAAGCCAGTCTTCTCAGGCGTGATCAGCTCCAGCAGAGTCCGAGAACCAGCAGTGGAACTAGCAGTGGAACTATTGGTGGAACCATTGGTGGGCTGCCCCATGGGTATCTGTGGGTATCTGGGTGGGTCATGTTGGGATGGAAGCAAACAAGTTGTTGTTGGGCGTCGGTTGCAGACAAAGTACGCAAACTGATCGAGGTATTTTCAGGATATTTGGGTAACTCCTGATCAATTACGGTGTTTTGTCATGGATATCATCAATCGAATTGTCAACGTTCACAAACTGCAGAGACATGTTTGTGGAACAAGGTACTCCTAGTGGACATCCCCATTTGTTGGTTGGTTGATATTGACGGATAGCCATATATAGTAGGTATCCCGTATTCTTGTTGATTATTATCCTCTTTTATCAACCAGTGACCATTTTTAATTGCTGCTCATTTGTTGATTCATATTTGCCCATCCTGCTTCATATCACATCTGCATATTTTTTTGAAACAGCCTCGGTGCATCGAAACAGCTCCACTCGATGGCTTACAACTGGACCTCACGAAAATGGATGCAGAAAGCCATGGCGGTCCAAATCAGTGAGTTGCCAAGCGCACATCTTCGTAATGAGCAGCTCATGCTTAACTAATGGCTGGTGGCTAATTGATGGATGACTAATGGTTTCAAGGTTGGGAAGTGCTCCCCACAGACTCCCCAGGTGAAACTCCCAACAGGCCTTCGCCTCACAAGGGCCTTCTCTGGGCGCAGGAGCTGATCGCAAAGCTGGAGGAACTGGCAGCCATGGCATTCCCGGAGAGCTGCTCGTCACTGGCTGCCCAGGTCAGGGACAGGGTGGTGCGGGTGCTGCCAGTGCTGCGGCTTGTAGTGACCTGCTGTACCAAGTGGTGAAATCGCGGCATGGCAACCAGCACTTATGACTTCCGGTGGGCCAGGTCAACTGGCAGTACAACCTCTGCCAAGCCGTCACCAAAGGTCATGTGCGCCAGACGATGGCATGATATTCTGGTCTTTTTCATATTGCAGGACAAAGGGCTAACCGAAAAAACAAGTCGTTGATCCCTAAACTTTCCTATTATCAAGAATGGGTTCGTGACCATTCCTTCAAAGTGGAGTGTTCTGCAATCATTCAACTGGAATGTGAAAGCAGAATTGATGTGTAACGAGCAGAATGATTTCGACCAACAGCCATGAAAGGTTTGAGGTTTTGGTCTGTCCATTTTTGTAACGATGGTTCGTGATGTTTAATTGATGGCTAATCATAGCTAATGATGGTCAAGGATGGTTGATCATAATGGCTCGTGATGGCCAACAATTATGGCTACCCTTTGTGAAACTCACTGGCCAGCTAAAACACATAATTTTCTATAGCAAAACCAGCTACAATGGGTCGTTTTTCCCACCTTCCAGGTAAGTATACCAGGGAGGAATCATCATCAACCTCCATTGTAAATCGACCATTATTAACAATTATCATCCATTTGCCTCTATTATTAGTTGATAAGCCTCTATCATGAACCTCGGGTATTATGAGAGATTAACCATTATTCATAATTGACCAACATTATTTACTACTATTGACCTCTAGTACCTCCGTAGCCATTTTGGCTCAAGCGTGGACTCTCTGCTTCTGAACCGCAAGACCTTTCATTTTAGCATGGCTCAGCACGTCGCCCACGAGCGCCCCTCGTACCTTCTTGATTTTGCTTCTGCTTCTGGGTGCCCCGTCCTCCACGGGCTGCCGTACGAGACAGACGACCGGAGGGATCGTGCAGAATCGTTCCTGGACAGGCTGTTCAGCACCTCCAGGGGCCGCTGGGCCGTGTTTGCGCCTCACTGGGACGTGGAAATGACTTTCGACCCAGACACTCAGGACCTACTTGACAAGGTTGCCGACATGGCAGGAGCGCCCCGTCTCCACCGCCAGACCTCAGACTGCACCGGCGAGGTAGGGGGAGCTGCCGAGCCCCAGAGAAGGGTGGTGATCCAGTACAGGGATCTGCCTGCCGAGAAAGAGAAGGCGGGGCGTAGGGTTGGTCAAACCTGTTCCGGAGTGGCGGAACTTCGCGCCTGCCCTCAGGGGATACCGGCGCTTCCAGTTGAGCCTCCACGCATCTCAGTGCTACACTGTGGCTGAACTCGCAGTCGTGACCGAGGAGGACATACGAGTGAACAGCGGAATCACAGCCCGCCATCGCGCCTTTCGATACTTCCTGGAACTTGCAGGCAACCCCACGATGTGATGACGTGTGTGCACTTTGCCAATTGGTACGCGGAGAACGTCGGGCCGGCTCACCATGTCCCGGGCATGAAGCCCCTGAACGTGCATCTCAAGGACACTCCTCCTGAGATGGCAAGGATGATGAGCGCGGCCAGGTTCATAAAGAGGCTCAGGAGCAGGGCCTCTCTCGACGGGAGGGGAAGGGGCCTGGCCTTTGCGAGTATGGTCGGGAGGATGCACGGCGCCAAGTCTGTGAATGCGAAGGTCCACGCGATCCGCGACGCGCTGAAGACTGCGTGTCTCCTACAGGGAGAGGATGGCAGGAAGGCGCTCCTGGACATGCTGGAGCTCGACAGAGGCCTCATCGAATGCGACGACGGCGATGCTGTGGACGGCGACGTTGAGCACTCCGACAAGGAGACCTTCTATACCAGCCCCGTGATGAAGTCTTACTCGGCCTACGTGAGAGCCAAGGCGGTTCCCGCTACGGCTATGGACAACACCATTCGGAGGTGCGCAAAACGGCCGTGTCTGTCCTCGAGAGCATAAGGAAACTGAGCGTTGACGAGCACGACGGAGTGAAGATGCTCCCTTGGAAATGCCCTCCAATACCCGCTGACATTGAGGACGACGTGGTCCACACGTTGGTGCCAATAGTGGCGAAGAGCATGTGCTGCAGAGTTGAGAACCTGGGTATCCCTCATGACGATTTCCAGGAGCGCAGCTTCGATTCGAATCGGAAGAGACCTGCTCCTCCTGTCCATGCAGGACTTGGACAACCTGCTCCACACGCTTCTTGAGCTCATGACTTCCCTTGCGGCCAGGTGTACTGGCGGCCTCGTGTCGACGGCAGACGAATTTCTCGGCATTGTCATTGAAACTATAAGGGTCTTGATTGGAGAGTCACAGGGCAAGTCAAGCTGGACAAAATGGCCCCAGTGTTCAAGAGTTACGCCGAGCTGCTCGAGGCCGTTTGGAAGGGTCGGCTCAGGTGCGTGATAGAGTCCAAGGGGAACCGCATCAGTCCGCAGTGGGAAGGAGATTTCGGTCCCGGATTCACACTTCTACTTCGGAATTTCGGCGGAGGAGTGGAACACAAGGGTCACGTACTTGCCTCCCCCTGACGTAACTCCCTCTCGGGCCAAGGTCATCAGGGACTACCTCGCGGACAGGATAGTGACCGAGGAGTTCATCACTGACTACGAGTTTTCAGGGGTGGCGCGGGCATGCTGAAGGCAAACCCGACGTCGTGGAAGCTCGTCGACTCTTACGTCCCTGAGGACGGTAAAGGCCCCCCCCGCTTGCAAGGAGGATGTGACCTCCACCACGAGGAGCCGGAAGATCCTTGCTGTGTCTACTCCTTACAAAGTGAAGATGATACGAGGGAGAATAGAGGGGATGATCAACGCCAACGCCGACTTCAGAGAGTACACGGAACTCGCTCAGGTGAGGTACCGTGAACACAACCACGCGGACGTTGCGGCGAAAGGAGACGTAAGGTCGAGGCCCCGCGTGCTGCCTGCGATCGCAGCAGTGATTTCTCTCCTGCGCTCAGCTATTTCGGAGGATGCTAGGACGCTCGCACCAGAGAGGAGAGGATGACAGGAGTGCTCATCCTGTACCCGCCGTCTCGGATCGCAGAGGAAATCATCTCTCTGCAGCACGGCCTGTCGGACAGAAGAAGGGCCTGTGGCGAAACCGAGGTGTTGCTTACGATAGATGAGGAGGACTTCTCCTATTGTTTCACCAAGGCCAATGAATTCCACTTTTTCCTCAACGAGTCAATGTGGTATGGCTGTGCTTACCCGCTCCTGGGCATCGCGTCTCAGATGAACGCGGTGAGGACCGTCAGCATTTCGGGCGAGTTCTACCGGGCGAAGAACACGCAGCTTCATCAGCAAACGGGCTGGCCAACACAAGGTGGACTGAGATTCACAACCTGGAGATCGCCCACTTCCTCAGGCAGCGAAAGACAGCGACGGTCTGATTCGCACACTGCCCTCCGTGAGGACCATTTCTGACAACAACGCCAGCGCAATTGCCGTCGACGCAGAACTGTGGGGAAAACTTTCAGCTGATGGCCACAATCCTGCAGACGCGGTGGCCGACACCGCGTCTTCCCACATCGGGGAGATAGGAGTGAAGACCAACAAGGAGCTGGTAGACGTGTCTGCAATAGGTTCGAAAGTTGCCGGGATACTGTGTGCTCACGGCACGATTATGGACATCGTCGAGAAAACGATTGGATCGGCTCACGTGGTCATCTTGAACCCGCTTTACTCAACCTCACAGATGTTCAGGTCGATAGCTTCTGGAATACAGGCGGGTGTGTCCAACGGTTGCCCTCCAGGCGTCCTGGTGTGGCTCCTCGGATTCGCCGCCTCGTCTATAACCTCTTCATCATGAGTGGATTCGACCTCAGGAAGTACTTTGTGCCCTTGTTCCACGTAGTCCATGGATGGGAGGAACTGGGTGGATCTTGCATTGGACGGCTGAGAGATCTTCAAATGCCGGGAGGCAAGGCAACGTTCATGGCATCTATATAATATGAGGTTTTCAGCTGCGGCCGCGTTGATGGCCCAGAGCGCCGTCGTGGACATCGGCCTGATGGTGGACCACATTTTCGAGGGACACGAGGACCCCTCGGACGACCGAGCCGGCCAGCTCAGACAGAATAGGGCACCTCCGTAGGGTGATGCCTCCTCTCGACCATCCCGTCATCAAGGCCACTTTGGCGAAGGCGTTCCGGCGAAGCGTGTCTCAGATAGAGTCTTGGTTCGAGGAGGCTCAAAACTTCTTTTCGAGGACGATGGCTGATGCGGTTGAAACAAACCACGTCTTCAGCCCCCAGCTTTTCCACGCCATGGCCATGGGGTCTCCCCGGTCTGTGATGGCAGCTCACTTCAACAGAAACATACGCGGGAGGAGTGCCAGAATTTTCTTCGCAGGCCTTGAGAGGGCCACTCCTGAGAGAGCCAGAGATCGTATGGCTAGGATGGAAAGTCCCCACGGTGCAGTTGACCCATCTGCAGTTCCTCTGTCAGACCGTGGGTACGTTGAGCACGTGTACAGGAGAGCTGGGAGGCAGCCGGAAATGTCTTCCTGTCAGGAAGCGTCCCTGACGACGTGTTTGAGGTTGACTGAGGATTCTTGAGGTCGGCTGCAAGGACTGCTTTGAGTGGGGAGTCCTCACTTGGTACCCCCAATATTCTCCTCCGGAGATGACCCGACGCTCTCCCGGCACGGGAACGGAGGGGATTCCGGCCGAACCCAAGCTAAGGCAAAATGTAACTTACTCCCAGACTCTGCGCGAACGCGTGGTCCGTGCTGAAGAATGCAGCATTGAACAATGGCGCTATGGTGCTGCGGCAGCCAAACCAACACGGCTCCGCTGTACCAACATCCCCGAAGCTCGTCAGGGACTCCGGGTCTACGAAAGCACTACTGCAGTGAAGCCTTGTGCTGCCCTTATCGGAATTGACGAACGCACAGGTCTTTTCCGTACAGCTGCTGCGAAGGAATGCCCTGCAGGTCTCAGCTTGGCCATGGCCCGTACGACACTGGATGGTCTTCAGGCTCGCCTTGACTCTGATGGTGCTTCGACGTTTCTTTTGTCTGAGCTTAGCAGCTCGACCAGAGACTGGCTGACTTGCATTTGTAAAGTTTCTATGCAGTTCACCCGGTCTTCTATTTTACCAGATTATCAAGGATGATCTGGCTTTGGACATGCATGTGGCACGCGGCTTCGCCTCCTCTGCCATGGAATGGAAAATGACCTCTAGTACTTGATTTTTGTTTATTAACCCCTACTTACTGTTAATAACCATGATTTACCGTTGCTATTTACCATTCTTAATAGCCATTACCCTCTCTATCATTTACCTTTACTTTTAACCAGAGGTGTTTGCATTTTCAATCGAGAAGCCCTGCAGCCTTCGCTTCGCTGGCGCAGGATGTGTTGCTGTGGTCGGCCACTGAGTCTGTAACGCTGGGACCAGCCAACAGTCAGTTGAAGACCAGCAACCAGCAACGATAGGGGTGACATGACCCACAACAACGATGGAATAGGCAATGATACATGGCTTAAATCCAACTCGTATCAGCAATGGGAAGATCAAAAGACATAACTTCAACAGTGATAGGGATACAAGCGAGAATCATTCTGCAACAAGAAACAATCCTGAGTTCAACTGGATATGTAATGCCAGATATAATCATATGAGTTGGTCATCCTGAGTTCATAATGCTAGCATGGAATATGATGACCAACTGGCATTACGAACCAACCAGTGGCAGGGCAGCATAGCAGCCGAACGGACTGGGACTCCGAAGCTATGGCCCAGAAACCCATCACGAAAACCAGCTCGGAATGATGGAATGAATGGTTCATAATGATGGTTTCTCAAAATAGGGGACCCCTCAAATCATCCCATATTAATCATTGTTGATTGACAAACCAACCAATTTCAGGGTCCCTTATTTTAAGAAACCACGCATGGTTAATTTATGTTTGGCAATGATGATTAATGAAGGTGAATGATGGTCATTGACGACGTGAATGATAGGGAATGATGTTAACCATGCTTCGTCATGGTGATGGTCAATGTTTTGTTTTTCATAGACCAGGGCAGTACTGGAAGTTAGCTAATGATTGTTTCGATGTTGGCATATGATGGGCAATGATGGCCATCATAGCCATTATGGTTAGTCGGCAAATGTTAACTGACAAATCAAAACCTTATGGTAGCCATTATGAAAGGTTAGACCATCATCGTTAGCTAATAATGGTTTCGATTTGTGACGATTGGTGCCGGCAAAGAATTGTCAATGTCAAAAGGTGGGGACGACAATTCAGCTTCGCATGGCAGCTGACATGAAAAGCGCCTTCCTCTAGCTCAGCAGTGCACTGCAACAGGTCATGGAATCTATGACCAAAGTGAGGTTTAAGTATCAGAGATCCAATGAGCCAATTGGGGATCAGGGATAATCGGAAGTGTTATCAGGGATTCCAAATTTAGATGGGAAGGTCATACAACAAATGGCGTTTTGACCATTGCATGATTGAGCAGCATGATATTTGAAAGTAGCAAAAGCCTTCTTGCTAGGCAGTGATGTCGGACGATACCAGGTAGTAGTGATGGACACCAGCTGGTTTTGATGATTCTTGCAAATTGATTGTACTTCAGTTGTGCCATTATCATTGGTAGAATCAGTTGAGAATGGACGACTTTGGCTGATCAGTATTCATTGATAGTAGCTGATCAATTGGAATGGCTCCGGGGTGCAGCTGCTCATGCCAGGAGTAGGATTGCACCGTGGCTGTCACAGATATTGATGGACGCAACAGTTATGACTTGATGTCCATCGATCAGGATCAGTCGAAGCTTATCCAACAAAAGTCTGGGTCAGTATCGGTGGGCGCAACCCTAACATGCCAACACCATGGCTTTGCGGGATCTCCGGACTCCATTAATGACGATTCCAAGCATCCGGCTGTGTAAGTATCCATCGTACAGCGTGTCTATGGACCTTCAAACAAATGTACAGTATATCCGTGTGTATGCATTGCAGATACGCATGAAATTACATAGATAGACAGACAGACAGGCAGGCAGACAGGCAGACAGACAGACAGATAGACAGGTAGATGGATAGATAGACATAGATAGACAGATAGACAGATAGACAGATAGACGGATAGACAGATAGACGGATAGACAGATAGACGGATAGACAGATAGACAGATAGATAGATAGATATAGATAGATAGATAGATAGATAGATAGATAGATAGATGGATGGACAGATAGATAGGCAGATAGATCGATATAGATAGATAGATAAAGATAGATAGATAGATAGATGGATGGACAGATTGATAGGCAGATAGATCGATATAGATAGATAGATATAGATAGATAGAAAGAAAGATAGATAGATTTATTCACATGGGCATAGATGTATTTAACGTAAAGCAATGTAATGTGATGCAATGTCATGCCATGTAATGCAACGCGATGCAATGTAATGGAATGTGATGTAATGTAGTGGAATGGGCTGTAATGTAGTGCAATATATGTATTGAGATCAGCACATGCAGATGCGCCCAAATGACTGCGCAGTGACTACACCAATTATGATAAGATGGTCTTATGCACAAACACAATGAGGATGATGTCAGGGTGTCAGTACTATATCTTATGATACATTTGGTCCCATCATATCATATCATATCCTAGCGCGTTATATCACATCATGCCAGACGCAACGCGAACATATGATATGGTGTCTTCTTAGAATAGGGAACCCCAAAAATGGTTGGTTTATTACTATCAATGAGTAGTATTGGATGATTTGGGTATACATGAGATCATTGACCCAGAAAATTAAGAATCATTCATGACCCAGAAACGGTTAATTAATCATTTTTGGGTATACCACACATTCATGACCCAGAAATTAAGAAACCACCACCCGAAATTGCAAGTTTTCACAGGGCTTCTGATGACTTTTCTGCATGTTCCCTGGCCTTCCAAGCGTGCGGCAGCAAGGCAATTGCTGTGGACGGGAGAAGACTTAGCCACCAAGGTGGCCATGGAGATCGGGAATGATTATGTGATGTTGTAGGTGCAGAGATGCAACAGTTTTTGAACATAGATAAGTACTTGCAGACATTAGTATATATATTTATATATATATATATATATATTATTTGTTATATATATAGACATAAATCTACCTTTATAGATAGACTTGTATATGGAAAAAAGTATATATACATATATATGGATACATATTTATCGATAAAGAGAATTATAGTGAATATATCGTATACACATGCAAAAAAACGTTATTTAGGCAATTTTTGACACACACACACACAAACACAAACGTACATATTGACATGACATTTAATTTGAATGCACATATATACATAGATATGCTAATTTATTTACATGTGCATACCTCTTCATGTACACATACACAAGTACACCTGCACACAATGTATGTGCATGTGTATGTATAAGTGTGTATGCAAATATGCACCCATAAAAAGCCACACACACACATATATGTCTTTACATACATATATATATATATGAATACTTTTTTTTTTAAATATATATATATATATATATAGATATAAGTACATGTAAATTAATGTATAGGTGTACATTCACGCACACATACACATGAAAGGATATTAAACCCATGTCTTTCAGCTGGCTTTGAATCGTGGGGATCCTGGTCGAGTTGGCCCATTTCAGGTTGGTGAAAGCAGTCCAACACGACCCGGGTGGGTGGCGACCATTGATGGATTTGGGTTGAACAAATTCGCGGAATGCGTGGGGAACTGACAACTTGCTGGCAGATTGCTAAGATGTAGACTAAGATGGCTATGGGTCAAAACCCCGTACCCCTGCTTCCCCATCATTAACTATGGTTTTCCCTATAGTTTGTTGGTGAACTTATCCACCATGAAATCGGTTGGTTAACTGCTTGACCCAGCTCGCCAGATTTGCACTTCCAAACATCGAATCACGGCGGGTTGCCCTTGGAAGGCTGGAGCACCTCCTGCACATGAGATGCAGTTGGAGGGTTTAGACCCTTCCGAGCGCAAGGTGCGTGCGGAGCTGCGTGTTGCGCGTTCTCGTTCTCCACAGAGGTCGCCCCAAAAATTTCCGTTGCAAGTCTGACCGTTTGTCGGGAATCTAAGTGGTGGTTTCTCAAGCCATAGGGATACCCCACAATGGTTGGCCTATTGCTGTCAACAAGTAATATTGGATGATTTAGGGCGTCCCCTGTTTTGAGAAACACCCAACTTGCAGTAGACAGTTTTCAAGAAAGCCATGCAACTGCCAAATTGAATTGCGAGGGCTTGGTGGGTCCATATGGTTTTGTGATGCTGTGGACATTTCCCAGGGTGGTTCGAATGTTTTTGATGCTTGGTGGAACGCACTGTTTTCGAAGCTTTGGAACACACCTTTGTTGAAAGAAGGGGTCGAGCTCATAGTAAGCTCGACTTAGAGTCTAGAGCCTTGGTGCTCATGAGAGGGTTAATTTCGATGAAACGCTGCCATTTGTTGCTGCTGGTTCGTGTGGATTTGCGTATTGGACGCTGCAACTCTGAGCTGCTACATAAAGCTCCTCATTAGCAGGGTCACAGGAAAATCATGGGTTGTTCTGGGGGCTTCACTGTAGCTGATCCCCCAGAACTCTCGCCGATGATATGCCCACTTGAGAGGTTGTACAAATCTTATCCACTTGGTACTGGTAGCTAGTATGTACTTTTTGGCTTTAGTTGCATTTGATTGACTGCATGCCCATTGTTGCTTGATCATACTCAGCATCGTCGTTGGTAATATCAAGAGATCTATTGGTAGGATCCCTCTTCATTCACGGCTCACATCACCTTGAAAGACGTGTCGACTGGATATGTGATGCACCCCGAAACTGATTCACCCGGTGCGGCTGCTGTTGGCATGTTCCCCTTGCTGATGACCCATCACCATGTCATTTTGGTTGGCTGTACATCCACTACTCCTTGCTGGTATCACCATGAGCAGTCTCTGGGGCTGTCCATAAGTGCTGGGGGCACCCCCCAACTTTTTTTGATAAGCCACCAATTTGGTGGGGCCATTGATGGACAAAGCCACTCGATGCTTATTGTTGACATATCCTCCTAGTATGTTTGGCATATGAAATGTGCCATTGTTATTGTCTGCTGTTGACCACCATTATCCACCATTGGACACCATTTGCCAACATTATGCAATCACCATTAACCACCATTAACCACCATCAATCGCCGCTGCCCACCATTCAGCACCATCAACCACCATCAAGAACCATCAAGCATCATCAATCACCAGCCAGCAATGCTGGTATCGTTCGCCAACGCCACATCTCTGCGAAGCCGACGCCCGAGAGCAGGTGGTACATCAGCTTGCACGGCTCATTGGACTGCACTCCGAGAGCAGGCGACCTGACAAGTACAGGGGCGAGAGGCCGTTGGTGTACATGAGCATGTATATATACATTTATATACAGTATGTATATATATATATATATATATAGAGGGGTTGTATGTGTATCTATAAATACTGTACACATACACACTAGCTATGCATATACATCTTGTACTTCTAAATTAATAATGACATAGATCTATACATACATACATGTATAGATATGTATTCATATATATATATATATTTATAGAGGCATGTACATGTACGCATGACCCATGCGTTCTCATGTACATTTGCCTCTTTGCATGCATTTCCATATGCACAAGTAGATACACACGAGCTGACCTTTGACCTGCATCGTGTTGCGCATCTGGTCAAGCTCAAGCTATATCTCTCGACACATGTGAACCAACTGTTTTGTTACATGGTTGTGTTTTTTTTACGTATATCATACTTATACAGATTATATGCTGTTTGTTATCCGTGTGCAGCCATATATGGGTTCTGCAAAATAGAACTGTATACTGTATACCATCTATTGCAGAAACCAACTGTTTTACAACACCCCGCGGTCCATTTTCAACATGGTTATTTTAAGCTGGTTGAGCCATCATTTCCAATCATGGGCTATTGCACAGATAATCAACACGAGCTATCTCTGCACATCGTCACCCATTATTGGTTGGCACTATTGTAATTCAGGTTGATTCTGATACTGATTATGAATGACAAACAATTACCAAGTATGCGAGTATAGTTGCTTTTGTCATTATTATCCAGAAGATTGACATAATCTCAGTCATTGATGCTATCAATGCACGCCATCATCTGGTTGATGATTTGAAACATCTTGTTTAAATTTCTCCAACATTTTGGATCTGTTAATTGATGTTTTTCTTCAATGAATTTAGTCAAACCATTAATTCAATGTCAGTTCAACCATTATTCTCACTATCATTGTTTTAGCTTAACCATTCTATCGCACCATATTTTCAGTTTCATTATCATGGTGTTTCCAGTTTAACGACTAGTTGAACTAACCATTGGAAAACACCCTTGACCATCAGTTTACCAGTTTATTTAACTAACCATTATTTCACTAATTAGTTTAACTAACTAACCATCAGTTTACCCATAATTTTTGGGGTTGGCTGAATCCACCACCAACCAGTCATTGGAAGGGTAACTTCCTCGCGCCCAGGTTGTTGGAGTCCGAAGAGACAACAAATGCAGCGAAGGCCGGGGTGACGGCTGCGGAGGTCGGTGACCAACACCTGGGTTAGGCTTGGTGAATCATGGATGGATGGGTGGTTAATGAGGGTCAATTGCCCTCTGGTAAACTAACATAGCAATGGAAAAGCTATCAATTCTGAATGGTTTCCCAGGGTTTCTCTATAAAACATGGTGATTTTCCATTGCTATGTTAGTTTACCAGAGAGTATCCAATTCTGGATAACCATGGTCTGTGGATTGATTGATAATTGATATCCATACATCCATCTTGATGACTGCAAGAGAGTAAACAATGATTGATGGCTGGTGGTTGATGGAGATGACTCTGTGGTTGATGATGGTTGTTGGTGGTTAATGATGGCTGATGATGGTCGACAACAGTTGCTCATTGTTGATGATGGTCGATCATGGATGATACTGGTTGATCAAGATCGATTATGTTCAACAACGGATAACGATGGTTAGCGCTGAACTAGTACTGGATAAGAATCAACGAGAATTGTCAACGATGGTTCCTCACGTTGGTTAGCAGTGGTAGTGAAATTACCGGTTTACATTCAACACTCTGGTTGTGTATACAACGGTTCTTTGGTATTGAGGATCTACAGTGGTGAATGCTGGTTAGAAATGGTTGAGAATCAGGAATGATAATCAACAGCAACCAACACTTGTGGTTGATTTTCTTAACTATCCGAGGTGGTGTAGTGCTCCTCCCATGAACAGTAGGAATACGATATGTTACAATTGATTTGGCTCTGGGCCAATACTCTGTGCCCCCAGTGAGCATCCCCTAAATGACCAAACTAGTCTTTGCTGGGATGCTCATCCACCCTTTCTTGGGTGGTCAATAGCTATAACCTATAAACATATAGACAAAGCGCAAATCCCCCCAGACACCTCGATAAGAACTGGTAGCTCTAGCTGGTCTGTAGGTGGACTTGTTGCGGGCCTGTGTACTGATGGGTCACCATTGATATAGATGTGTGTTTAGACCAAATATTGCAGTAAAGAATCACCAAAGTATTCTGAAGTAAACACTCCAACAAATGTGCCTTTTCTGTTCATACTTGGGATGAACATAGCAGGGGTACAGAGTTTTGAGCCACCATTGTATACATAAACAATAAGCATATCATCTGTCTATACACATATTTACATATCTGTCTATATCTATATCTATATCTATATCTATATCTATATCTACATCTATATCTATATCTATATCTATATACATATATATGAGCACATACACGTATATATCTCTCTCTATAGATGTATATGTACACTATGTATTATAGACAATGTGTTTGATTTCAAATGTCATTTGGGATAAACAAATACAAACGTGCATGCATACATATGGGTACGTGATGATGCGCATGCCCCACGGCAACACCATTATACTTACAACTTTCAACTGTTTGGTGCATACTGGAATGCCCAGCAGCACTTCAACATCGATATTGAGCCATTATGAAACACTATTACCAAGGACCAAGCATCATCATGATCAATCACCATCAACCGTTCTCATCCACAATGACTTCTGATACCATCGTGAATCATTGAGCGTCACTATTGGTCATTGACCATCACAAAGCGCCATCACCAACCACTAACAACCACTATTAGCCACTGATTACCAATATTAGCCATCATTTAAACCATCATTAACCATCATTGACCTTATCATGAACCATCATTAACCATTATCATCAACCATTCACAAGCATGATTTAGCCTTCATTAACCAGTATCATGAGCCACCATCATTAACCAGTATCATTAACCAGTATCATTAACCAATCTTCTGCGCTTCATCGCGCAGGTCCTCACCCTGCGCCCACGTTGCCAAACTCGAGGCGCCCGCCGTCCAGCCCAGGGGTACATAATAATGGTACATCAGGATGGTATAAAATCATGTTTTCTATTTCTTATTTTTTTTCATGTTTTCTATTTCTCATTTTTTTGTTTTTTGTATAAAATCATGTAGGGGTATGGAGTTATCGCCCAAACCAACAGTAGCAGATGAAGATGGTAGTGTAACAGGGAATATCCAACCATAGTCGTAGAGAAAAACCAACAATTATGATAGCAACACTAGTGACACATAGTAATACTGTAACACCACAACAACAGTAAGGAATAACCAACTATCATAGTTTGGGTGAAAATCAGAAATATGATAAAAACATGCCCAACAGACGTAGATTAATCAGCATGGTATGGTTATGACCAGCGATAGCAGGGGTGCAACCAACAGTAATAGGGATGCAAGTGGAATTAGCAGGGTGAAACCCAACAACAACAGAGATAAAACAAATAACCCCGATCTTTCATGTCGATTACCCAACAACATTCGCGGGCAGTGCGGACACCAAGATGTGGGAGATCCATGTTGATTACTCCAACATTCGTTGTTTGGTTCTTTTGAATCAATTACTTTTAGTTGAACTGGTGGCTTATTAAAATGGAAAGCTGGTCACTTATTGACTTATAATAAGTTTTGATTTTTAATTAAACATATCCATCATGATTACTGTAAACATATTTCATCATTTTCCAAAAGTTCAACATACATGGGTCGCTTCTTACATCTGGTTTTGCTTATTTCAAACATGTCCACCATTCCCATGGATGTTCCTGGGGCGGTGCTGCGCCTTTCCGGCGTCGCCACACGGCACCAGGTGCATGGTCCGCACCCTTCTCCGTGGCCCAAGTGCTGAGTGCTGAATGCTGAGGTTGCCATGCCTTTTCTCGCAGCCGAGGTCGTTGAGAGGTCCCGGTTCCGCGATGCCCAATTTTTTGGGCCAAGTTTTTTGGAGGGAAATCACCATTTTTTATAGGGAAACCTCAGGGAAAATCACCATCTTTTATAGGGAAACCTCAGGGAAAATCACCATCTTTTATAGGGAACGCCCAGGGAAAATCACCATCTCTTACAGGGAAACCCCACAGAAACCACTAGTATAAATGGTGGATTTTCCATTGCCAGGTTGGTTTGAGGGTAGGAACATAATCGTACGGGCAGTCAAAGTGGCTACAAATCGCGATTGTCAGCACCTGAATGGTTATGCTACTGAATTTTGATGTATTGAAATATTCCAATATTGGGCAGATGACAAACACATTCGTTTCTTCGATATGACTAGCATTGCTTCTTGACCCACAATACATACGGTGGATCAGTGACTCGTGAATGCAACAAGAACACATATGGTATCCGTTTGTATCCATTGGTTAGTACTACAAAAAAGCTATTGCGCGTGGCATCTTACGCACATGTGCATCTATCTGACATTGACAGATGCCAAGCATTTGTAATACTACTGTACCTGGTGATGTTGACCAATGATGGAGTTATGAGAGTCACTAAAGCTTTGCTCTAGTAACCATATCAACAGACCATCGGTGATGGGATCTAGAGCCAAATGAGTCTCTCAGTGACAGTTTCACCCGATGGGGTCCCATGGGGTGAATTGGGTGACATTGTAGTTTCTGATCCCTTATACTTTGGCGCGCTTAGTAAGTCTAATGCATATTTTCTCGATCACAAAGTGGTCAGCACAAAGGGCCGTCACAGGATGGGGTGCAATGCACTGCTGCTATCACGCAACGTGAAGTAATCAAAGCTTGGAATCCTTGTAGTGATGTGCCATCACCATACACCGCGGTGCAAATCCTGAAATGAGTACCATCTCGACTGTTTGCCTTTATCGTACTTTGGGGGATGCCATTTTAGTCAAGTTCCAGCAATTTTTTTTGGTGAGCTCTATCAGCTTGAGTCATATGGATGCTGAGACGCAACCAGTGAGTAGCAACCTTGATTACTACAGGGTAATTACACTACTGGGTGATAGCACAATACTGTCATCAATGAGTATAGGAACGCAGCAAGGGCTGGGACGGATCGGAGCAGGCATACCATAGGCATGTTGGTAGCAAGATTTGTTGGCCAAGATACGCAAGGATTTCATTACTCATATGGCTATGGGTCAATATTAATCAGCCAATTTTCTAGGGATAGTAACCAACCATAATAGGGAAAAGAATGGTTGATCATGGGGGAACAGGGGTACAGGGTTTTGACCTACTGCCATATGACAAACCCGGCAGTTACCTGGGTCTTAATGACCAGTCCAGTGGGAGATTTGAGTCTCCCTGTTAGTAGGTCAGCAACGACGGCCAAATCGGGGGTTCGCAAGAGCCGGATCGGCGTAGTTGGGTGGTGATTCCTTGAACCGATGGACAGTCAACCCGAAGCTGCAAGCCACTGTGCCGTTTGAATCCCGATGAATTTTAGGTGGCACCAGGCATGGTGCGGGCCCAGGAATGGCAAAGGCCACCGTGGTGAGATGTGAGGAGAACGAGTAGTTGGAAACTGGAAAGCAGCAGAAAAATCTATCTTCGCCATGAAAAATGAGTCGTGGAACACCAAAGTGAAGCAATGGATATCTCGATTTGCCAGACCGTTCTTCCGTACCCCTTGATTTCGAGAGCTTCAGGTTCCATGGATTCATGCCTTGCCACGGTGATGCAGTGCGAGCATGGCGTCCCACATCTTTGAGCTGGAAATTCTCGTCACCAAGTAGGAACAAATCGATAACTCACCATAACCTCCAAGAGAACCCGGAACTATGAAGAGTTCACAGCCATCATGACTTTTCAAAGTGATATAATGAACTACCATAATATGTCAAGAAATTCATTCGTTTGATTTAATCTACCTATGACTCATTCGTTTGATTTGGATTTGTACATAATGACGTACCCCAACAGCCCTGTTGGTGATGATCATTTGGTACTGGTTGGGGGCTACCACCATTTATGGACGCACCCATTTCAACATGGGTAGAAGAACAAGTACCATACCCACCGAGACGATCTAAAACAGAATTCAACCAAGACTGCAATCTTTGGACTGCTCTGGCAGTATGACTTAAATCCGGTGCTGAACTTACACACCATGTTCTTGGCTTAGTTTACCAATGGCAACAGGTGTAGGAAGTTAGGGAAGTGTTTGGGGGAAGCCTGCATGCCCGCGAGCAACAGGTAGAACCTGCCCTCTAGAGCATTCAACATTTCTCGAGTCTTTGCTGTAAGGGCATACTTCTTGCTGATCGGGAATCCCAAGCTCAACCTACATATTTGACAAATGCGCACAAAAGTAATCGTTGCTAACACAACTTAGTGACCACAGAAACCAGTAGCGTTCCTTGATACTGTAAGCAATCAATCATTGTTTTAACCCTAATTCTTACCGTAAGCGCTATTATCATGAAATATCACCAGAGAGATCCAGTAGCTGCAGTGAAAAAATCTCTGCGGCTGATTCTTCTCCTTCAACGGTGAAGTCCCTGCGGTTCATCTGCAGGTCTACAGCGGGTGTAGCCTTTCGGGGATTTCTCACAATTGGGATACCCCAAATTCATCCAGTTATTATATAACCGTTTATGGTAATATCTCAAAATAGGGATACCCCAAAATCATCTAGCTATTAATCCTTTAGAATTAAGTAGTGATAAACCAACCATTTTTGGGGTACCCCTATTTTGAGAAGCACCCATTTGGTTCAGACTATGGACCGATACATTTGTACCTAAAGATAGTGACTGATCCGAACTCGTAGCATTACCTGGTTCATATGGATGGTATATCCATGCACCTGACTGAAGAAAACAATTTGGGATGGTCAGGGGCATGGATATACCCATTTGTCTCACCTGCAAGTCCGACTTGCTCCAATAAACGACAAGTGCACGCTGTGAGCTGGTGGTATCCACGGCACAACTAGGAGCCCCAAAGTTATGTGGTCATTTCTGGGGACGCACCCCTTTTGGCGAATGGGTATGGAACATTTGAGACTACAAATGAGACAAATGATTATCATGAGGATCAGTAGTGTTCAAATGCATATCATTTGAATTGTGATCATATGTTTTATGGTGTAATGGAAAACAGAAAGTTTCTTAGCTTGCTGAAGCGTGCCAGTTTATGAGGAGGTTGATTGGATCGATTGGCACTTGAGAGTAGCCAATGTTTGACTCAAAGCCAGAGCCACGGCGATACAGGGAGCCTCCAAGGGCTGCTGTTGACAGTTGGGATTCCATGAAGGGCATGGGTTCTTTTGGTTACTGGTTGGGAATCTAGCAGGTAAGTACCTTTGGTTCATGTAAACTAGTTCGCCAGTAGACACACCAGTAGCAAATCAGTTGGTGACTTCCCACTTAATTAAACTACTTGGTAGCTACTAGTTGGTTACTTACAGAATCAGTTGGTAGCTACTAGTTGGTAACTTCTTACTTGAATCAGTAGTGAATCAGTTGGGAGTCGTGGTTCACAAGTCCTGACTTCCCAGCGCTATGCTTGCGATCGGTGGAGCCCCCCATGGCTCTGCCGCGCAAAGCGCCTGCCTTTGCTCAGCAGGCTGACCTTCAGTTAGAAGTCCTGCTGCTCCAGTGAGGAAGTTGCCACAACGTAGATGGAGATGTCCCAAGAATGATCACAGCCGGAAAATCTGGGCGATGATGTGGACATAGCCCTATCAAGAGCTGTGTTCGATGGTTTAGGATGCCTTTGGAGTACCTTTGGAAATGGTTCTTTGGGAAACAGGTTCTTCAATGATGTTCATCCTTTGCATTTCTGAAGAAGATTTTCAGTCTGCGGGGCACGAACTGGTGCTCAACCGGCTTTTTCTCGAGCGTATCCTGCTGGATCACCCCTTAGCTTCCCACGCAGCATGCAAATTTTGGGTACATTTACATGACCACATTCCGTGACTCTTAGATTCACGCTTGGGCGGAATTATTCAACCTCAAGGGTTTTTGAGTCTCGGCTTATCTGCAGGTTTTAATTGAAATGCGTGCCCAATGTTACTTTTTGTTTCCCCACGTGACCTGTCAATTGGGTTGTCGCTCTGGCATCCCATGGGGTCCTAATTTACCCGTTGTTGTGCCTTATCACTCTGGTATCTCGTGAATTTAGTGAAAAACAACCCGGCCCAGCAAGTAGCATCAAGGATTTCAATCAACAGCCTTGACAGATGGAACTACCACAAGAAACAGCTTTAACAGCTGGAACCAGCACGTTGAGTCTTCAGTTGGATTCACTTTTGATGTGTTTCTACATGTCTTGCTACAACGAGTTGCATCTCCTCGCTCCGGAGAGTGGTAGCCGAATGTCGGAGCGACCCCCAGGTCGGCAGTGTGTGGCGTTGTGTACCCGGCGTTCCGATGAAAGCCCGATGTTGGGCGATCAACGGCAAGAGGAAAGGTTGTTGAACGTCAATTGCTGTCTGAGCATGAACTATGTATATATGGTATAACTATGGTGAAGTGGCTTGTTACTGAGTTGATTGAGGAGTAACGAAAGTGAATAGTGAATGGGTAACATTAACTTGCTGAACATCAACTATCAACAATCGACTAAGTTGATTGCCAGTGAAAACCATTCCTAGTTGATGAATGTTCTAATGGATAACAGCTAAAACCAATCATCAATGCGTAGTGACCGACAGTTGATGCTTAATGGTTTATGCGTACCTACAGAGCATACAGCCAACAAGAATTTTCCGTGTACTCATCGAGAACAGTTTGAAGTTTGGATCATCAACAAATGTGGACAATGGTGGACATTCATTCATAGTCATCAGCAGTGTTACGAACAGTACGCAGGTTGGTCGATCATATCCAGATTCAAACATAGTTTGATTTTACCAAGTATTTCTTCCATTCACAACCTGTAGCCCGGGTTCCCGAGCTTACTAGCACTCAAATGAAGCAGCTAATCTGCGAAGCGAAAATCTGTCACTGGTTTGGTAAAGAGGACACGGAATCCCATGGAATCCTACCAGTTCCATGAGTTTTGTGTAAAGAAGCATCAGCCAATTCTTCTCTTGCAGATAGATGAACATAGATTTTCATTGCTTGGTGGACGAATGGGCTTTCCGCCTTTCCAAAGCAGCAACTTTTGGTCTACTTCGATTAAACGCGAATCTGGTTTTGATTTGATTTGCATTGATTATTATCATGGATTATGAGTGACTCATGATAATCAATGCCAATCATTATTATCACCCGATGAGTGACATCTTTCGGGTATACTGCTCAAATTGCCAGTATTTTGTGTTCGCCGACCTCAAGAAGCGGAACCGCGCTGGGACGCTCATGCTCTTCCACGGCTGCCGCCGTTCCCCCTGCCGCCGTTCACCCATCATGTTCCAGTCCCATTTTCCGGGACCTTGCAACATGGCCCAATTGAAAGTTAGAAACAGCCCTTGTGTTCGGATTTGAAGTGCCTAGTATGAGCCCATCAAATCACTATGATGAGCTTAATACTCAACAGACGGTTGGTATATCTCAAATCTTTGAGATTGCCAAGATCGAGCATGTATGGTGTCTAATCTGCCCCCGAGCTTGGCCCCCAGCAACAGTGGGTCATGTTGTGCCCCTGCCTGTACAGTTCTGGAGCTTTGCCATGGCTGTGGCCGG
>VSDK01022166.1:61968-73466 GCA_009767595.1 Symbiodinium kawagutii | reverse complement strand
TGGCCGGAGCTGGGCCACAATGTGGAGCTGACAAAAGGTAGCAGCCAGGTGGGGATCGCCCCAAAAAATCACCAAAAAATGATCATTTTGAATAGGCACACAGGAGGAAACCGACGCGGATGATAATAATGGGTCGCTTTTTTAAGGACTTTTCCAAGCATGAAGTTGCACGTGCTTCTACCGCTGAAGTTTCTTCTTGGCAACACTGGAGTCTTGCAAGGACCTGCTTCGTGGAGCCGTACAGCAAACATCACTGCAGCTGTTTCTTGCTCAAACGAACTCACGCAGACACCACTGCATGGCCGCAATCCAGCAATGCATCTCCAAGCTGCAGTGAGCGTGGTTAAGAGGGGTATATCGGTGCATATATATATATATATGCATATACAGTATGTGCACTTAACAGGTTTCCCTGTAAAAGTGTCAAGTCTTACATTTTTCGGCCATCCGTTTCACGGTCAGGCAGTGTGAATGCAGCGTGTAACTGATGGCTTCGCCCCAACGGCACTTCTCCCGCATTGATGGGGGCTGGATGACTGAAACCAACAACAAACACCTCCAAAAATTCAGCGCAAGTGACCTGTGCTATAGCTGAACCATCAGACGCAATCCATGGTCTCCTACTGGTCTCCGTAACTATCAATTGAATCATTCAATACACAGTAAGGCATCGATTCATCAACCCTCACTCACTGTGAACCATAGTCAAAACATGATCAACTCGACTCTTTGAGCTTGTCAACTGCCTCATTGAGGGACAGACACCCTTTACCAACGAGGGATCAGCGCCGACCGCCATGATCTCACGCAGCATGTTGCTGCGGACCCGGGCGCGAACGGGCCTGTCGTCAGCAGTGGGCGTGCGGTGCGCCGCGTCCATCCCGTTGCTGAGGCTGGGGATGGGCCTGATAGGTCAGAGCCACTTGTTGTCACTGTGAATGAACCATCATCATTCGTAACCATTACAGGAAGCATCATTACTGTAACCAACATTGGGTAAATTGCAATAACCATCCCTAATCATCATCAGGTCACTAGACAAACCATTGGAATCACTACTTGTAACCCTTTTTATCGTGAACATCATTCTCAAGCATCCTTAACTATCATTCACCGTCATGAACCATCATGAACCATCATTGACCATCATTAACCATTATTTAGTATCATCAACAATCATTAACCATCATTGACCATCATTATCCATCAGCCATCCATCAACCATGGATTGACCATCAGTTAAGGACAGAGTTATCCACCGCGATGATTCTTCACCACTGCCATTCAACCGCAGTGCCGTTGATCAGTTGTGACCAACCAATGGGCTGGTGGCAGCTCACCGAGGGTTGCGAGGCTGCCTGGTGGTCCAAGCAGAGATCTGGTTGCACTTCGGGGGTGTTTCAGTCCTGTTTCCGCATGGTTGGTTGTCTCCTCAGTGTTTGGGGCTTCAATCTTTTCATCTTGGAAAAGATGATTCTTGACCTGGAAAAAGATGTGTTTTTTTGGCACAGTATATTATATATATATAGGATCATCAATATTTACCAGCAATCTTTTCGATGCGAAGTAAGCGAGTTCATTGCCATTCCACTGATGTTCTCAACCCGGAGCTTGATTGATGGGATGACAGACCTGTTGATGGATAGATAGTTGAGACCTATGAAGGACCTGAAACGTTCGCTGCGCCAAAAGAATGGGACCAAAGCCACAAATGGAAGTTTCGAACCGGAAGTCAACGAAACCGCATAATTTGATTTGAGAGACTGCACCAGTTTTGCTGACCTAACACGACAACACGATACAACACGGCAGATCTCATCTATATATCCCATCTTGATGTGTTTTGTTTTGATCCGCACCTGAAAGGTGTGGCCGTCTTCTTGGTACCCTAAACATGTTGAGACTGCCATGGGCAGCCCAGGACCTCGCCTTTGCCACACTTCCTGATGGCACACCTCCAAGGTCCCTAGATTTCCCCGTTTTGATAGAGACCTCAAGTCTCAGAACAACAAAGGTTTGATGGCTAATAACCAGTGAGTCAATGAGGGTGAATCGCTAAAAACCGCCAACTTCATTACCGGCTAATTTTTAGGGTTAGCAACCAACAACTGAATCTGACATATCCAACCGTTTTGATTGATACTGTTGGTTAGTTCACGCAAAATTCTGGTTGTACAACTGTGGTTGATACAGCAACTATGCATATGCTTTCGATATGGTTGACAAGCTATATTCAAGATATGGTTTGTCACAAACGGTTGGCTATGATCAACAAACTATATGGAACCACTCAGACAGCTGGGCAATGCAGTTTGTTGATAATTTGACCAACAACTAATCAGTCAAATCAACTAAAAGCAAACTAAAGTCAACCATCAGTTGCTTTTTGTTGACTATTTGACCACCAACTATGGGTGTTGAAGCTGCAGCTAATCAGTCCTGAGTCACGGTGCAGCCGCCAGAAGACATGTTGGACGCGGCCCGCTGTGCGTGTCCCAACGGAGCCTTCAGCTGATGCGTCATCAGCAAGGCTGACCACCGGGCGGGTGATGGTAGGGCTCAGGGGAAGTAACCTGAGCTAGTGATTGATTGGGATGGTGAATGGGAAAATCTGCAGGAAAACCTGGTGATGAGCACCAATTATTTTTTTGATTTATACATAAATATAAGGGTTTCCGGTAAATAGATTTTGCCATCAACCAACCCAGTGAATGATTGATTGGGATGGGACATTCATTGGTTGTTCCCGATGCTTGAGGATACAATGAAGGGGATAGAATGTTGGGACATAACAGCCAGTGATTGGGGAAGAGCCAAGAGTGAAGTACAACTATTGGGAAGTCGCCATTTCATACGGTGATATTTGGACCATATGGGAACCCTGCCCATGAAGGAACCAGGGGAATCATTTTGGAAACCGCTTGATCAATGCAACCTGTATGATGGTCACCTGATGAACCGAATAGGGATGATAGAGAGTTCCGCAGAACCTAGGGCTTTGGCATGATGAACTCGAGAAAATGGCATGATAGACTTCTGACACCAATGACAGTAGAATCAGTCCACAGAGCCGACGTCATTGTTTGGGCTCCCCTTGCCAACCAAGAGGGATATAGCCAAGACACAAGTACTCCAAAGTTAAAAAGGCATTCTATGATGGAACATGAGATGAGATGTGTGTATTGTTTTTGTTGTCATTAAGATATGTCATCATCATTATCACTACAATCACTGCAAGATAACATGCCATCATCACGGCTCGCACTGTCATCCCCCAGGCATATCGTCAACCCCGGCATCGTGGTGTCGCCTTTGTGAACCCCCGGTTTCATGTTGCTGGCTGCCATGTCCATGTACCTCCACGGCTTGGACGTGCAGCCTGTTGTGCCGACTGATTCCGACTGGTGAATCAAAGCCCACAGACAGGGCATGCGTTGCCCTTTAGATGGCGAGCTGGGTCAATATTTACCATCAATAATGGGGGACAACAACCAACACTAATATAGGGAAAACAATAGTTAATGGTGAGGGAACCAGGGGTACAGGGTTTTGACCCAGACCCAAATGGGAAGCCGGGCACTCTGATTTCTTCCAGGCGAGAATTCTTTCGGCGTTTCTCAGCTGAGCTGTAGGTGTGAGCTGAAGCGTCGGGTGGGTTGTGGTTGCTGCTGTTGTGCTTTTGGAGATGTGGCGACCCTGACAGAACCACAGATTCAAAGGGTATGACAAGACCGCTGGGCTAGCCAACAAAAAAAATAAGGATCAGCGCCATTAAGGGAAAGGGTCAGTTGCGAGGTACTCTGAACTGAAGTTGAACATTATGGGATTGATAGGTTTGACCCATATCCGCAAGCATGGACCTTATGGGCGCCAGGGATTAATCGTTTTTTGGGTAGAATTTTTCCGAGCTGAAAGGAAGGTGGGTAGGTGTCTGATGGCTTCATGACTTGTTACTGTGCGTTTTTCTGTCAGGTGTAGTAACTTGATGAGCCCCTGCAATAAAGTGCAAATAACTACAGGCTTTGGCTTGCTCGCCGCTTCCCAATTGTCCGGGTTGTATACAACCCTGGAAATCAGCAGTATCATTGCCTGCTACCTCACTCTTAATGGATTGCAACAATGACAAAGACAGTGGCTATTGAGGAACACATGATACCTTGAGTTACACCACTTCATGAAACTCTGGTGACTCATACAAAGGCGTGGAAATAATCAACAGGTGAACGCTGAACGCTGGATGGCACGCCCTGGCATCTCCCTCTGTCAGGCAGTCCAGCTGTCGAGGCTTTTGGAGTGAGCAAAACAGCCCTGCGTCCGGACTCTTGGGCTTGGTGTGTCAGCAAAGTTGAGGGCGACACCAGCAATGATTAACACCATCACAACCAACCATGGTTTTAACATGTTTTAACACCATCACTATCATTAACCACCACCATTCAAATTTTCTCCACATTTCCATCAAAGAGTCTCAATTTCCACCTCAGGAACTTTGGACTCCCGCTTGCTTGAGCCACACTACTTTTGGACACTGTAGGTCTGGGCCTGGGACCATCATGATCCATGGCTCAGGACTTGATTCCTTTGACACATGGTGATACAGCGCCATCATGATCCATGGTCCAGATATTTTGGTTGATAGAGCGCATGGCCTCGATGAGAATCTCAAGTCCCTAGCCCAGGGTCCCTCGAATTCTTAGTTTCAATTCGTTTGGATTTCCCCTGTTCCTCTATGAGGGTCCCTCACGTTCTTACGACTTTCTTAGTTTTGTATTTTTGAAATCTAGCGGTATTGATGGCATCGTTCTGCAGTATTGATATTGTTAATCCAACGAGCATATGTTTTCAACATTTATCAATGTTGTATGTATATATAATATACTGTATGCACTTATAGAGTCCGTCAACATATTCCCATCATCTGGATACGGTTGCCTTTCCATCTTCATCTATGAGACTAGGCGAATTCTTTACCAACTTGGCAGGGGATCGAAAGCAGTTTGGCAACCAACGTGCTGAAATGCAAAGCTCTTCAAAGTGTTGACATCAAATCAACTTTCAGCTGAGGGTTTTCCATGGATGATTTCTGTGGTCACAAGCAGCGGTCAGATCAGCGAGGCCCTTGTCCCGAGGGCAGCGCAAGCAGATGGAAGACAGTCTCCGAGGAGTTTGGAAACTCAGAACTGAGCACTAAGCAGCCGGCCATCAGATCTCAGCAGCTGCCAGTATCAGCCGGCTGCCAGTTTTACATCTGGGTTTACATCATTTGTTCAAAAGCAAAACAAGATACTGGAAGAATTAATTATATTAGTATTGAATAGTTGGGATTGCGACTTGTTACTTTCTGGCATTTGTTAGTACTACTCTATATTTACTTAGTTAAGCTTCGCACCCTTTCAATAGCTCAGGGCAACGCATGTTCCGGGTACGGTATGTCCGTAAGCGGTACCATTTCCTGCAAGCCGCTGATCTCATCCCTTCATCCTGAGAACGATGACTCTGATGATGGTCGGGGATATGCACTTTTTGATGACCTACAGCCGGCAATCTGTTTGTAAGGGACTGGGGCTTAAAGCATCGTTCTGGTCTCAGGAAACTTAAGATTTCAAACTGGTGACATACTGTAGATACTGGGGGTGGCCAAATCCACAAAAGACAAACAAATCGAATGTCAACTCTTTGGGGTTGCCAGTCATGGATATACCCACAGGATCAGCGGACCCCAACATGGGGCAGTTGCAAACACTCCAAAGAATTCCCGCAGTGAACACTAGTGGCACGTTTGACCTTTGACCTACATCCAGACAACTACAGATTCATTGGGTGACAAAATGTCCTACCCGCTGGTGATTGATAAACACGTCCATATCAATGATTTTTAGGCACACGTCCTCGTTGGTTGTTTCCTATTCATCGAACGCTGCTAGAGATTGGTTTATGTCAACTGAATCATGGGTGTCATTGGTGCGGGTCACCTGGCTTTTTGTTGGAGCTGAGCTGTTGATTCGGTTGGTGGTTTGGCTGTGCGCACCCCAACCTTTGGTCATCACCCAGTAGGTCAGTGGTCACTTGGTCCGGTGGTCACATCAACTGACAACTCATGAGTGTTTTGGGGTGCATTGTTTCGAGAGACTCCTGGATTGGATTCTGAGATGCAAGTTTTTCGTTAAAAGGACTTATCAGGGATGCGCGATCTTTCACAAGAGTTTGAAACATAGTTGATCACCCATGTGTTCTTCCGCTGCAGTAGAGATAACATTTCACACAGTTCCGGCATTTCAACAGCCGCCGGACTCGACAAGATCTAATGGTTGAGGCGGTGCAGTTCAAGGCAAATGCTTTTCATGACCGCATGTGTCTTCATGGTGAACAAGTGAAGATCGACGAGTAAGAGGAGAATAAATGCATAGACAACCGCAGTAGATCATTAGTGTTAGTGTCCCTTTTCTAAGTACCAAATATGACACAGTAGTCAATGCCAGTCTCAGCCATTTCTTTATGGCCACCAGCCATGAAGAGTACGTAGACGGTCCAGTTGGTTCATAGGGATGGTGTTGCACTGAACCTTGGCCTATCAACGACCTGGAGCAGTAGAATATCCACCATGGCTGCGCCACTAACGTCCTCGCCATTCCCCACCTATTCCCAGCTCAAGCTATGTGACGTGCAGGCTTGGTGGTATGGCGCCATTTTTATGTCCATCTTCGCGGGTGTCTTCGCATTGGTGCCGTACTTTGGCAAGTCTGTTGCTGATGGCCTTATTTTGCTGTGGATTGCCAGTGCTCCAAGCTGCAGCCTGGGGGGTTAATGAGATCTCTTGAGGGGATGACAACCACCAATAATGGTTAAGAAGCACCAACAAGAAGGGGTATAAGTTATACGGTTATCATACTACATAATTATATCATGAATGATAATGTTTTTTTCCCAACTATTATATGATGCTGCTTAGAATTCCCAGTTCAGCAGCTTGAGCCGGAACGAAGCTGCACTTTGAGGCGGAACGGTTGCCTGCAGAGCTTCCAAACAGAAAGGGTTGCTATGGCACAATGGTGAGGCTTTGTTGCTATAAGAATCCACAGGAGCAATGCTGGTTGTTGAGTTTCACAGTTGATTCTGTATACAGTAGATTCGGTTATTCTGAAACATGGGTGTTCAATAGGCCCACAATTTCAAACCAACAGATGAAATGGATCCCCAGATGAATGCAGCCGTGGTCCCATGGCGATCTTTCCATCCACAGCCAGCCACGGGTCGGGCGGCCGTGTGTCGATCTGAGGCTGTACAAACTGTACTGCCAAGCCACTGGGCAAGGTCAGGCGTCGGCGACCAATGTGGGGCACAAAGACTATGCGCCCCCACCCAAGGACCCCAGCTCCGGAGTGGCTGAGATGAGGATGGTTGGTTCGTGATGGCTTAGCAAGCCATGATGATAGGGACCATGACGTCAAGAATAGGAATACAATCACCAGTGATATATATATATATAGATACACACATATAACGATAGTGATACCGATGATGGTGATACTGAGACTCCAAGTGCCTTTTCTGGCTGAACACATCTATATAGAAATGAACAATTATTTGTCTGAACAAGTTGCTGGATTTATGTTGGTTGGTGATTTGTCTCAACAATTGTCCAACCGTGGATTTGGTCAGAAGAAAAACCGGAAACAATTGCATTGGCCAAATGGCAGTGGGTCAACACCCTGTACCCCTGATTCCCCACCATTAACCATTGTTTTCCCTTGTTTGCTGGTGGAAATCCCCCATTGGTTGGTTAATCTTGACCCATAGCCAAATCTAGAAACGAACCATTCCAACCATACATCTTCCTGCCTGGTCGGCCTTGGCAAATTTCCTTGGCAACCCACCTGGCATTTCGTATCCTGCACCCCTTCGGGCATGGCATAGGTCCACGGCAAATCGCTATGCCTGATATCGATGAATTAACAGCAATGATTATGACTGACAACAGTTATATATGTAACCTTGTATAACTATGACAGAACCATGGTTGATGATGGTCAAACTATTTGGTTGACATCAACTCTATGATTTAGAGTGATTAATGTTGTTGACAATGATTAACGATTCACAACATTTAACACAAAAAACATTCCCAAAATTACCCAAGTATGGATTTGGTATACTTGGGCAGGCAAAGCCGTATATACCAACTATACACTCTATACCGATCATGTAAATTTATATGGGTATCAAGCATGGACACGTATGGTAATATCACCAATGACCCAACGTTTGAATATATACAAGTCATATGCCAATCGATAGTTGGGTAGATAAAAACAATATAAACCAATTGCGTAATTGGGTGTGTAAAATCAATTGAGAACGCACATGCCACATAAACCGAAGATTCATATGGTTTGTGCCACAGGTATATAAACTTTATATAAACCCATACTTGGGGCTATGGGGGTTCCTCAATATAGAGATACCCCCAAACCATCCTCAACATTAACCATCTATAGGCATAAACCAACCCTTTGAGGTCCCCAATGCTGGGAAACCACTATATAAACCCTTACATTCGTACATAAACCAAGAATTTCTGAGGTACCTCCATTTTAAGAACACCCATAGCCATAGAAAAATCGGGTTATAGAAACACCCTATATAACTATTTCTGGGGTATAACCATCTATAAACCTGCAAAAAGCCAATAGTGACCATAGATAAACCGTCTGGATGATCATGGAGCCGGTCCAGCAGGTGCCGTCCTTTAAATGGGTGCCTGCCACAAGCCGTGCTCCTTAGCTTTTGCCCAGCCGTGCTCCTTTGCTCATACTGGTTGATAATGATGGTTAATAATCAATAATAATGGTTGATAGTAGGAGATAATAACGGTTAAACAGCAACAATACCGTGATGTCATTCCTGCCTTCCAGGTTCAGCTCAGCATGTGACTTTTCCCTCTCTTAGAGAGTTTTTTCTTGACTGAGCGGCTGGGGGCCATCGGTTTAGCATGATGGAAAGCCATCATCATTGAAGGGGAGGTAAACCTTGGATGATGCAACCACATATAAATCATATGTGAACCATATGAACCATATATGATCCATGTATCAACCTGTAACCCCCCCACGGATTTTTCTGGCTCCCTCAGGACTCGGTGGATACGAAGCGACTGATCACCGTGGACTTTGCCGCGACGGTGGCGACGGGGCTGCTGCCTTGGCGAATGGTGATGACCCTGGCGGTGAATGGGGTGGTTGAGGATGGTTTGAATGGCTAATGTTAACCCAGGATTAACAAACCCCTGGTTGATTAATAGGGGGTATCCCCCAAAAGCCTTGGTCTTCCATTGAAATGGTAACCCCCCCAATGAATCAACCTAGGGTTTATTAATCCTGGGTTAACAGTAATGGTATTGGTTGATGATGCTGAACGATGGTTCATGATGGTTGATGATGGCTAAGGATGATTACTGGTGGTTGATGATGGTTAATGATGGCTAACGATGGTTGACGATGGTTAGGGACTAAGCGTGGTGAATGATTCAGAATGGTTAACTTTTGAACCACCCTAAAGTTTGGTTGTTTCAGACTCCCCCTTTGTTTTCAGAGGCTCTTGCGGTTGTTTTGCTTGTGAATCCGACAAAAGCATACAAAGTCATAGATTTTTGTCATTCGGGTCAGCTTCCAGAGCATCCAACAAAAGGCCTGAAATAGCCAATGTAGCTTGTAATCTCGCACGGCATTTGTTAGGCTTTGGGAGTTGTAGCCAACATGATAAACCATCAACAGTTGACGATCAACTAAACCATATCGCCTATCAAAAAGTTGATGATCAACTCACATTCACCTAGCTATTCATCAGCCCTCCATCTGATCAAGCTCCAGATCTTCGCGGGTGCCCCTGGCGTGCCCTCGGCAGGTGCACACCTCCTTGCCCTGGGAGTTCGTGCCGCAGCAGCGCCGCGTGGTGGTTGGCCTCGGGGAGCGGATCGGCCCGGGGGGTCGGTGACCGGTGCCCGTGGTGCCCGGGGGTTCCGGGTTCGTTTGTCATGGTTAGATGGTGGTTGTCATGGCTGGTGGCTGACAAGACTAGGAAATCATGGGTGAAGTTAATGGGCTTAATGGTTGATAATGTTGAAGGATTCTTAATGGTTAATCAATCGATCGATCGATCAATCAATCAGTCAATCACATTTATGGACCATCGATAAATGTCAATGATGTTTTATGATAAGTATTCAAGAATTGTGATTGATAGTTGATGCAGATATGTCCTATTTGTATACTCCTTTGTAGTGGCACAACCGCATCAGTCCGAGAAGTCCGTGCACCGACTCTAGGCTCAGGGCAATCTCAGGTCGACAGATGTCTGTTATGCCAAGCTGGAACAGGCATTCTTTGCTTTGTGAACCATCCATCACCACGATTTACTGCTATTGGGCACTACCGGCCACGATCAGGACTTGCATTGATGATGGGAATTCCAGGAGTAGCCAACTCATTGGCAGAACCCGGTCATCACAACTCTGATTAAAAACAAGTTGACTCATGACTGTAAGCGCTGATCATTGTACCCTCTGTTTTATAGAGACACTCTGGGAAACAATTGATAATTGATGGATTTTCCAGCCAGCTATGTAAGTTTACCAGAGGGTAACTGGTCAATTCTGGGAGTACTCAACTCTGTTACCCTGGTGATCTTTGTTGTACCCGCTGCTTACCGCCGGCTGACACCAGTGGCTTCCCTGCGCGGCTCCCCGGGTTCACCCGGTTCAAACGCCGGGCCGCAGGAGACTGCGCTGGCTTTCTACCGGGCCAAGTGTGGAACCCAGCGAGCGGCCACCAGCTGGATGTACAGGGGTAAGCCCTAAATCATGCAATATCTTCCAATATGAATCATTTTCAGTCAGACCGCAACCAATGTTTTTTGGGTTCCCTATTTTGAGAAACACCCTCTAAGGTGGCTGAACCAACCCGACAAAACCACGGTGAGTTCACTGGGGAGCCAACTCCACGGAATGTCTGGTGCCTTTTGGCTGCAAGGGACAGCCCTTAACAACATCCTTTAACGGCCAGAAACGGTAGCAACACTCATGGTTTTTTGGCCATGGGTCAATATTAGCCAACCAATAATCGGGGATTTCCATCAACAATCATAGGGAAAACAATGGTTAATGATAGGGGAACCAGGGGTACAGGGTTTTGACCCACTGCCATGTTTTTCCCCAGATAGCTGGAAGCTATAGGGGTTCTTACTTCCCAAATAACAGGTCACTGTCGGCGAACTTTCTGGCTGAAGGTGCTGTGTGCCAGGTGCTGGTGCCAGGTGCTGTCGGCAGGTGCTGTCGGCAGGTGCTGTCGGCAGGTGCTGTTGGGAGGTGCTGTGTGGCGAGGTGCTGTCGGCAAGTGCTGTCTGCAAGGTGCTGGTTCCAGGTGCTGGTGCCAGGTGCTGTCGGCAGGTGCTGTGTGCTAGGTGCTGGTGCCAGCTGCTGTCGGCAGGTGCTGTCGGCAGGTGCT
>VSDK01022166.1:47226-59002 GCA_009767595.1 Symbiodinium kawagutii | reverse complement strand
TGAACAAAATTGGAGCGAACTGTCCGTGTCCGATCATGAACGCCAGGTAAAAAATCCGAACAAAAAACAGAGGAATAAGCGTTCAAAAGCCACATATTCTATCTGGGGTCTATGCCTGTGTAATTTTTTGGGAAAAAACACCAACTAGTGCAGTCTTCAAGGGCACCAGCAATGATTCTGGATATGTTTGATCCTGTTGCATGATCGATTCCAGTCTGACGCATGATCCCGGGAATGCTACAACCTGGACATGTCCGGGTCAGAACTTCACCAGGGCGGGATCTCATGGGCCTGGGGGGGCCCAGGACCCGGTGGCCACCCAAGGAATACCAGCGACCGGCCCATCATCGGAGTGTCTGTCTACCACATGATTCCCGCAGAGGTGAGCCATGACGATGTGGTGCAGAAGTATGGCCTCTTTACTGGGCACAAAGGATGCATACACACACACATAAAAAAATATATACATACGTATATGAATGTATATAGAGGCAGTCACTAGAACATGAAAATTGCACATATGAGCAACCAGTAATCTCAGAACATTAGTCCACAAAAGAACATCATTTGTAATCTATTGCAATAGATATCCAAAGTGCAACGTTTGACGCGACTGCGTTCGCTTTTTGACGGTAGCTGCGCCTGAGCCTGTGCTCGTACGGCAGCCCTTTGGGCTGGCGGGAACCCCCACGGATAAGTCACAAACCAGCAAGCAAGTCAATGGTACTATAGCTGGTTGGGTTTCCTATGATCAATGTCTATGAACTTGGTTGGTTCAGGGGCACCACCATGGCTATGGATAAACTCATGATTGCTGGTTATCATACCCTATTATTCACGATTGTAAACTATGATCAACCACTAAGAATCCTACTAAGCTCAACCGTTAATAGTTGATAAACTGACTAATCCACTATATGTAAACCATGATTACCTACTACTATTGTAAACTAACTCAGCTGCACAGAGTCATAAACAAACTTTGAAGGTGCCACTTCTCAGGTTTAAAGGTGGCCATCATCACACCGTCCCCTCCATTCAGAGTGGTAGCACATCAGAAGATGTCGTTGTCGGGGGTTTCTTGAGTCACAGGGGCCCCCCAAGTTATGGTTGGTATTGCTATCAATGGTACATATAAAGGATGACAGCTGGGTGGGACCCCTATTTTGAGAAACACCTGTATGAGTCCCCAAACATCAGCCGCCAAGTATCAAGGACAGTCATCATTCACGCTGGTTGGAATATGCAGAGGCTGTTTCATGGATCAAACCAATCCCGAGAAGTACAACAGACCATGGAAAGCCAACCTGCTAAGCTTTCTGCCCTTTGTTTTCTGAACTGCTTCACATGGGTTTACTTCGAACTTTGGTGATCTTCAGCTGTAAGCACACTTGCTTGGCATCATGTGCCAGCACAGGCGGGCCTTTATTTCAACAAGTGTCTTGGCAGTAAGGCCAGTTATGTTTCCACTTGCTTTTTGGCGCTTGAGTTCACTTCTGATCCCAAGTTCATTGCTAGTGGGTAGCAAAGTCATGGCATAAGTGCCTTCCGCGATGTTAGTAAGTTGTGCCATTCAGCTAGTGGTATCTGTATCTAGCGCTGTTTCCACCTATTTCTTGGTGATAGATGGTAATGAAGGTCGATCAGCAACCTTGTACCACGCAATTGAACCCAATCAAACGCTTTTGGTGGTGATGACAGCAGAAACCATTTTTCCATGCTTTACTGCTGCTTACCCGAAGCTTTCGTGCCCATTGTCCACATCATATGCACAATGCTGACTGTAGCGGTGTTTGCGATACTCCAAGGGTAGCCACGGTGATGTATCCTCCGGTAATCAATCCTGCAACGTTGGTGATGGAAATGGTGGTGACATCACCACCAAGGGAGGGGACATATCGCAACAGCCAAAATTTCACCACGGGACATGACTCTCTGCAATGCTGTGGATGCGGCTGAAGTATATAATGAGACAAAAACACGAGACCGCAGCACTATGGGATTCCAGTTTGAACATGCGGAATACGCCATGCCTTGTGTTTTCGTCGTGCCTGGCCTCAACTCAGCCGTGCCAAACCAACCATTCCCAATCAGCCATCTCGACCCCAACCATCATGGGTGATGTTTGTGTACGACTATCATCAACTAGATATATGGCTATGGGTCACAACCAACCATTCAAAATGGGTAGGTATGTGAATATCCCAACAAAGACTCATTGGGTCTTTTATGGAATGTGAACAGCCAGGCTACAGGGGCCCCTAACCCTCAGCCATAAACAAAAGTATGCACACTTGCACACTTGAAAATGTTCAGTTAGTACTAGTTTATCATGGCTGATAGTAGAAACAATTCCAGAGAAGAGCGAACGATAAAAGTCCGACCAATCATTATCATCATTGTCCACCATAAGCCATGGTGATGGTTACTGTGACAGCCGGCTTCCGAGGATTCAGTGCTTCTGCTTTGATGAGCAGCTGATCAACCCAGGTTCGCTGCAGTGATTCTAAAGATCAAGCTTCGTGGACCTGTGGATTTGACCAGTTTTTGTTTCCAATGGTCAGTGAGCAACCGGGGTTATCCATATGGGTGTTTCTCAAGATCGGGAACTCACCTAATCATCCAATAGTGACAGTTTTTAATAACAAGCCATCCGTTTTTCGGGTCCCCTATTTTGAGAAACCACCATATATCAACCACCAGTGGTATGAACTGGTTAGTAACCAGTGCTAGCAATAGGCAATCCCAATTATTGGTACCACTAGTGAGCCATATATATATATATATATATATATATACATTCATACATATATGCATATTTACATATCTGCATATATACATATATGTATGTATGTATATATATATATATATTTCTAGATAGCACAAACCATAGTTGACCAAACTATGGGCGTGCCAAGATTATTGACTGGTGGTATGATGGCATGATAGTAAACAAACAGAAAGCACCCAATCAGTGAATCACCAGCGGTGTGATGGTTGACAAAACGACAGAGCAATCAAATGATGGGAAAAACATCACGTCATGCGAGCGCTACTGATTATCTTACTCCCCCCAAAAATGTGGGTCTCCATACTCCCCCCACTATCCAAACGACTGGATTTGCTAAAAGCATAATTCTCTGAGTTAGCAAACCAAACATTGGCTGCACTGGTGTGAATTTGTGGGGTGTAGACTGGCGTGGTGGTTTCTTGTATTACTGTTTTTTTTCTGTGTTGGAGTCTTATGGGGTTGGTTGGGCGGTGCGACGCAGCAATGATTGTGTCCAGTTTTCTCAGTAGTCGGTTCCCATCAGTTCCTCCACACAGCCCATTGGCGTTCATGACTACTGACTGCCTCGGGATTGACGGTGTTGATGATTGTATCCACATTGAAGCTTGGTTGTTGTATGTTCTTGCTGAATGTTCTAACCACACTGTGCAGTCGTTTCTGACCACTTGAGCAGTGGCCATTTCACCATTACCGATAGTTTCAATTACTTGGGGATCGATAAGATCGGAAAATAGAGGAGATACATGGGACCATGGTTTAGTTGGTGGTGCATGCTTCGTTGCTGATCAACAATGGATGGCATCAATCATTTGAACGGCAAGAGACCAAGCCTTGCACTTCTTACACTGGAAAGTGGTTCACGGCTAGTGGAGTCAATCCACTTTGGCAGGTGAAGAAGTGGATTTGCCCATTTTCTTCTTCATTGTGGCTCGTCCACGAAACTGGTGGAGGTCAATCCCATCCATGAAAGGTTTTGTTTGAGGCACCTGGTTTACGGGTTTGGGAACCGTTCGAAAAGTGCCAGGTATCGCCTGGAATCCACAGGGAGTGCCTGCAAGTGTCAACCTTAGGTCTTCGAAAAGGCTCCACGCTGTCCCCTTTCTGATCATGCTGATATGGCAGTGGGTCAGTGCACCCCGTACCCGTGATTCCCCCATCATTTAACCACTGTTTCCCTTATTTTTGCTGGTAATTATCCCACCATTGGTTGGTTAATATTGACCCATAGCCATATGGTGATTTTTATCCTTGGCCTCTGTGTGGCGCTTTCTCGCAATCATTCTCGAGGTAGCCCATGATTGGAGCCGGGGATGGTGGTCCATGGAGGTTCATGGTGGACCTAATGATTGTTCATGCTGCTCAAGGGTGCTTCATGGGGTGGTTCATGGTGATAAATGGTGATTAGTGGTGATTTATGGTGGTTAATCGCCATTCATTATCCCCATACTTCATTTGGTATCATCATTTTCTTGGTCAGTTCTCCACCAGCCAGCCAGCTGGGAGGGGTCTATGCGACTGGCGGTTTGTTTTCGAAGTCATGATGGCAGACCTTGGTTGCGGCCCCAGACTACCAAATTCTGTGGTCCGTTGCTGCTTGTTCCATCCTGGCAAAAAGAACAACATCCACCATGAACCACTCGTGAGCAGCAACATCAATTAGGTCCCAGCTATCAAATATGGAAATCTGGTTCGCCACCAACAACCATCACGGACCACTACCATTATGAGTTCAACCAAGAAGCACCATGAGCTGCATCACGAAACCTCGCGGTCCCAGGATCCCTTGTTGGGACGAGATACGCTTGGGGACCGAGAAGTAGTGAAGTGGAAGGGGATGGTTGGTCAGTGGTGATGAATGGTGACTTTACGGTGATTTATGGTGGGTAATGGTTGGTTATTACTTCTGACTGGCGGTTCATGGTGGTTCAACGGTTGGTTGTTAATGGTCATGAATGGTCAATGGTGATCAATGATGGTTTTGCGGTGGTTACTGGTTCTTGACGGTTGTGAATGGTTGGTTAATGGTAATGAAAAAGCAATAAGAACAGCGGTATCTATTGCATATACTTTATATCATATAGATTCTAGCATCTGAGCATGTGTACATCATATATCTCATGTATATATTATCTATATTGTATAATTACATTCAATTTATTTTTTTTACATTCGTTATATTGACTTATTTTTGCATTATTTCATTGATTAGATGATGTCATATTATATTGTTTTTGAACGCATTACAACTTGTTATTCTATGTTATCTTCGATAATCTTATATATCAGCAATAACCAAACATAGGAGGATATACATATCAACAATAACCATCAGATAGGGTTGCCCATCATTTACGGTGCACCCCTTAAAGATTGGCTTCCCTGGGAGGTACCAGCATTGATGTCTATGCTGTGCCATGTGTGTTCAGCGATGTGGACATCCGCGGATATCTGCGAATAATTGATGTTTGTCTCTTCAACATGTGTTTTGGCGGGGGTTTGGAGGCCATGCAAAGTATCAATGACTGACTGGTATGGTATCGGCAGGGCATAGCAAGATTCCAAAAGCAGCAATAAGATAAGAACCATTTTGAGCAACACAGGAGATGCAACTTCTGTATCCACTCAGGCAAGCTCGACCAATGAACCAGGACATGTCTTGAAGAAGCTCAACTTATCAAATACCGAGTAGGTCATCAAACGTGAAGTTTTGTTCTGATCTGAATCATTGGTCCTGTCATTTCGGAATGCCATGGTGCCCCAGTTTGGTTTGCGCCCATGGTTTTTTCTTTTTAGCTCAACGTGTTAGTTTTCATCATTGCTGGTGACTACAATGGTCAGCCTTCGTTATCGGTCAAAGCTATAAAACAGTGAGACTGGTTCAGAATGGATCGTCATGTTACAGCATGTGCTCAGGCGCTTTGAACATGTGGATCGCATCACTTTGTCCTACCTGTTCTTCGAGTCTGACTCAGAGCTGCCAGAGGAGTACGAGGTCTGAGCTGCTCCAGATCCCCTTTCTGGTGGCACCCTGGTCTTAGGGCACCCTTGCCCTGGGTTCTATAAAGTCAAGTGGGTCGTATTACCTGGATTACTGTCGATAGGCAAAAGCCATTGCCTTTTCGTGGTGGTTGGCTCAACTAATAGGTTGGCAGCTGGTACTGTGGCTGGGGAGACCTTGACATGCCAAAGACACACAGATACTATGTAACTCCATTGATCAGGATGTAAACTACATTTTGTCACCAGCATTTCCGTTAGGATGCGGATGCGCACCCCAAATTCACTTCATGCACCCTGTGACTGTTTGCGGTTACTAGCCACGTCATGCTCAACCACCGTCAAATTAGTCAGTCTATGATTTCTGACATTTGAACAATAAACAAAGAGACACATGGTGATTTCATCCTACTTGTAGCAGAGAGACACATATATAAATTGCTGTTCCAGAAATGGTGGGAAAATCTCCAGCAACCCCCTATAAATGCTGGTGAAAACAAGGGTTTCGAAGGTCGATTTTCCCACGCACCACCCCCTCGCACTGCCAGGAATTTAAAAAGAGCTTGCCGTCCAGCCGGGGCCCCCGGGGGTTTTCGCGAGCTTGGCAACGGTCACCGAAGCTGAAGCTACTAACGATGGCGAACCAACAGGGGAATGTCATGGTTAATCACCATGGTGACTTGTGGTTAATCACCATGGGGACTTGAGTATTATAGTTAATTCATGGTGACTATCAGTATTTGGTAGTACAAGTCACCATTTATGGACCATGATTAAGCATTAGTTAATCAAAGGTTGATGGGGAATATCATGGGATAATTAATGGTGACTAACTATGGTTATTCATGGTTAATAATGGTGACTAGTGACTAAGATGGTTAATTAATGTTTCTCAACTTGAATATCATGGGTAGTCAATGCACAACTTGGAAACGCCACCGTTGAGAAGGGCGACTTGATGGGCCGCACGGCGAGTCAATCAGCTTTGTGAATCATCGATTGCCAGCAGAAATGCACATGTTGCTACCAATTTTTAGGGGTTGTAAGCACTTATAATTGCTAATAGGGGACAATCACCAACAGACTGGTTCAACAACTTTTACATGGGTGATCCTCCATTGACGAACGAATGATGTCGAGCATTGTCGTCCCTTATGGGATCGCAATTGCAAACGAGGGGCCCTCACAATCAGCACCTCAATATTTCACTGCAATGCGTAAGCAATTCAGCCACAAAGAGGTTTGTTTCTTAATCTGGTCAAGCTGGCCGTCCATCATACGCGGCAACAACCTCTTATCAGTCTTGGCTGATGGGATTCCGTTTTTGATTTTTCTCCTGGCTCACATCACCATCTTCAAGTATGATTCTTGGGTTTGATCTCTCGCATGATTTTCACACACTTCCATCAGTTTTATCAATTTTTGCCAGCACGTCTGTGTGTTTGGGAGAGTATCCCTCGTAGATCACACGCGCACAGACGCACAACAGTGGTCAGCCAAACCAGCATTTCTCTCGACTTTGACTGACTCTTGAGTTCTATCCAAATTCTTGTTTGCAGTAGAATCGGCAATTTTTTCCCGGTCGACTCGCCGTTTCGTTGACCGATGTCTATATGTGTTGGCAGAATGGCAATCTTGGTTGACATTTTGATATGACAGACATGTTGGCACGTGTTTGTTGGACGACAATCTTTGTGAGCAAAACTACCATACAAGGTGGACCCCCAGCAGTTATAAGTTGGGTGAGTTATAAACCTCTACAACTGGTACTTACACCTAGTTAAGTTAGTTGTAAACCTCTGTGTAAGTGGTTGGGGGCCCACCTTCTACATGTTGCTGCTCAATGTGCCAATGTCCCCACCTCCAAGGTCAAACGCCTTCAGCAGCCCCTGCTCCAGTGCCATTGCCAGCGCCAGTGCGGATACCCGGTGCCGCACTGGTTGCCCCTGCATGTGCTGGAGCCACCCGTTGATTTACAGCTGGACCGCAGAGGTTTACATGCAGAGATTCATTTTGATTGCTATATGGGGATGGGTCAATATTGAACCAACCAGCAAATGGGGGATAATCACCAACAGTAGTGGGGAAAACAGTGGTTCATGACGGTACGCCCGGGGTGTAGCACAGGAGCAGTATTGACCCATTCAATTCGAACCAGCACGGTACGCAAGTTGTATATGAACAGTACAGCAGAGGTTCAAGCAACGACGGTGCAGGCCACTGTTCGTTTTTTGAATCTGGCTTCGAGTCCCATAGGCTTTCAACGGATAACAGATCACCAGGGATTCGGAGACAGATCGAGTCAAAGAAATTTGGGATTGGTTGAAATCATCAGTGACAGTAGATATTCATATTCATCGATTTATAAACTGATGGGTTCAAATATTGGTTGGATTTATATGTATAAACTGATTGGTTGAAATCATTTTAATCATCTACAGAAATATTTGGGAGATCAGTTTAAACTGGGTGACTGTAAATATTCATTGTTTCTCAGCACTTGGGAGGAAACAACAAACTATATTATTTTTTGAGGCTTGAAAAACCATGAATCCCCAGCCACGGTTTTGATCGAAAGGTAAAGCATCTTTGAAAGGAGGGTTCATATGATCTGGACCAGCCACCTGCCAACCGCCCAAAATCATGAGCTACCGCTCGAATGCCTAATTTCGCTAACGACAGCCGCAATCAAGTGCGAAGATCCTCCCTCCGTAAGGCAAGTTTTTTTGTTATCACCGGTGCCCTCAACCACCGGGCACCAGTTCCAGGGGTCCACAGTGTGTGGAGCCAAATGGCAAATGCTTGGCAAGATCGCACAGAACCTACAGAAATAATCTGCTAGCTATAGTTAGTTGTATCGACCACAACTGGTAGTTACCCTAGTTAGGAACCAACTTATAGCTGCTTAGGGGCCCACCTGCTAATCTTGAGCAGTGTCCATGACTACAGCGCACATCTGAGATCTGAACATAGGGTCGTCCTTGAAACCAGGATGCCAGGGTTCAGTGAGTTGATGGTGAATATCAGTCGGGAATGATGGTGAATGTTGGTGAATCATGCTTGATGATTCATGTTGGATACCTATGGTTCATGCTGGCGGATGATAACGATGTTCAGTGGAAGATTCAAGCTGGTCTACTTGTGTTGATGGCTGATAGCTGATAGCTCAAGGACTGATAGGATTGGAGAATCCGTGTCTCTGCATCGTTTGCAACACCGAGTCCGTGTAGCCACAACCATGGAAGCGGCGAACCACCATGTCGCAGAGACTCTTTTGATCGTTTCTTTCAGTCATTGACCGTTTTTATTGGCGTTAATTATGAATGGTTATATTAACCATTGTTGAAACCATTCTTAATATAACAATTATCAACTGCTTAATTGACCATAATGATTATGAAAGTGATTGAACCAGCAATTAGCCGTTATTTATTATATATAACTTATATAACCATTGTTGTAACCATTAACTAACCTAGATTGACATGTGAGGCTCGCAACTGGGCAACGTTTGAATGGCCATACTTGGTGGTTGACATGCGATGGTCAATTGATGATGAATCGATTGTTAATAATGATTCCCTCGTGCTATAAACTATTGATGGTTAGTCGCGAATTAACCATTGATGGTTAGTACTGTTCCATTCATGGTTTGTGAGTTGATCAATGATGAACTAACCATGAATTCGTTGATCAATTACTGACCATCAATTGACAACCATTAATTCATGATTACTAACCATCCTCAACCAACTAATGGCTGGTTAAAGATTAGTTAGTTGGTTCATTAATGATTAATTCATTTTGGTTACTAACCATGAATTAGTTGGTCATCCATTGGTTACTGGATGGTTCTTTAATGGCTGGTTCCTGGCTGACCAACTGAACCGGTGGCGCCCCAACTTCGGTGGCCACGGCCCCAAGGTTCCGGTCGCATGACCAAGGTCCACAGGCCGCCAGAGATGGGGGGCACCAATGTGTGACAAGCACCAACCGGAGATGTGTTACAAGCACCTACAAGGTGGGCCCCCCCAGTTATAAGTTGATTAATGAGCCATTTAACTATAGTTATATCTTCCATAACTGGTAGTTACCCTAGTTGATGTGCACCCCCACGGCTCGTAAGTGGTCACTCATCATGGTTTCTAGGGGTTATGAGCCATCTTATAGGGCTTATAACCATGGTTATAAGCCCAGCTACACATCCAAGTGCAACCACCTACCAGCCTGGTCAACCCCTTGGGATGTGTTGTCAATGATGGTTACCAACCGGTGGTGATTTCTGTGACGCTTCGAGGCAACCATGAAATGGACAAGTCCGGACGTAAACCTGGAAGTAATCAATGAACATGACATGTATTTCTGAAAAGTGTGTAACCTACGGCGACAAATGACCAAATAGGGAGGCTGCTACCAGAAAACGCCAGAAATGTGACCTACCAACGACTAGAGGGATAAGAAGCGCCGGTACTGGGGGATCTTTCAGCAGGATAGTTCCAAAATCACCGAGAACGACGATGATTACCGGCCGCAAATGCGGAGGTTTTGCAGTAGACACAGCACTGATCCAGTTGGTTTGGATGGCCGGAAGCTGTGGCTTGATCGATCTGAGAGAAAGAAGTTGAAGTATCAAATTTGAGGCGCTGGAGATGCGCAGGTAGCAGTCGATAAACACCTTGCAGGATGAGCACATCGAGTATAAGCATTTCATGTGCACATTTACATATACATATACTTTGGTGCTTTCACACATCGTTAAGTGAGTATGTCACATGAGATCTTGTTCACAAATACGCATCCGGGAGGCAGCATTGCAGCTGTATCAGAAGCCAAACATTCAGTGAGCTTCTGCAATGTCTGAGACCTACCAAGGACCCTGTCCTGAAGAATGCCGCACGTATTTTGTCACTTCCTTTAAGATGCTTAATTGAACATGACAGTGAATTGTGTACCTATGAAAACGGTCCACGGTCAGCACGTCGCCCATGCATTTGCTTATCTATGTCTATCTGACTACGGTAGTTCATGCCGCATTGTGAATTGAGTTCCGCGACTCTGGAAAGACATGTTAGGGGCTCAAAGCCTTTGCCAAGGAGCAGTTGTGGTGATCAATTGTGCTACTGCCATGGGTTGCGGTGCCAGTTGCAGCGATGGTGCACCAGTCACTCCCAGTGATGACACTGTGCCCGTCCGTGGTTTCTCCAAGACAAAGACGTCTTCATGGCATGCAGTAGTTCCTCATGACATCCCCGAAAATGTCGCCAGGCAGAGCACAAGCTGGGATACCATGTGTGCATGATCCATGGTATCATTATGCAAAGGTATATGGCAATAGCATACGATATGATTGCGTATTTACACCCACACACCCACACACACACACACACACCCACACACCCACACACACACACACGCACACATCCGAAGTTTATGCATGTCTATGTGTCTACCGGTAAGCAAACAAATCAAGGGATTTGATAGACGGAGGCAGGTAGGAAAGATAGGTGCGAACCACATCGAGAAACTGGTAGACGCGTAGATAGGATGTTTCATAGATGGATAGGTAGAAAGAGCCGTTTGCAGAGTAGACAGTCTAATAGAAATTGCGACGTGGGATTGATCGGTGGACAGATGGGTTGATAGATTAGACAGATAGGTCAACAGATACGTAGGCAGATAGATAGACAGGTCGAGCGAACTAGATAGACAGCAAGGTGAATGGTGGTTTCTTAAAATGGGGGAAATCTCATGTACCCCCTCATCATCCAATCTTAATCATTTATAGTCATAAAGCAACCATTTTTAGGGTTCCCTATTTCGAGAAACACCCGTATGTAGATGGAGGCACGTTGATATTTACCCTGGTGTTTTCGTGCTGACTTTAAGGGTTTGGGTTGGGGGGGGGTTGGGGGGGTTGGGGGGGTTGGGTTTGCTAAAGTTTGGGGAAGTTGGAGGATGGAGACGCCCATGCCGCATGTTTTCTTCGGA
>VSDK01022166.1:33466-47164 GCA_009767595.1 Symbiodinium kawagutii | reverse complement strand
ACGTCATGAAGTTGATGCTACGGTGGGTGGGTGGGCACGTTAGCGTTCACTTGCATTGACGTCATGAAGTTGATGCTACGGTGGGTGGGTGGGCACGTTAACGTTCACTTGCACTGACGTCATGAAGTTGATGCTACGGTGGGTGGGTGGGCACGTTAACGTGCACTTCCACTTACGTCATGAAGTTGATGCTACGGTGGGTGGGTTGGCACGTTAACATGAGTTTGCTAAAAAAGTGCCGTCCAGGAAAAAACCTGGTTTTGTTGTGACCGGCACGCAATGCATAGACCGCTTGTGGCAGAGCTTGGAAAAGGCTTTGCCTCAGTCTTTGCATGTCAAGGCAAAGCCTGGCGGTGGTTTGGATCCCAAACTGATGTTGTATGTTTGGGGTTTTGTCTGGCGAAGTAATTTGCCAACCAAAGCCAATTTGACAAGAGAATTGGCAGCAATCATGACTTGAAGACGCACAAGAGACCGGGGAAAAGAAACTACTTTTGCAGTTCCATCAGGAGGGTGTGTGGGGAAGGACGATATATTGGAAAAACCAATGCAAAATGCACTTGATCAGCTCAAAACACAAGCGAAAACGCAGTTCAAAATCATGCATGAGCAGAAAGTGCTGGAAGGGTTGCCGAAAATGAATGATGAAAAACACAGAATGTCGAGAATAACCCAAGGGCAAATACCCGCGTGTGACCATGTAGATACGCCGTGAGTTTCCATCAACGGCTAAATCGATTAAGTTGCCAGATCGACAGATTGACGGAAAGGTAGATAGTAGATAGCAGAAGGGTGTATATGCAGACATGGGTGTGTAATATGAGACCCGCAAATGGTTAGTTTATAACACCCAAATGGTAATGAAGGATGATTTGGGGGGTCCCCTATTTTTAAGAACCATTGCCTTTGCAAAGATAGATGGGTACACAGACAGGTAGATAGAAAGAAGTGGAAACGATCATTTTGTAGATAAAAGGCAGATAAATAGACAGGCTGACTGAAGGTAGAAAGGTGAGCCAGCACAGTAGACAAGAACCAGAAAGATCGACCGACACAGGCTGATAGATAGACAGATAGAGATAGGTAGATAGATTCTTCGATACATGAACTGGATAGACAAAAAACCGGTAGGTAGATAGATTACCAATACCCATTAGACATACGTCCATGCGTACATACGTACATGCGTACATACATACATGCGTACATACGTACATGCGTACATACGTGCGTACGTACATACGTACATACGTACATACGTACATGCGTACATACGAGCATACGTACATATAGGTACATCGTACATATGTACGTACGTACGTACGTACGTAAATACATACATTTCTGCCCCGCACGCATATCACATACGCGTATGTGCACATAGACATGCTTGCACACACGCACATGTATACTTAGACGCCTACATATCTACATGCCTGCATACCTACATGCCTGCCTAGCTACATGCGTACATACATACTTGCCTGCATGCATGTTTTCTATGCATACATACATTCCTACGCATGCACACACGAACGAGAGAACACACACCCTCACACACACACAAACGCATACACATCTTGCAGCTTGCAGAAGAGAATGGGCGGCGGCTTAGGTCAACCTCGCTCCCGATCGAAGGGATCACATACGTCACGTGGGCAAGTTGAACCGCTTCTTGCGGAAGATTCAGCTGGACCCTGAAGAGCTCTTTGAAAAGGTGGGAAGACGAGATACGGATGCAGAGGTGCAAAATGACAGGAGGATTTTGAGGACTGGAAGGCATTTACCAGGACAGCTGGGGGTTTTCAAGCTGGAAAAGCAGCGGGTGGTGGTTTGGCGTCTATCATGTTTGCATATGGCTGTGGGTCAAAACCCCGTACCCCTGGTTCCCCTTCTATTAACCATTGTTTTCCCTATAATTGTTGTTGGAAATCCCCCACTATTTGGTTAATTAATATTGACCCATAGCCATATTTCAGCGGCTTATTTCGCCAGGCTAACCATCATCAACCAAATATCCCATGATCAACCATTTTCGACCATTATCAACCACCATTAAATCCCATGATCAACCATTTTCCACCATTATCAACCACCACCGTGAATCCTTCGCGTTTGCCATTATCGTAAGAGCATGTCCAGGATCCTACCAGGTACATAGGAGAATCTGCGTCTAGCAACTTTATCATTCGTAAAAGTAGTGATAGTAAACGGATGCTCGTCGGGGGAAAAAACTATATAACATGTTCCTGTTAAATATCCAGCAATGGATATCAGCAGTGTTGGTGTGTATTGGGTTATCCACCATATTGGGGGTCTCATTTGAAGAGCTTGTGTGAACTTCATTCAACTTTGTGTCGGCCGCGGCCGCAACAGCGCGATCTGCGATAAACTCAGAAAGCTCAAGCTCAATGCGCGGAACCAGGGCGAAAGGATGAGTCGGACAGGATTACAGGGGCCAGGCCACAGTTTTTTGGGGGCACTGCTCAATCGATGTGCATTTTGTTACCCACCTACCAGCTCTTGTTGATCATCGATGTCTCTGGCAGATACCATCGCTTGTCACTGGCTGTTTATGTCCCTCTATTTATTGGCTGTTTGTGGCTGTTTCCTGCTCTTGTCATTAGGGAACGTTCGAACTCTGCGGCTGTAATTTTCCCCCATATGCCGCTTCAAACTGAAATCCCTGGTGATAGTTGTGCAGATGCGCTTGGCCGCTCGGCAGCTTGCACTGAAATTATGCACTTCTGGACTTTGACACCAGGTTGTTTGTTGCAGTCTGTTCTTCTTGGTCATTGCCCGCGCAATTTGTAAGAATAAACAAACTCATCATTGCCAACCGTTGTGATACTAGGCTGATTCTTCAGCATTCGCTTTGCTTGGTTGCAACCATGCAACTGCTGTGCGCTCCGAAATGTCGAGGAACGCGACATGGAACCCAGTCGTCCTTCCTATCATCCATCAATGAACACGACATGGCGCAGTGGCGCTAGCAGCGGCATAGTACTAGCAGCGGGGGGAGCCTTGGAAAGGCCGTCCTGACCCGAAAGGATAGCATTTTTTCGCCGGGAAGGAAGGCACGCTTTTGCCGGGGCGTAAATCATCCTGATTTCACTGGAAATTCAGGTGCCCTGGCAGCTGCGGCTGACCGCGGCAGATGCGTTGAGACCAATGGGTGGAGCAACAGCTGTGGACCGGTCGTTTTGTGAGCCGTTGGAGCACGACGGCGAAAACCAAACAGCTGGGATGAGTCGATAAATCTTTTGGGTGGGTCATTTTCTACAGATCTCCAGTGGCTCAAAATTGTTGGGTAGCTACGGTAGCGGTAGCTTGTCTCTGTGTACATTTGGGGATGTTCGAATACAGACCTGCCCGCCACTTTTAATGTACGACCGTTTGAAAAAAGCATCCATGTCGGATATCCATGCGCAATATCAGACTACTTGGGGGGGAGACATCTTGGTTTTATGTTTGCAGCCCGACGTTTTGCCTTATGACAAGCGCCCATGCAGCCACTAATTTGCTGACTCGACTTGATTTTCTCCAAGGGAGCCAGCCCCACACCAATTGTATTCCGTCATTCTGTTTTGGATGCATCGCTCGGCTATTTTGAATGGCCAGTAGTTGGTTGTGACCGTCCTCAGCGTTGTTGCTCCACCCATGGCAACGATCAACGATTCATTTTTCGGCGAGCTCCGCCTTGAACCTATCTTCGTCCGTTTCCAATTTTCGTTGGAGGTCTGCTTCCGTCAGTGGATCCCAGGACAGTTCTTGGCACAAGAACGCCAGCATCTGCCTACAACAGGACCAACGTGAACGCGATGGTTGTGACTGCCTACCATGTAGGAAACTTCTCACCTTCGCAACTTCTGAGCGTTTGTTGCCTTACAGCCTTCTGCAACTCAAACAGTCCATTCCTGGAATGGTAGAAGGTAAGTAGATTTTTTGGGGCAAAGACCGCCAAGCAGTAAATCATTGGTTAAAGACGTCTATGAGCTGATGACCAAGCAACCGTATTGCACATGAATATACGTCAATAACGACTATACCGAGTCATAATTTTTAAAGCTAACCCTCATGAAGCACTATGAAAAAGTGAACCAGCTGGCAGAAAACCATCATGCTACTGTAACACCAACGCTCGTGCAAAACTATATAACCGTTTAACACTAATTACCCTCCGGTAAACTAACCTGGCAATGAATTTTAACCATATTTTATAGCGAAACCCTGGGAAACCACCAATGTATGGTGGATTTTCCATTGCCAGGTTAGTTTACCAGAGGGTAACCCTTATCGTCATATGAAGCAACGGTTAATTGCACATTCACTCTGGCAAATCGTCGCCCTGTTCCGCCGATCCACCTTGAACATCTGCAAGCGATCCAGTCGTTGCTTGTTATTGACCATTGTAGGGAGAACGTGTCAGAAAATCCCGGGCAAATAAAACCATGGCCCAAACAACATGGGTATTACTGATATGAGAATTGACCAAATAAAACATGATGATTCTGGTTGACCGAATAAAACATGATGACCCAATGTTCAGAATTAGTCATCAAGCGTGATGATAAACCATTACCAAAGATGATTGGCCAACATTAGCCACTCTGCCTACTGAGCGCGAACTGCTTGTGACCAAATCCCCTGTGAATTGGTTGTGGCCTGAGTGCATGGGTTTACACTCAGTGGTTGCGTGGACGCTGCTTCCGTTCATTATACGGACTTTGATTCCGTGATGGAGTACATGCGTATATGTGGGGTTCCTCAAAATCGGGGACCCCCCAAATTGTTGGTTTATCACTATAAATGGTTGATACAGTAGTGGATGATTTGGGGGTACCCTACTTTGAGAAACACCTATGTATATATATATATATGTACATATTTGTTGACACATGCACTTGTTTGCAGATGAACAAGTGCACGCTATTCCTGAAGAATATCCTCCCTCCCAAAGCATTCAAAATGCTCGTTTCTAGTGCTTAGTAGATGGCAATAGCAGGATTTTTGGGACCCAAATTGTATCACTTAATCCTTCGTGTGATTCCTGCGGCGGAGACCTCCTAGATGACTTTGGACATCCAGATCGTCGGTCGATCGGCGATTTTGGCGGAGCAGCGGACAGCTGTCGTCCGCTCGTAACGGGGTGGTTCATCCGACTCTCACTGTAGTTACTGCTGCAGGTTCTACAACTGGTTAGGTTACTGGTCCCAAATCCCCACCGGCAGCGTTGCCAAGTTCCCCAGTGGGTGAAGAGTAAGCTGAGGCAACCCAAGTCATCGAAGAACCTTGGAGAATTCTCGTTCAGAAGCCTCAGGAGGCTTAGCTTGGTGAACCACAGGACTAGTTGGTGGCTTCTCAAAATAGGGGTACCCCCAAATCATCCTGTTAATCAACAATTTCTAATAATAAATCAACAAATTTGGGGGGTCTCCTATTTTGAGAACCCCCGACGTTATTCAATGATATGGACCACTATGAACCATAAGGCTCGTTGATGCCAAGCGCGATCAACCAGTGGTAGTCCAGTTGCTGAGGTCTGAACCATGATTCGAGTGTTGCATCAGGCAGCCATTAGCTAACCACAAGCATCAAGTTGCCGCCATTGAGCCATTGACAGCAAATCATGGCTTATGATCAAGCAGATAGCCATCATTTCACCAAATCTCTTACTAACCATTAGCCAACCTGTAATCAACCGTTGATGAACCAGTCATTCACCATGCATTAGCCATGAAGTAACCGAACCATTGCTATGAACCAGCAGCGAACCCTTTCGATTTTTGAAGATCCGCGGTGTCGTCGTCCTGCTGCAGTCTCAGCAACCGATACTCAGATGGACTTGGCCTCGGGTATGGTAAGCCTGTGTTCAGCATGTGTTTTATTTTGCATGTGTGGGTCATGATGAATGTTCAACATGTGGGTATGTGTGGGTATGTGTTCTTTCACAAGTGAACAGTCGTTTCATTTTGCTACGGGTGTGTGTGTGTGTGGATCATAGTTCTTTTATGGTAAATGTAAACCACTGTAGTCATGGTTTATGATGTTTATGGTTGTTCACAATCAATCAGTAATGCTTCTGGTGAAGACATCAACAAAAGAATTCTGGTTAGTAGTGGTTCATCTCTGCTCAAAGTGGTGCTGGTCAATGTATGCCAAATATGCTTTGATCAGCAAGCCTGTTGATCGTAATGGAAGTAGCAGGTGCTAGGATTTCGCAAGCTTCAAGTTTCATATCAAGGCAGTGAAATCACTTGTGCTTCCCTTGTTTCTTTAGTGGTCAGCAAGACGACCCTTTTGTTGGTGTTCAAGAGCCAATGGTCCAGTTACAGAACATCATGGGGGTCCAATGGTGGTTTCTCACAATAGGGGACCCCCAAAATAGCTTGTTTATGACTATAAGTGGTTGATATTGGATGATGTGGGGGTACCCAAACCACCAGTGTGTAAGTGCTTCTGGGAGAACGTTTTTCATAGTTGGCCTTGCGACCAACCCTTGGCCACGACACCGTCTTCCAGCGAAGCGAGTCGATCGTCCGTTCACGATGGTTGATGGAGAAGTGGACAAGGGTTGAGCTTAATTGGTAGTTTCTCAAAATAGGGACCCCTAAAAATAGGTGGTTTGTTGCTAATAATGACTAATGATGGATGATTTGGGGGGTCCCCTATTTTGAGAAACACCCAATTGGGATTAATTGACGGTTGATGAGTTGGGATTAGTGATGTATTGTGCTTACAAGTCGTCAATTATGGTTGGGATTGGTGATGAATCGTGCCTACAGTTGGTCAGGTTGATCATGGGGAGTAATAACCAACATACAAACTGGGTTGTCTCAGGGAGCTTGTGATGATGTGGTGAATCTGTTTTTTGTTGTCGCTGGCACTGGCAAATGTTTTGTACCGACGATCTTTGCTTCACTGGAACGTCTATGAGGTTTGAATTTGAATGGTTTTTCTTGTGGTTTTCCTCTTATCCCTCTGAATCAGTGGGTTGGTTAAGAAAATCTGTAGGAAACCTCCACAAAGGGGCTTCAACCATCTTCAAACCATTGCTATGGAAACGAAGTTGGGATGGAAAATCCTCACATCACAAATGCAGCGCCGCCCAATGATCTCATCAACAAGTGTTGTGCCATGGGACTTCCGAAGGACCCACTGCCCCAACTTCATGGGAATTCTCAACCCATTATTCCTTCTACCAGTTATGGTATATTTCATGCTGACACGAGTTTTACTTCCAGGTTGGAAGTTTTAACATCACCTTGGGGGCCACATCGTTGTCACGGTGGGTCCAGTCCAACACCCTGGCATTTGAGATCCTTTCCGCGGCGGCGCAGCCTGCGCTAAGCGCGGCAACTTCGTGGCTGCCTGGGCAAGTACCACCTCGCCTGAGGCTGAAAAAAGCAAAGGTGGCGTTGCAGCGGCTGAGGTTCTGCAGCTGCAAGTGCCTCAAGTCTCTCGAGCTTTCTGTAAGTTATAAGTCCAGTTACATCAGCAGTAGTCCACTTGGTCATTGTGACAAGGTGGTAATGGATAACTATCATTATCCACCCCACTACTAACCATTATTGTCGATGGGCACTATCATTAACCACTTGTTGTCGATGGGATTCCGATTCATTCCACGGCCAGGTTGTCCCGCAGAGATGCAGCTGTATGGCGCCGCGAAGTTGTGAAAGAGCGAAGCTTTTTGGGAAATCATGGGAGAAATGGTTGGTACTGGTGGTTAACAAAGCTAAACAATGGTTGCGAATTGAACGGTTCATACGATTCCTGACTCATGGTGGTTAGTAAAGGTTCATGATGGTTAGTAGTGGTTAATGTGGTGAACCAGTTCTAAGCATTGCATATTCAGTAGAGATGGTTTGTAGTAACTAACGGTTGATCATGCTTCGTGTGGCATTGATTGTTGGTTCACACAGCTTTAGGATGGCCAGTCGTGGTTCATGACGGTGAATGATGGCTGATGATGGCTTGCCGATGGCTGAATGGTAGATGATGTTTTGATGATTGTTGAACGATAGTTCTTTCCGGTCAAGCATGGTGTGAATCAACAAATAATGGTGGATTACAACCAGCAAACATTGGCCAATATCAGCTAGCGCTGGGGAATGGGTAATGATGGTGAATCGTGTGGCCAGTGCATAAACAATCATTAATGAGTTATAGTGGATGGTGGATCGCTAGTTCGTGGTGGTTGATGTGCGAAATTCTAGGACTTCAAAGTGGCAAACGGTCATTCATTAGTACTACGAACCATCACGAACCGCTCCTGAACATCAGTCGCCATTAATGATATTCGCCATTAATCATACTAGCCATTACTAAGCACTGTCAACCATTGTTAATAGTAACTGGGTCATGGGGACAATTTTGGTCGCCGCCAAGGGCCTCCTGTTGGGTGGTCACGTAGCTGCTATGGCTGGTGATAAGTGGGGGGTTCTAAAACAGGGAACCCCATGGTTTTGTGACTTAGAACTCTTGTGAAGCTGAGAGCTTTTGTGTGAGTGGTACGTTTTTCACAGTGATGCCTCGCTCCTCCAGCTCAAGATTGGATGATCCCAAGAAAAATCTTGGTTGATTACTATAAATTTGGGGAATAGTGGAGTGGAGGATTGGGGGTACCCCTATTTTGATATACACCCAAGTATACATTTTTGAATGGTAACTATTGGTTCGCAGAAGTTTATCAGGGTTGGGTACTTGTCCTGGATTGCTGGTGATTTTATTTTTCCCTATTGGTGATATTCGCGATTTTCGCAGCTGTCATAAACGTTCAGCCATGCCTTCAATGACAAACCATCTGTTGATTGACCAAACATCATCGCTATTTGTTCAATGATCAGCCATCCATTCAGACCATAGAAGGATTCAACGAGGATTCATGGATTCACTGATCTGCCATCCGTTAGCCAACGATCTATTGAATGATCACACATGAATGTTTCCGCTTTTTGGGCAAGGCAATAAGCTGGAACGGGCTCCGTTTTGTGGCAGTGAACTGCATCCACCCATGCAGGAAGGGAAGTTTATGGAACAGTATTTGGGTGTTTTTCAATATAGGGGTACACCCAAATCACCCTTGTTTAATCATTTATAGTAATAAACCAACCATTGTTTGGGGTCCCCTATTTTGAGAAACCACCATTTTGGGAAGAAACTGATTCGAATGCAGTAAGTGAATGGATAAGGGGGGCAGAAATCAGCGACTGAGCCCAAGGAGTTGCGACTCGGACAGCACCGCTGCTATCCCCAGCTGACAGTCCCATGTTGCGATCGATGGTTTGCGGCAAAGGCTAAGGGATATTTTGAACCGACGGAAAACCTGAACCACTGAGGAAAATCAGATTGCCGGGTCGTTGTCTATGGAAATCCCTTGTTAACAACCTGCTGTGTAAGGAAATCATGAGGATTCACCCTGCCATGATCTTCATTCTTTGGCCATTGGTTGGCATCCAACATGGTGAATGCGCAGGGGTGCCGGGCAACGTCCAGCGGGCACAGCGCAGCAGCTTGTTTCTTGGTTCATGGGTTTAAGGTATCAAACTTGCTTTAAAGAGAGTTATGATTACTGACTGGGCTCTGCCAATAAATACATAGTGTACTCCCCGAATCCCCAAAGCTATCATCATTTCTTAGAGGAGGGGGGATGCAACATATTCCTCTATGGATTTCTTTCCCTGAACACTTTACAGATCTTTACACTTTTGTTTGTAGAGAACCCGTCCTGGGGAATATGTTCTTCCTGAGCTTGCGCCAGTGCTCAGCTTTGGTTTGACTGAGACGAATCAGAAAGACACGACGTGTCCATCTAGCAGAAGCCGCTCTAGCGACAACATGGCAATGGTTGTGAATCATGGAACCCTTTCTCAGGTGCAGAGGTTTTTTGTTTTCTGGAGGTCGCTGCAGTACCTTTTCTTTTGCAAGGTGATTGCAAGGCAGGAAAAATCAGATGGAACTCACATTCCCACATGCCCGAGTCGGACTGGATTCGGATTCCATGAGCGGGTTCAATGTTCATGCCCCCGTTTCATGCCGTAGTAAAGGCACAGTCTGCCTATCATCAAATGCAGGGTATTCACATCCAGTGGAACGTTCGATGAGAACCGGTTGACAACCGGCTTCGCTTTCTGGTCGTTTCGATTGCAATGGGCGAGCTGTCTGCCGATTTGCCGCAGCTTCTTCCCCAGGCCTGGGTGGGAAAATGCTATGACCATGGAGTTGTATCCTTTCTCCCCTGCCTGCCCTGTTGGACAAGGTCGAGTCAATGCTTTCTCAGCCATTTGCGGCCCTCATTTTGGTTTACCAAGTTGACCTGCGCCACTGTTTGCACTATTTCTCATGGCATCTTATGGCCATTCCTTGGAAATGTATAGAACAATCTATACTGTACCAACTGATGCTTGGATGTCCACCTTGAACAGATGATATGTTTTTTTCTCAAAATGGGGGCCCCTAAAAATGGTTGGTTTGTTTCGGCTACGAATGACTAACATTGGATGGTTTTGGGGACCGCTATTTTGAGAAACCACCATTTAGCAAATTGCAGTTGGTTCTTGATCGTTGCGATGTTAACAGCAGTCTAGTTCTCGTCATTGTCCTTGTCATTTTCGTCTTGTGTTTGTCGTTGTCGTGGTCCACGTGATCACGGTCGTCGTCGTCCTCATGATAGTGGTGCTGGTTGTGGTGGTGGTCATGCCCACCCTCGCGGTGGTGGCTGGTAGTGGTAGCTGTGGCAGCTGTTGGCAATTACTAGAGCAATCTATGCATCAATGATGCTTGATAGAATCAATCACTATTTAATATCTGGGCAATGATTGGTTAAAATTACAGAATAAATCTGGTTTTGTCAGCAAAAGTCTGTATCTAGCGGGACCCCCTGTGGAGGGCAGGTTTACAAGGCAAAAATCCATCAAGAGTGTATCACAGCCTTTGTAGATCTTCTCATTTGCCTGTTTGGGTACATTCTGAGCATGTTTGGGTCATGTTAAGCTGATTGTGGGTCAAAACCCTGTACCCCTGCTTCCCTATCGTCAACCATTGTTTTCCTTATAAAATGGCTGGTTGTTATCCCCCATTATTGTTGGTTGATATTGACCCATAGCCAGCTCATGTCAATTTCATGCTAGGTTTGATGATAGCTCTTCGTTGTGGCTGATGTTGTGCCCACGTTGACCCGGCGAAGCTGATGAGAAGCGGTGCCAACTCTTGGGCTCCACCATGAATGTTTGTGGCCCACGCATCACTCAGGTTGCACAACATTTGGCTATGGGTCAATATTAACCAACCAATATCATGGGGGATAATAACCAACAATAATAAGGAAAACAATGATTAATGATAGGGGAACCAGGGGTACTAAGGGTGAACTGACCCACAGCCATTTGGCGGTTTCACCGGATATCCATCCTGTTGCATCTACACACGCACACAGCGTGTGAAAGCGATCGTTTTTCAACCACTGTCTAAGGTTTCACGTCATATTCTATCGTGTGGTGGACTCGAAGGTTGTTTCATTACACATATGGGTGTTTCTCAAGGCATAGGGGTACCCTCAAAACATCCATTAGTAGTCATTTATAGTAATAAACCCAGCATTTTTTGGGTACCCCCATTTTGAGAAAGCACCATATGATCATCTATACGTTCATACATCAGCAGGCTCTCCCAGCTCCCAGACAATCCAGGACAAAGAACCAACGTGGATCCACCCCGGTAGCGAAAGCGAACGGGCCGTGGGGGTCGCTGATGATTTGCGCATGCTTTGGAACATCGCCTCGCCAACATTAGCGAAGAGTGCACTGATTGAGTGCTATCAGTGCATTGAGTGCTATCAGTGCATTTTTAGTAGGTCACCTTTCACTACTTTTGCAATTTTTATAATCTAGCAGGTTACCTTTCATTAGCAGGGGGTGTTTTCATAATCTACTTTGTGGTCCCTTTTGGGTCATCAAATATCACTATACGTAGTAAAATCAGCATCCACATTTAAAGTATTAGGCTCTCCATTTTGGATGTTCACCAGGGGCGCAGGGTTGGATAAACTTCGAGCTGCCGTTTCTCCTCGTGTGATCAGGTGCTTCCCATGCTGGAATGGAGAGAGATCCGTCAGGGGGCCCCAGCTGTTTGCTGGAGATTGGAAGTCGTAACTCGCAGTGAAACTCTGCAAACTAAGAGGCGTGAAAGGCATGTTATTTTTGTAGAGTGAATTGGTGGTCAGACCACCAATAACTCTGAGGCGTGAAACACTCGCTGTTTTGCAAACTAAGAGACTCATTATTTTTTTCTGTCAAGACAGCGTGAAAGGCATGTTATCTTTTGGATCTCGAAAACTATTGGTGGTCAAACCATCATCAAGAAGACACGATGGTGTTTGATATCCCCCAAAACGACATTTGCAAACAGTCAGCTTATCCCTTAGTGTAGCGCTGGCTACTGTACACCACCCCGACGACGTGTGAGTGATGGACAAAAGACAAATGACCTTGAGCGAATGAGATGGCAAAAGGCATGCAACTGTACAAGATGTCAATCAAGGCAAAGCAAACTGAGAATCATATAAGAAACATAGCACACAGCTATGGCTGGCAATGCAAAACGAATGCAATATGGAATCAGCTATTCCGTACTCAAATGGAAAATGCCAGCAAGGTTGCGTCTCTTCCCATTGGATGTGTTGAAAAACCCAGAAAGTGCACGGTAGGGTTCAATACCGCTCACCAATTTCGGACGGACTGAAAGACTAGCATGCCACAATCTGTAGCCCATCCTACTTAGACTCCGGGAATTGCAAAATCCAACAAAGGAGAGAGCTGGAATCTGCCCAAAAAACCAACGGCTGAAGCGTGTCCAGACCGCAGACTGCAATGACAAAGTCTTGGGAATTGAATCAGCCAGGGGGCTCTCATCTCGCAATGCATAAACTGGTCTACAACCTTTCTTCCCATAGTTAATCTGAACAGGAGCATACAACCCGGAATGCATCAAGAAATCAACGTAAAGCTCCAAAAGGGAAATTGGATCGGTATCCCTTGGGGATGCAGGCCACTCAAGCTGCGAGGCCCACTGACAAACTGCATTGGCAAAACGGCCACCACCATCAGGGCACCCGTTGAGGACATCATCGTGTAACACACATGGGACTCGAAAAGTCTCACCACTTGGAATGAGGTCATGGAACGTGTCAGCCATGACATTCAATGTCTGGGACTGCTTCTGCTTTTGCAAACAGTCAGCAGTGTTCAGGCATATTTTTGGCGACCTGATATTGATCTGCAAGACGATCACCAACCCGCACCTTTATACTTGGCAACCTTGCGGTGGAAACCTTACTTGAGAACCTTACTTGCACAACTTGCCAATGAACCTGGGAAAAGCTTACTCGCAGTGAACCTTACTTTTAACGTTTGCTGCGACACCGTGCCTGGTTAAACTGTGCTTTCTTGGGAACCTGGCCTGGGAACATGTTTGCGCCTGGGAACCAAGCGCCTGGGAACTGATTCAAGTAGTGCGACCGTGACCAACGGTAGTGCCAGCCATGAATTCTATTATTATAGATGCTAGTACTCATTATTCGCATTATTTGTGCACAGAATAAAAAACTTGACCAACCATCAATGGACAGAAAGATGAACAGCAAGAGCAACAGCAAGAGCAGCAGCAGCAGCAACAGCAGCAGGCGCAGCAAACACAAAC